>CAUYLG010033168.1:0-345660 GCA_963573385.1 Cacajao melanocephalus | reverse complement strand
TTAGCATTTCGTTAAATCTTCTTTCAAGGTTCTTAGTTTCTTTGCATTGGGTTAGTACATGTTCTTTTAGCTCACAGAAGTTTCTTATTATCCACCTTCTGAAGTCTGATTCTGTCAGTTCGTCACACTCATTCTCCGTCATGCATTGTTCTCTTGCTGATGAGGAGCTGCAATCCCCTGTAGGAGGAGAGGCATTCTGATCTCAGGTGTTCTCAGCCTTTTTGCACTGGTTTCTTCCCTTTTTTGTGGATTTATCCACCTGTCGTCTTTGTAATTGCCAAGTTTCAGATTGGGTCTGAGTGGACGTCCAGCTTGTTGGTGATGAAGTTTTTTCTGTTTCTTAATTTTCCTTCGGTAGACGCCCTTTCCCCGCCAAGCTAGGCTTTCCCGGGTTTAGCTGTGCTTACTATGAAACTCTCAGTCCTCAGCGCTTCCAATTGCTGTTCTCCTTGTGGGGATAGGACCAGCCGAGCCTGACTCAGAGGGCACCCAGTCGCTTATACTCTGTACTGAGAAGCGCCGCACCGCGCCGGCCAAAAGAGTCACGCTGGCGACCTGTGTGGCTCCTCCGCTGCGTATCTCCCAGTTTGTGGGCAACAGAAATTCGTCTGAAATTGCGGTGTCCACTTGCTCTCTGTGCTTTCACTGGGAGCTACAATCCTGAGCTGTTGTTAATCGGCTATCTTGGATCTCTCTCCAAATACAATTTATATTATAACTCAGTATACAAGAATGTTCATAGCATATGTAGCATAGATTTTGTATACCAGTACTTTGCCATTAGCTCATGTGATGCACTCTTGTTTTCCACATTGCTGATTGCATCCACTAAATTGATTTCATAATGCACTAATAGGCTGTGTCCGACAATTAGATTTCAAACCTTTTCACAGAACTCATTGCATTGCCTTAGGAGCTGCAGCTGTGTGAGTCTATGTTTGTGTGATGAAGTGGGGAGCGTTTAGGATGCCAAACTGTGGTGACTCCAGTTCTCAGGCTCATTAACTATAATAGGTGTACATTCATCTGGTTTGCAGTTCAAGCTTCCAAATAGGTTTGATTGCATAGCAAAGAAGGGGTGAACAAAACTGAGCCTCTTACCTGTGGTCATAACTGTACATTGTGTTAACAGATTTACACAAGAAATGAAGGATTTTCTCTCTGAGACAATGAGAAATTCACTGAAGGATTTTAAGCAGGAAGAGAACCTCATTAGACTGCTTTATAGCAGAATAACTGTGGTTGATGGAAAGGAGGCAGAGTGGCGGCTGAAAATCTTGAGGGTAGGTTGACCTCTCTGAGAGTTTGTTCAAATATTTGTTGAGCATCCACCTAGTGCTGTGCACATCTTGGAAGGCAGGAACCTTCTTTGTCTTATTGACTACTCTATCTTCAGCACCTAGCACAGGATTGGATGTATGGGAGGTCCTCAATAAGCATTTGCTGGTGGAATGGGTGGAATGAACATTTGTGTTGCGTCTGACACCGTGCTAGGCCCTTAACATACATTCTTTATTCTGGACTCCATTTTATGAATTAGAAAACGGAGGCTTAAGAGGTTTTTATTTTGCTCAAAGTTAAAAAGCCTATGTGACAGAAGTGACAGGCCTGGGGTTTCTGTCTTGATTCTTTCCATCCCAAGGGATGATTAAGAGCACAGGCTGAAGAGTCTGACTGACCTGGATTTAAATTAAAATTTCACCACTTCCAAGCTGAGTGACCTTTAAAAATTTATTTGAACCTCTCTACCCAAGTGTCTTCTATGGAGTTTGTAACCACCCATTGGGTTCTCCTTGCTTGCTGCCCAGATAAAGCTGATATATCAAGACAGGAATTGCAATAGAGAAAGAGTTTAATTCATGCAGAGCTGGCTAAGTGGGAGACTGGAGTTTTGTTACTCAAGTCGGTCTCCCTGAAAAAAAATTTTTTTTTTAAGGGATAATTTGGCAGGTAGGGGGCTAGGATAGTGGGGAGTACTGATGGGTTTGTTCAGAGTTGAAATAATAGGAGGTCAAAGTGGGTTCTTCTTGCTGTCTTCTGTTCCTGGGTGAGCCAGGACTGGTTGAACCAGATTATCAGTCTGGGTGGCTCCAGCTGGTGCATCAGAATGCAAGGTCTCAAAGATATCTCAACTACCAATCTTAGGTTTTACAAAAGTGATTTTATCCCTAGGAGCAATTGGAGAGGTTCAAATCTTGTGGCCTCTGGTTGCATAACTCCTAAACAATAATTTCTAATCTTGTGGCTAATTTGTTAGTCTTACAAAGGCAGTCTGGTTCCCAGGCAAGAAGGGGGTTTGTTTCAGGAAAGCGTTGTTATCATCTTTGTTTCAAAGTTAAAATATAAACGAAGTTCCTCTGAAAGTTAGTTTGGTCTTTGCCCAGGAATGAATAAGGACAGCTTGGAAGTTAGAAGCAAGATGGAGTCAGGGCAAATCTCTTTCACTGTCATAATTTCTGCAAAGGTGGTTTCAAGTTTTGGTGAAGATTGAGATAAGGTTTGTATGGCACTGAGCACACAGTCTGGCACATAATCCCTCAAATATTAGTGATTATTAGCATTGTTATCCATGGTAGCAATGCCAAGGACATGGTTGTAGGAGTAGAATCCCAGAGTAGAGATGGTGGTTACTGAAGTCAGGTAGGACAAGGAATGGGTCATCCCCATTCCCCAAGGCAATAGGAGATAGGTATGGACAAGAAGACTCAGTCAGGAGCTGGATTTTTATGGGAATATTAGACAATGAGCAGGAGATTGGTAGACAATAGTGAGAAAGGATAGAAGTTATTGTAGGTGACTCTCATCATCCTCAAAGGAGGAATGGATTCTACATGACTTTGGAAATGGAGTCATCTGGCAGAATGATAGGGAGATCTAGCCAGACAACCCTGGCTGTCAGTACTCCATGGGAGCATGGGAGCTACAGGGAGAATTCTTAGAACTAGATTTCAGATCCCCGTATGTAAAAATCTTTCAACAACATACATTAATTCAGCAAACAGTCATGGAGCACGTAGCATAGGCCAGGCACTGTTCTAGGCACTAGGGAGGCAAGGCTCCCTGCCTTCAGGGAGCTTACATTTATTTTTATATAGGATTTGGCAGAATGTAAAGTCCAAATAATACATGCGGGCCACGATAGTTTCAGAGAATATTAATCCAAAATAGTTTCTGTTCATTCCAAAGTTTTAAAGCAAAATTTTTAAAGCCAAAATTTGGGTGGAGTATGTGGTGGGGGAAGGATTGGGGTTTTTTTCCTTAATGTTTTCAGTCTGTTTCTAAACCATATCTATTTAGGGGATTCATAAAACTCTGCCTTCAAAATCTTTTTAGTTATGTGTTTGAGAGTTCTGGATATGTAGACAACAAACGGGACCTCATTGAGGCTGCAGCCCCTTGTTCAATTATGTATCTCCTCTACCTGCTCAGACATCTGGGTTCTACGATTCTAGATCTGAGCACTAAGTACAGTCATGTATCTCTTAACGACGGGGATATGTTCTGAGAAATGCCTCGGTGATTCTATCATTGTGCAAACATCGTAGAGGTACTCACACAAACCTAGACAGTACAGCCTATTACACACCTATGCTAGATGGTATACCAGTTGCTCCTAGGCTACAAACCTGTACAGCATTCTGTGGTCTGAATACTGTAGGCAATTCTAACACAGTAAGTATTTGTATATCAAAACATATCTAAACATAGAAAAAGTACAGTGAAAATACAGTATTATAATCTTATGGGACCACCATTGTATGTGTGGTATGTCATAGACCGAAATGTTGTGTGGTGTGTGATTATACCAAAAAAAAAAAAAAATTGCATTATGCAACTCATGACTATACAAAAAAATGCAATAGGAATCAGGTCACTGGAAACTGGAAGTGAAGGAGAACATGTAAATCAAAAAGTCTCTGGAGGGTGAAGAGCAGACACAGATGGGAAGATTAATGTGACTGGAGGTGAACAATGTTTGCCTGCTATGTAAGAATGTCTTTTTTTTTTTTTTTTTTTTTTTTGAGACAAGGTCTTCCTCTGTTGTCCAGGCTCCAGAATGCAGTGGCATGGTCATAGCTCACTGCAGCCTTCACCTCCTGGGCTCAAGTGATCCTTCCACCTCAGCCTCCTGAGTAGCTGGGATGACAAGTATGTACTAGCACATTTGGCTAAAAATTTTAATTTTTTTGTAGATATGAGGTCTCCCTATGTTGCCTAGGCTGGTCTTCAACTCCTAGGCTCAAGTAATCCTCCCACCGTGGCCCTCCCAATGTGCTGGGATTATAGGCCTAAGCTACTGTGCCCAGCCAAGAATGACTTTTGGAAATTCTTCCTTTAAAAAACTCACTCTTCATCTATGTTAAAATTCTATGGTATTTCATTGCCCAGCATGAAGAATACAGGGAGAAGCTGGTAGAATATTATCAAATGTATTTAAACATGTGACAACGTTTTACTTAGCTTCCAATTACTAATAGACTTCCGAGGGCAGAAGGTTGCCAGCTCATTCATCTGGTCATTACTTATCTTGACCAAAAGCCCATGAGAATATATACTGAAAGAATAAAGCTTTCATTACCATTTAATGTTTTTCCTTAAAGCCTCATTTTAATACTGTGAAATCAGATTTCAGAGAATGTCATAATTAAGATTTTCATAAAAAGAAATATTTAATACTATTTAAACATATAATGACTCCCAGTGCTGCCTGAATTCATTCACATCATAAACCAACTAAAATGGGCTTTAATCTCTACAGTGACCATGCTGCCTTTACTTAACCTTAATAAACCACTATCAAGACCGATTTATGAGTCATACTAAAATAATTATCATTGTTTTATTATAATCTCACCTTATTAACCAGAAATGTTAATCTGGTAATCATCTACCATATTCACCAGACTCTGAGTAACTGGCAGCTCTTTTAAAAAATCAAATTTATCACGGAAAGATGAGTATTTGCCAACTCAAGGATGTTTTAAAGAATGTGCTAGGGACTCATGGCCACTCTAAAAGAGGAGTTCCAGAAATGTTTACGCATTTTGGGAATAACTGTATAGTCTTCCAGGTCTTCAGCTTTGAAGAGAAGATGGGTAGATTTGTATATACCTTTGGGATTCATCAGATTACTTTGTAAGTCACAAGTCATACTGAGTTTTGACAGGAGCAGCTCATTTGGCAACTATTTGATAGAAAAATATTAAATAGTTCTATTGGAAAGGGAATGTCTTGGCAGGTCTCTGAGGCTTGTGTGTAGGTTTTCTCAGGAATCTTCCCAGGGAATCTGCTCTTCTGGGTTCCATGGAAATGGTTTCAGATGAGCAGCAGGAGCCCTCAAGGCCAGAGGCAGAAAACCATTAAGTAGGCTGGAGTCGGATGACAGGCCACAGCCACCATCTCCTGACAGTGGACAAGTCACCCTCTGCGACCTGTTTACCTCATCTGTCAAATGATGGAGTTGGTGGACAAGGGCTGCATTTCTTTCTAGGATTTTCTGGAAATGGGGATTATATCCATGCTTGTGTTGGATATTTTAACTAAGGAAGCTGAATGCTGAAGGAAAGGATTTTTTTTTTTGCTTGCAATTTTTTTTTTATCATAAAAGTAATTCATACTTAGTGTAAAAAATTACAAGGCAGAAGTGTATAAAGCAGAAAGTAAAAACCTCTCCCCTTAGCTCAGCACTCAGGTGAATTGTTCTCTCCTGTCTCCTCAACAGGACATTCAGGCTCGCGCTAGCCATCTTTGAGGGAGTAAGACTCTAAATCTTTGCTATGTTTTAATGGTTTTTACAATTGGTGAAATAGAAGATTAACATTTGTGGAAGGTTTTGTTTTTTTTTTCCTTCTAAACAGGAAATTCAGATCATCTAGCTCAATTTATAAGTCTATATGAAGAAGTTAAATTCCAGTACTTGAAAATAATTTATACTATTACTAGAGTAATATAAAAGTTGCAAAAGACAAAAGATTAGATGCTATTAAAATGTTAATAGCAGTTTTACGGAGGTGACAGGACTTTGGGGTATTTTTTCTGTTGTTCTTCCTAGATGAGGCAATACATTTTGTGTTACTTGTATAATAACAAAGTACATTTACATACCAGAATAGTTGGTTGATTGGATCCAAACCAAATAGCCCAATAACTGATGCGTTAAATCTTTACTGACTAAACAGTTTAAAAACTTATTTCCTTTTAAGCTATTTGTTGTTTTACTCAGAATTAAAGATGATTATATTAATAATTACAGGAAAACTAACTTGTAAAAATCTTCAAGACACTGAATGGGTTCAGCACCTCAAATATGTATTGAGCAGCTATGGACTGCAAGGCACTGTGGGAGTGGGGTGAGTATACTTCCCCCAAGGGCTCAGGGTCTGGCAGGAGAGGTAAGATACAAACCCATAGCCATACACTAGCTGACCTGTCCTGAGGGTTGTGGGACATAAAATGCTAGGAGACCAGAGAGGTAAGAAATGTCTTCACATGAGAGTAAATCAAGGAAAGCGTGGTTTTAGAAAATGGGTGGGGTTTTTCTTTTTTTGTACCAAGAGACTGAAGGGGCTTTTTAAAGTGGAAGGAAGGCAAATTGAGGCAGAGTTGCCAATACCAGGTCATGTCAGGAAGAACAGAGTCCAATTTGGCTGGAGCATAGAGCATATGTAGCGAGGGGGGACAATAAGACTGGCACAGGGGCCGAGGGGGACTTGAATGTCACTTGACAGAGTCAGCGCTTGCACTCTAATGAGGTGATTGACAGATGATCTTGGGGGCTTTTGGGCAGGAAGAGTGATACAATAAATCAGTACTGGCCTAGGACAATCCCTTTGGCTTTGGCCAAATTGTGACTCAGGTAAGGGACAGTTGGGTGAAACAAGGATGGGAAGATGCATGATAAATGGGCCCTGAGCTTGGCAGGCATCAGGAAGGCAGTACAGTATTTTGTACAAATTGACTTAGCAGAGCAGGCACCCAGCATTCAGTGAGACCTCAGTTCAAACCCCACACAGACTCTTAGCCGCTGTATGACTTGAAGGTGTTACTAACTCCCCTGAACCTGTCTCATCTACAAAATGGGCATAGTAGCACCTATGTCATGGGGTTGCTGCATGGCAGGTAATTGTTATAGTAAAGCATTTAGCACACCTCTGATGACGCATGGTGGATGCTCAGTAAATATTAATGTCACTAATTCCAGTCAATTCAATTAACTGGAATTAATTGGAGTTAGGAAGGAAACAGGTGCCAGCTGCATAGACTGAGGGACGCAGAGCTCTCAGGAAGCAATACATGGCAGTACAGTGGCAGCATGGCATCTGTGGGGGTGACTGACTGCAGTGGGATCCCACTTCTGCTGGCCAGCTGTGGTCTGGCACAGGCTACTTAACCCCTTTCTAGCTCAGTTTCCTTAGCTGTAAAGCTAGCAGTGTTACCATGGAGCTGCTGTGTAAGAGTAAAACGAGATAATTAATGCCTATTAAGTGTGTAGTATGTGCCCGATACATTTAGTGCCCAGTAAATGTTAGTTATCAGGGGAGGGGTGGGATGTGGGGTTGATTAGATTTGGCCCTCCTACTCATAGAGGCAGGATGTGCAAGGACAGGTGGAGACATGCAGCCAGGGTTTGGGCATGAAGGATCAGGCCAGGGGGGGAACACTCGGCCTGGAGATATTCAGCAGTCCTTGGCTCAGAGATTGCAACTTTGCAGGGAGATGAGCCATAAGTGGAGTGTAGACATAGGCCTAAGGAAGCAATCAGACACATCCAGAATAGAGGACATTTGCTAAGACAGCTGGCCTGGATGCTTCAGAAGTGTCATGGGAAAATATGCTGGGGTGGTTCTAGACTAAAAGTGACGACAGAGTTGAAACCAAAAGAATGTATGAACCTTGATTTGACCTGGTGGTGTTTTTTTTTTTTTTTTTTTAACAGACAAACATTCTGGAGACAGTTGTTGAATACTGATTAAGGGCTCTATATTAGAGGCTATAAAGAAGTTACTGTTTATATTTTTAGGCATGTCTTTGTTCTCGGGAAATCTGTACGGAAATACTCAGGGGTGAAATGTCATTATATGTACACATGCATGAGATGGAGAGAACGGTAAATCTGGCAGAATGTTAACAACCATTCCATCTAGGTGGAGGGTATGTACCTTAGTATTCATTGTGCTAGCCTTTCAACTTTTTCTGAATGTGTGAATTTTTCAATATTAAAAAAAAAGAGAAAAAGAGGCCTGTGGAAAAACTGAGAACCAGTACACAACAGGAAAAGGAATTCTTTAGAGGAAAAACAGGATCCGCCTACCAAGGGAGCAATTTCAAGAAGGGAGAGATTAAGCAAAATGAAGGCAGCAAATAGATCATCATTATTTGGTCACTGGGAGATTGTGGTGGCTTGGAAATGTCCAATGTAGCATAGAAAACTGACCCAGAGTGAAGGAGTAAAAACGGGAGGAAGTATAGGCGGCAAGGACTTGCTGGCCCTTCCGGGTTGAGTCTTTTCAGTAAGAAAGGGAGACTGAGCATTGCTGAGGAAGAAGAGCCTGGGGGAAAGGGAGGGACTGAGACAGAGAAAGGGGGAATAACAGGAGGAAAGGCCCGGTAAACGTGGCAGAGGAACGGGATGGAAAATGACAGGAAGATGTGGCCTTAAGCCGGAGGGTTGCTTTCTCCTTTGGCCCAGAGGTGAGGACTATGATGACATGTGGGGAAGAAACCGCTCTTCCTAGTGACAAGGGGATGAGGTGATGTCTTGCCAAGGTGGCAGATAGGAGGCCCGAAAGTGGACGTAGGTGCCACACTTGTCATTGGGTCAGAACCAAGAAAAGGATGGCCGAGAGGAGACAGAGTGTACCTGGTATTGGTTTAGTAATGGGGAGTAAAAAGGGGGGCTCTCTGGGACTGCCCCGAAGAGGACTAGAGATGATGCGGGTCTAAAGCAGTCACGGAAACTAGAGGGGTCGTTCCCCTCTTCCCCCTTCAGAACTTGGTGTTGGGCAGATAATGCATTAGGAACTTTTTTGGGGGGTAAAAAGCTTTCTGATTTCCGCACACCCTCTACGTTGGGCTGCTGGGTGTATAGGCACGTCGTATAAGTCTTTGGTATGGAATGAAGCTCTATCCTTTCAAAGTCACCAGGTTCAGGTTCCCAGCCCTAAGCCGTCATGACACTGGGTGGTGTGGGTTCACGGGGCTGCTGGAGCTCTCCAGTGTCCCATGTGCCACCCCATCCTCTGGATGCATGCCCACGAAAGACCACCCTGGCACCTCAGGCGACCCCGTGGAAATGAGTTTTAGTTCTGCTTTGGCTTTGAAATGCTTCTTAACCTGAAGCCTTAGGGCATGGAAGGCCCTACAGTTAGCGGGAGCTTCCGAGTGAGTAGCGGCTGCGGGCCCGGTCTCGGTCCCAGTGGCGGCTGAGCGTAGGTTGGAGAAGAGACGGCCTGGGGTTGGGAAGCGGCCAGTCCCCTAGAGGAGAACCTTCGTGATGACGCAGCCATCCTGGTCCCCCTCGGGGTCGTCCTTGAGCAGCGGCGCGGCTGGGGCCCAGCCCAGGGCGCCCTCTCTGCGGCTCACCTCCCGTAGCCGCGCCTGCAGCGCCTCCCGCTCAGCCTGCAGCTCCCGGCGCGCCTGGGCCGCGGCGCGCTCCTCCTCCTGCAGCGCCCTCCGCCTCCGCTCCAGGGCGCGCTCGCCCAGCTCCACGGCCGCCTCGCGCCGCTCCAGCTCCCGTTCCCACCGGCTGCCGCGCATGGCCAGCGCGCCCATCTGCTCCAGCAGGTGCGCCCAGTCGCCCTCGGGGGCCGCGGCAGCACCGGGTGGCGGCGGGCAGGGCGCGGCCGGTGGCGAGCGTCGGGGGCCGCTACTCTCCAGCTCCCGCCGGTGCGCACTCTTCAGGTGCCTCCACAGCGCCGAGGTCCCCGCGTGGAAGCCGGGGCCGCGGCTCACCTGCTCCCCGCACAGACGGCAGGTGGCCCAGTGGCCTAACGGGTACCCGGGGCACGCCGGGGCTAGGTGGAAGTAGCCCCAGGCCTCGGAGTACGGCGCCCCCAGGCGGCCGGGAGGCGTCGGCGCCGGCCCCAGTCCCGGACACGGACCGCCCCGCGCCGCCGCGTCGTCCTGCCCGCGGGCCTCGTCCATGATGCAGGCCGGCTCGCCACTCCTCATTCTGCGGCGCCCGCACGCTGGAGAGCAGGGGAAGAACAATAATATTAGGATCACGCACACAGCTCCTAGACTACAGTTAGCTAGCCTAAGAAACCATGCCGCCCTCCATTTTGTTACCGATGAAAATCCTATAGTGTGGGAAGGTGTCTAGGTTTCTTTCTAATTAATCTTCAGTATTGAGTGTTGATTCCTCAGGGAAAAACCTGAATAGCCCTTCCTATACTAGGAATCCTCTTTGAAATCAAGTGGGTCCCCAGTCAACAAGTATTTATACTAATAGCGGGAGACTAAGCTGCTTGAACAGAAAGAACTAGCTAACAACTCCGTGCTGTGTCCAGGTATTAGCTTTAACCAGTGTCTGCTTTCTTAACAACAATGACGAAAAAGTACTGTCTTCAGAATAACAGCCAGGTTGCCTTCTGCAGTCTTCTCTGGGTTCTGTACTGTACACTTCAGCAATGACCAGAAAAGAAAGCTTTGGGAATGAAAATTTTGTTTCTTAAACTTCAGGAGTGGAAGAGCCAGTGGTGAACAGCCTTTTAAAAAGCTTTCAATGACTGTATGTTTTTCAAGATAAAAATATCTGTTTTTATGATTATTAAAAAGAATCTACGTGTGAGAAAATTGGCAGTACTGAAAGCAATGCTTTCAAAATATGCACATTTAGGAAATGGAAATAGCCAAAGCAGCATTCTAAATTTTTACCTTTAAATTAGACAGTGGGTCATTTCCCAAGGACTCTGTGGTCCCCGTCATTGCCTCAGGGTTTCCAACCCTCTCAGGTTCCAGGGGTAGAAACAATGCATGCAGCATGATTCCTGTGTTCTGAGGAACCAACAGCAGTGCTAGGAGTAAATTCAGAGGACAGGCAGGCCAGTAAAAGAAATGCATTCAAACCACCTTAAAGGTTGATACTAGAAATATTGGCCAGCGCCATTCCCCGTTCACTTTTTCTAACCCTTTCATAGATACCCTAGGCATAAAACAAAATTAGTTATCTTTATTGTTCATCCTAACTAAAAGGTCCCCTCTACATATTTGCAAGATACAGAGTTTGGTCAATACTTTTAATTAAGAAAGAAAAAGATAAAAGTAACAATGTCTTGCTTTGTTCAACACAAAATCTGTTAAAGGGATCCAAACATAATGCAATGACTATCACTGCACAGTCTTTTATTAGGAAGATAATCCTCCACTGCAATAACCTATCAAAGAAAAGAGAATACAGGAAAAGGTGTTTATTCTTTAGGAAATAAGTTCACAAAGGACCAAATGTGTGATTCTAGATAAATTTGCTTTGAAAGTTGAAAAACAATGAGAAGAAAACACATGACAGACTTCTTGAGCTCTTCTGAGAACTTATCACAGGGAGAAAATCAAGGCCAAGATGAGACTCAGGCACAGTGAGATCAATTTCGCTCATACCCTCAGATTTTGAACCAGCAGCAGTGGAGATGACAAAATTCCAGAATCTTTCTTGTTAAACACAACTGGGAAGAACTGAAGACAAAGACTAGGAAAAATAAGCTGGTATAGTAATAGTCGCATTTAGTGTAAGCTATGAATTCAGTTGCTAATTGTCTTGTTACAGATGCACTGTACTTTTCAAAACCTAAGTATTCTTTTTCCCACCAAGCAACTCTACTCTGGATCAGGCATGACATTTAACATATCTCTTATTTTTTTTGTGACAGAGTCTCGCTCCGTCACCAGGCGCCAGGCTGGAGCGCAGTGGCGCGATCTCGGCTCACTGCAACCTCCGCCTCCCAGGTTCAAGCAATTCTCCTGCCTCAGCC
The DNA here is from genome assembly GCA_963573385.1 of Cacajao melanocephalus. NCBI lineage: Eukaryota > Metazoa > Chordata > Mammalia > Primates > Pitheciidae > Cacajao > Cacajao melanocephalus. The sequence continues at coordinate 333,694 of CAUYLG010033168.1, read as the reverse complement.
TCCTGAGTAGCTGGGACTACAGGCGCGTGCCACCACGCCCAGCTATTTTTAGTAGAGACGGGTTTCACCATGTTGGCCAGGATGGTCTCGATCTCTTGACCTCATGATCCGCCCGCCTCGGCCTCCCAAATGCTGGGATTATAGGCGTGAGCCACCGCGCCCGGCCCATATCTCTTATTTTTTTAAAAAAAGATGACAGATATACCAGAATCATCAAAAAACACAAGTACTATGCATCTTCTAACAAAGAAATGGCAATTTACATGTCTTCTGAGACATAGGCATTGCTTTAAATATGGTCAGTCATGATAAAGACCAATTAGCATAAAAAATCTTTAGAAATTAAAGGCTAAATGACCTTTAAGAATAATATTTTTATGGCCAGTAAATATTACGGTTATGTAACATTATGGTTGGTAAACAGTAAGATTTAAGTGTTACAAACATTTTTAATTATCTAACTTTACCTAGAATTTTTCCTATACTTTTTTCTTTGTTAAAAATTTCTATTTCCTTTTATATTGAATCTGATCTTTCCCAAGGTCCTTTTTTATTACTGGACATACAGAAAAGTGGAGAGACTATTATAATGAATCTTAGTGACTGGCTTATAAATCAAGAGAGATGTAAATGTTTCCTGTAACATTGAGAGTATTGCTTTGCATTCTGATATGCTTTCTTGAGTTAAGCTTGGAAGCTGCACATAAACCCACAGATTCTCTTACTTATGCCAAAGTCTGAGAGTCCTCCTTACTGATGTGCCTCTAATAGTACCAGAAGTGACCAATTACTGTCATGCTTTTTTCCTGAGTTTCTGTAAAAACTACAATACCCAGAGGGAGTGTTCCACAGGTGAATGCCATCTGTTAGAAGTTAAAGTGGGCACAAGGGTGAGAAGCACTGACTTTGACGTCTTCATCCTTTGACCTCACCTGAGCCAGGGACAAGCAGCATCACAAATGTTGGCCAGCACAGCACTGCCCCTCCAAAGGTGGCAGGGGGACATCCTCTGCCTGGGCAGCCCTTCCATTTTGGAGGTCTTAACCGGTGGAAGGCAGCACGGGGCAGAACTGCCTCACCTTCTCAGTCCTCCACACCACGTGGCTATATTCTAGATCCATACAGTCCTCAGTCTCAGTATCTACAGAGTGACTAGCTGTCTATGGCCACAGGCCGTAACAGCCTGGTTAGCTCTGCTAAACAACCCGAGTGTATTTCAGGTGCCCCTGCAGTGTGGAGGGGGAGAAGCCTCTTCAGACTCTTCAGCCACAACCATAACAAAGAGCTCTTCAAACTGACAATAAAAAGACAAAGAACTTGATAGAAAAACAGACAAGAAATACAAGTAGGCAAATGACCTAACAGCAAACTTAAATGGCCAGGAAATTCGTGAAAAGGTGCACAACATCACTTATATTCAGGGAAATGCTATTAAGGTAGCAATAAGGTATCATTTTATATCTATCCCACCAAGAAACATTAAGAGGCCTAACAGCCAAAGTTACAAGGGAGGTAAAGAAAAGGCACACTCCTCAATTACTAGTAAAGATGGGATGGATTTTAGGAAAGCAGTCTGGCCATTTCTTTTTTTTTTTTTTTTGAGACAGGGTCTTGCTCTGTCACCCAGGCTGGAGTGCAGTGGCGCAATCTCGGCTCACTGCAACTTCTGCTTCCCAGGCTCAAGAAGTAATCCTCCTATCTCAGCCTCCCAACTAGCTGGGACTACAAGTGCATGCCACCATGCTTGGCTGATTTTTGTATTTTCTGTAGAGACGGGGTTCTCCCTATGTTGCCCAAGCTGGTTTTTCTTGAACTCCTGGGCTCAAGTGATCCACCCACCTCGGCCTCCCAAAGTGCTTGGAATATAGGTGTGAGCCACCACAGCCAGCTGCAATTTCTCTATTAATTAAAAATAGAGGCTGGGCTTGGTGGCTCATGCCTGTAATTGGGAGGCCCTGGTAGGTGGATCACCTGAGTCAGGAGTTTGAGACCATCCTGGCACTTGGCAAAACCCCATCTCTACTAAAAATACAAAAAATTAGCTGGACATGGTGGTGGGTGTCTGTAATCTTAGCTACTCAGGAGGCTGAGGCAGGAGAATTGCTTGAACCTGGGAGGCAGAGGTTGCAGTGAGCTGAGATTGCATGATTGCACTCTAGCCTAGCCAACAAGAGCAAAACTCTCAGAAAAACAAAAACAAAAAACAAAACAACCCTTGGCTCCTCAGGCATGTGAGCTCAGGCAGGGCCAGCCCAGCCTTAACTGTGGAGGCTGGTGGGACAGTCCCATGGGGAAGCCCACTGCTGCGCCTTTGGGAGGAGGAAACCCAGTATGTGGGGCTGCTCATTGTCAGGTGGTTTGCCGTGCCCTGCAGAAGGAGATTCTGTATCCGCACGCAGGATGTCATGGAAGAGGAGCTCATCCCATTCATCTCTCTGGCACAGGGTAAACACTTGGGGGATGCTGCATTGAATGAAATGAACCCGAGTCTGTTTCTTTAGCCCCAGCCCACCTGAGTCTCAATCTTCCCATCTGTCAAGAGAAATAATAAGATTGTTTGACTCTAAACAGTTGGCTGAGATCAGATAGTGCAAATGATGTCACTGTTGGACTCTCCAGTGTTATATAAATTCAAGGCATGAAGAAAAAAGAAACTACCAATATTTACTGCTCAGACATGCCCATGTTAAGATTTTAGTGGCTAAATGGCAGATATTTTTCCATTTGGCATGTTATTCAACAGAGTAAGCAGTCTAAGTTGGAGGAATCCCCTTGGGAATTGTTTGAGTACAAAGAGCAAATAAAAAACAGATCCAAGACCCTTACCCCTTAAATTTATTTTAACTTCGTAAATTGACCTTCATGTAAAATAGCTTGCTTATCACTAAGGTAAAAGAAGATAATAGGGAGGTTTCATTAGCCAAAGTCCTATGATACGCATTTCTTCCTTATCAAGTACCCAATGGGAATGCAGATCATTAATTCTGTGGTTAGCTAATAAGAAGAAAATGAAAAGTAAGAGCTCCCTTAATTTTTCTTTGAACATTTTTTTTAAACTAATGCAAATGTGCCAATGGATGTGAGTATTTTGCTTACATCCATCCACTCCGTCCAACTCTCATTCAAATGCTCATTGTGCACCTGCTAAGGTTAGGTGTGTGCTTTCTGCCAAGCATTCCAAGAGGAACATCACATAGTCTCCGCCCTCAGGAAGCTTACCATCTGGTGGGGAAGGAGATGCTGCCAACAATAATTCTGATGCCTGCGTGATATGGTTTGGCTGTGTCTCCACTCAAATCTCATCTTGAATTGTACTCCCATAGTTCCCATGTATTGTGGGAGGGACCCAGTGGGAGATAATTGAATCATGGGGGCGGTTGCTCCCATACTGTTCTCATGGTAGTGAATAAGTCTCATGAGATCTGACGGTTTTATAACGAGAAACGGTTTTTTGCTTGACTCTCATTCTATCTCGTGCTGTTGCTCGTAAGAAGTGCCTTTTGCCTTGCGCCATGATTGTGAGGCCTCCCTAGCCACATGGAACTGTAAGTTCATTAAATCTCTTTCTTTTATAAATTGCCCAGTCTCAGGTACGTTTCTATCAGCAGCGTGAAAACGGACTCATAGACTGTGGTAAAGTTGAAATCATTGCTCGCTCCTTAGGGTGAATTCCATCACATCATCTCCACTGGGGAAGGGGCTGGCGTGGGCAGCTCCTGGGAGCTGAGGTCTTGGGGGCCTAACACAAAAGTTCATGCAGTTCAGCATCCCTTCCCATCCCATGCCCCACAGGGTGCAAACGCATTGTTATCCACCACCAAAACACATTACTCTTAGTACTCAACTCTAATAAAGTTCCAATTCCTCAGTTGTATAACGAGGCTTCCAAGCTCCTAATTTAAAAGAAAATTTCTTTAAGCTAAATAAAAGCACTGCTAACATGGAATTAACAGTGTAAATTTCTGAGTGCAATTTCAGGGTAAAAAAACTGAAAAGACAAATGGAGATTTTAGATATTTCAAGGAAGGAGAGAGAGTAGTGTTGCTGGTACCATGCCTCTGCACTCGTTATAGCTGAGTTTCATTATCTGGAAGGAGTTCTAAATCTAAGCCTGTGGAAGATAATACATTCACATTAATTACCTCTCCATTTGACTCAATTTCTGAAGAAGTTCTATCCTTCTGATAAACTATCAGATTAAAACCCAGATTCCTCAGTATGATGGCCCTGAATACCAATATAAAGAATAAAGGAAGAGATTAGAACCTGGATGAATAATCTGTATAAATATAGGCATATAAACAAGGTATGGCTATAATGACAGTCATCTTATAAAGCACCCACAAAAGTTAATTGTATTATTTTATACTTATGCTTGCACACATAAAAAATACAGGCAGGCTAAAGGCCAGAGAACCAGGCAATGTTCTTAAAAGGACACAGCAAATGAATTACACCTCTATTTGTCCTTTCATACTCAAGGCTACTCACTGTAGGTGGGTTATCCAGGCAGAGTTTTAAACAAATATATGTTGGTTAGCCTAGATCTTAGATAAGAAATTCACACTAATGTGAAATTCACACAGACATATGTGGAAACACTAAAAACATTTTCATTTACTTCACCAGTGACTTTAATCAAAGCAGAACATAATAATTAATACAAATAATTAGACTTGACAACTGAAGTGTCAAGAAAACCACAGTTCATCTGTTATCTGTCCATCTCTGTTGAACTATTAGTTTACTGCCATATATAAATCTATTTATAAACAGATCCAGACAATTAGAAAAATGAGTCTGGAATCACCAGGCTGAAGGCTTAGCTGAAGTTAAAAGACAGGTAAAAATGCCTCCAAGCTCTAAAACCTGAGTTGGGGAATAAAGGGTAAAATGTGAAAAAGTTTAGAAGAAGGTTATATATAGACTGTAAAAAAAAATACACTGGACTCACAGGTAATTATGTGGTAAATCAGAGATGTTTCCTAAGTGTCATAAGCCAAACTCTTAGATATTTCTATCATTAGCTAAAAAGCAAAGAAGCACTCTCTTTCTGTTAATGCACTTTTAAAAATGAAAATTGTGAAGTGTTCTGCCCTTAAAGTGGACCTTTATTTCAGGCCTGCATTACTTTGCTTAATAGATACGGTTCTAAAAATTAAGGTAGTGATCCATTTTATCTTGTAAAAATGCATAATTTAGTCACAGTTATAGGGATTTAAAGCTGCCCTACTTTGAAGGCCTTTGTGACTCAAAGATTTTTTAATTTTAAAATTGGGAATTACCTGGCTTGGGCTTTTGGTCTTTTTATGATATGTATTGCTGTATACTTTTTTTTTTAATTGTCAGTTGCCTCAAGCTATTCTTGCCTCCAAAAGGTGTCATAATAACATATGAATTAAAAAAGCAGAAAGTAATTACCCTAATTAGGTCACTGTATTAAGCTGTTTCTACAACAGTTTCTCTTAAACACCTATCTTTGTAGTCTTGACTAATTAGAAATTCGACTGGTGGCAAGTACTTATTTTTTCCTTCAAGGGTGATTTCTCCTTTGCTAACTAAGCCTCGGACATGTGGTTAGTGCAAGAAATCACATAAACTGCTCCAGCAGACTCGGAAAGGAGCGGAAAATTCTTTTGTTTGCGGACCACGAGGGGTGGGGGAGGGGTGGGGAGTCTGGTGTGAGCATCTGGCTTACATTCGCCTTCTGCCCCCAAAAGTGGGCGACCTCAAGAAAGTCCCAATTACAGAAAGAACCCACTGCAGGGCGCCCAGCCACTGTGCCCAGTGAAAAGACTGCAATCAGACAACTTTAAAGGGAGAGCTGGAGAGTGGCGAGCAGTTTCCACATTCCCAACACGCTTGTCGAAAGGGGAGTGTAGGGAAGGAGCGAGAATGAGGCGCAGGAAGACGGTGAGCGGGGAACGCCGCAGAATCCCAGGCCCACCTGCCTCCTCCCGACCGCGGCAGCGGCCTGGGGGAAGGGCACGCCCCGCACGGGTGCCAGGGAGGCCGGCGGCGGCGGCGGCGGCGGCGGCGTCCGCGGGCGCTGCTCACTTGTGCTCCCCGCTGCCCTGCCCGGCCCGGCCCGCCTCGCCCACCGAGTTTCGAAGCCCACACTCACCCCATCACCCGCGAAGCGCGGCCGGAGCCGGCGGCGGGTCGGGAGTCCCGGACGGCCGCTCCCCCTCCAGGCGCCTCGCTGACATTTTGTCCCGGACGGAAACCTCCGCGCTTCCCCCTTAAAGACACAGCGCTCCATTCACACGTGTGCGGGGAAAGGGGGGCCGTCACGTGGGGCCTTCACCCGAAAGCGGGAGGGGAGTCGCTCTGAAACCACTAAGGTCCGCGAGCGGCAGACTTGTGTTGGCCAGGGTTTTAAGATGACGCAATAGCTGAGTGTGGTTAAAATGTAACTATTGTTTAAAAACTTTGCATTAACCTTCCAAGACCTGGATTCCCGGGCCGGAGTCTCCGCGCTGTTTTCATCCTTGCAGGCTGCAGGCGCGTGATGTCACAAGTTATTAGAAGAAACCCCTCTAACCTAGGTCGGGACAGATGAAGGTGGCGCTTGTTGGTCTTAACCAAAACACCCTCATGGTGTACCAGCTTTGCCTAGAATTATGCTCAGGTAAGGAACGACCCTTGCAACTCAGTGGCTTAAAGGTCCATTTCTCAAGCGAATTACTGTGGCTGCAGGGACCTTTCACAGTACTCCACCAGTTTTCTTCTCTCCAGGCCCCAGGCTGAAAGATGAACTTTTCTGGGCCTTGCTCCCTGCTGGGCTGGTAATTCAGCTTTGAGGGAGAAGGGGAAGTCCTGATTTGTAGTGTTTGCTATTTCTATGATGTAAATACTCGCACCATGGCCGATTTCAGGCTACAAACAGTCTAACAAGTGACTTGCCAAGTTCCTGGAAATGTAACAATTAGCTCTTGTACAGGAGTGGTACAATCTGCTCTTAAAACTCACGTTCTGCATACCTCAGTTCTGCTCACATTCTGTTGGTCAAAGCTTGCTGTCAGTGGGTGGGAAAGTATAACCCTCTGTCAAGGAAGTCTTGCAAATCATGTGACAATGAAAAGGGAGCGTTCCCTGACCCCTTGCAGGACATGCAACAGGGGTGTGGCTCATATGCTCACTCTCTGCCTTACTCAAACCCCTTCTGGGATGGCGAGCATGCAGTTGGACGAGCATGCAGCAGGAGCCAGAGTGTAAAAGCTGGGGCACTGGGCTTCCAGCCCCAAGGCAGTATCCAGGGGCAGGAGCCTGTGATTCCTGGAGCCCAAGTGGGTGCGTGTTACAGTGTGCTCTTTTAGCCTTGCCATCAGCTGATGGCTTAAGCGTTAACCAGCTCAATAGAACTTCTGCTTTTCTGCAAGGGCAGAGGGTCAGTGTGACAGCTTTCTGTATCTCAAGCTCTTGTCCCACGTCCCAGAAGAATCAGGTCACACGTGGACTTGAAGGATGGTGAGTGCGGTGGTTAGGGGGATATGGGGGGTTTATTAGGTGGTAGGGGTGGCACTCAGTGGGATGGATGGGGAGCTGGAAAGGGGATGGAGTAGGAAGATGATCTTCCCCTGGAGTTTGGCCATCCAGTGGTAGATTCTCTGACTGTCCCCAGCTGAACTCCTCCCAACATTCCTTCTCTTTTCTCTTTATATGCTGCTCCTCTGCTCTTCTATTCATCTGCTCATCTCTTGCTGCTGGAGCCTGGGGTCTGGAGTTTATATGGGTACAGGATAGGGGGGCATGGAGGGCCAAAATGTAACTTTTGGGCATGAACACAGTAATGCCTGTCATCATTTAGAGCCATGGGTTTCCAGGCTTGAGGGTGGGGCCTTTGCCAGGGAACTGCCTTCTACCCAGTATTTCCCTGTTTTCCGTCCATATCAGCAATAAGTGAGCTGAATAATGCTCTTAAAAGGAGGACAAGAAATAATTGGGTACAATAATACAATCCACCATTCCAATAATGGTTTCAGAAGAAGAAACTGGTTGGGCAGATTCAAAGGCAGGGGTCCCCAGCCCTGGGCCATGAACCAGTACCCTTTGTGCCCTATTAGGAACCTGGTGGCACAGGAGGAGGTAAGGAAGGGGTAAGCAAATGAGGGAACCTTCATCTGTATTTACATCCACTCCCCATGGCTGGCATTGCTGCCTGAGCTCCACCTCCTGTCACATCAGCTGTGGTGTTAGATTCTCATGGGAGCACAATTGTGAACTGCGCACATGCGAGGGATCTAGGTCGTGTGCCCCTTATGAGAATCTAATGCCTGATGATCTGTCACTGTCTCCCATCACCCCCAGATGAGACCATCTAGTTGCAGGAAAACAAGCTCAGGACTCCCACTGATTCTACATTATGGTGAGTTGTATAATTGTTTCATTATTATTACAATGTAATAATGATAAAAATAAAGTGCACAATAAATGTGATGCACTTGAATGATCCTGAACTAATTCCCCACCCCTGCCCATGGAAAAATTGTCTTCCATGAAGCTGGTCCCTGGTGCCAAAAAGGTTGGGGATTGCTGTTCAAAGGGATAACTTTGCAATGTGAAGGTCAGCTATGAGGTTATTACTTTTCTTCTGGCCTAAAGGACACTTACAGCTATGGACATCTGATGAAAAGAAAAGTAACTAGTATACTGTTGGTGGGAATGTATATCCATACAAGCCATTATGGAAAACAGTATGGAGGCTTCTCAGAAAACTAAAGATAGAACTATCATATGATCCATCAATCCCACTACTGGTTATTTATCCAAAGAAAAGGAAATCAATATATCAAAGGGATTCTTGATCAGTATATCAACGGGTGTAAGAATTCGTTTATTGCCACAGTATTTGCAATAGCCAAGATTGAAATCAACCAAAGTGTCTATCAACAGATCAGTAAAGAAATGTGATCTATATACATGATGGAATACTATTCAGCCAGAAAAAAGAATGAAATCCTGTCATTTGCAGCAACATGCAGGGAACTACAGATCATCTTGTTAAGTGAAATAAACCAGACATGGAAAGGCAAAGATCACATGTTCACATTCATATGTGGGAGCTAAAGAAGTTGATCTCATGGAGATACAGAGCAGAAGAGTGTAAGGGTGGGGGAGTGAAGACAGGCTGGTGAATGGGTACAAGCAAACAGATAAGATGGAATGGGTTCTAGTTTTTGATAGCACAGAAGGGTGACTATAGTTAACATTGTATTTCCAAATAATTAGAAGAGAAGATTGTTTTCTATGAGTTTGACTTGAATTTTTAAGATTCCACATATATGTGAGATCATGTAGTATTTGTCTTTCTGTGTCTGACTTATTTCACTTAGCATGCTCTTCTCCAAGGCATCCATGTTGTTGCAAGTGGTAAGATTTCCTTTTTAAGGCTGAATAATATCCGAGTGTGTGTGTGTGTGTGTGTGTGTGTGTGTGTGTGTGTGTGTATACACACACCACAGTTTCTTTTATCATTCATCAGTTGGTGGACACTTAGATTGTTACCATATCTTTTGGCATCTGTAAATAATGCTGCAATTAACATGGGACGGCAGTTACTTCTTGGAGATAGTGTTATTTCTTTTGGAAATATACCCAGTAGTAAGTAGTATTGGTGGGTCATATGGTAGTTCTATTTCTAATTTTTTGAGAAACCTCTATACTATTTTCCATAACGGCTGCACCAATTGACATTTCCACCCACAGGATACAAGCATCCCTTTTCTCTAATCTTCACCAACACTTGCTGTCTTTCAGCTTTTTGATAATAGCCATCCTAACAAGTGTGAGGTGATGTCATTTGACTTGCATTTCTCATTTCTCTGCTAATTAGTGATGTCGAGTAGAAGAGAAGATTTAAAATGTTCCCAATGTGAAGAAATAAGTGTTCAAGGTGATGGGTATCCTGAGAACCCTGATGATCATTACACATTGTATGTATGCATCAAAATATCACATGTACCCCAAAAATACACTCAAATATTTTGTGTCAATAAAAAAAATGAAAAAGAAAATAACTAGGCTAGGTGCAGTGGCTCCCACCTATAATCCCAGCACTTTGGGAGGCTGAGGCGGGTGGATCACCTGAGGTCAGGAGTTTGAGACTAGCCTGGCCAACGTGGTAAAACCCTGTCTTTACTAGAAAAATACAAAAATTAGCTGGGCATGGTCAGGTCCCTGTAATCGCAGCTACCTGGGAGCCTGAGGTGGGAGAATCGCTTGAACCTGGAGGCAGAGGTTGCAGTGAAGCAAGATCGTGCCACAGCACTTTAGCCTGGGTGACAGAGTGAGACTCCATCAAAAAATAATAATAATAATAATAAAAATAAAATAAAATAAAAAAGAAAAGTAACTAGTATAAATGAATCAGGTTAAAGCCATCTCTAATTCATGTTTAAATATTTGAACACATTTTTATAGTTTATTGTATCTGGCAATTCTTTTAATAAGAGGGTTTATTGCTTTGAGTGTTTAAAAAAATTCATTTAATTTTAAACTGACCATGTAATGAGATATACAATATTTTCATTAGTTCATAGAGGAGTTTTTAGTAAGTGCTGGTTATGGGCAAAGCACCATCTAAGCCTAAGCAGGAGTCTGGAGACTATTCCGGCCCTCAAGAGGATTACACTCCAGTACGACAGACAAATGCAACTCCAAGAAGAAAGTGAACAATTATGTAAGAGGAAATATTAAACTGCCATCATAAATTGAGAATGGCTACATATTTTTGAAAGTGGCAGCATTTAATCAAGGCTTGAAAAGGAGCGGGATTTGGACTGCTGGCATTATATGTTTATTATCTTAACAAGATGTGTTTTTAATTTATTTTTAAAGTCAGATAAAAGGAGCCTATTTTTTTTTTGAGTCAGTGCTTAAATTTTCTTATAATCAGAATCTCTTTCTTGTTTTAAATTTAAAATCAAACTATAAAATATGTCTCAAATATCTAATAACTTTTGTTCTTTGCCCTACATCCTTTGTTCAAGTTTCAGCAAAAAAAAAAACAAAACAAAACAAAAATCAACCTTTCATTCTTGCTTTCTTGGTAGTGGCAGTTCCTCTAACTTTCATCATGCATTTCACCATAAATAAATGACATTTAATTTTCACAGGAGGATCTCATTTCTATCCCCTGCCCTGGAAGTTGGCAAAAAGTAAGGACTTGCATTTCATTGGAAATACAGAATATTTACTCTGCCTATTCTCTTAAGAAATTACAGCCTTGAAATCTGCTATCTAACCCTTATCAGAAACCCAGTTTGAGGCTGGGCCCGGTGCAGTGGCTCATGACTGTAATCCCAGCACTTTGGGAGGCCAAAGCGGGCAATTGCTTGAGCCCAGGAGTTTGAGGCAAGCCTGGACAACATGGCGAAATCACTTTACGAAAAACAAAAAAACTAAAATCAGCCCACCGTGGTAGCACACATCTGTAGTCCCAGCTACTCAGGAGGCTGAGGTAAGTGTTGTTTGAGCTCAGGAGGTCAAGGCTGCAATAAGCCCTGATCGCACCACTGCACTCCAGCCTGGGTGATGGAGTCAGACCCTGTCTCAAAACCAAACCCAGTTTGAGACAAATATTTATCATGATTGTCTCAAAGACATGCAGCCTCCCAAGTAGCAGAGACTACAGGCAAGCGCCACCATGCCTGGTTAGTTTTGTATTTTGTGTAGAGACAGAGTCTCACCACGTTGTCCAGGATGGTCTTGAACTCTTGGGCTCAAGTGATCCTCTCACTTTGGCTTCCCAAAGTCTTAGGATTATAAGCGTGAGCCACCATGCCTGGCCAGTTTTTTTTTTTTTTTCAATAATATTAGTGACTTAGTCCATTTTACATTGCTATGAAAGATACCTGAACGGAGGCTTATTTGGCTGTCAGTTCTGCAGGCTGTACAAGTAGCATGGCGTCAGCATCTGCTTCTGGTGAGGACCTCGGGAAGCTTCCACTTACGGTAAAAGGGGAAGAGGAGCAGACATCACATGGCAAGAGAGGAGGAAAGAGAGAGGGGAGGGAGGTGCCAGACACTTTTTAACAACCAGATCTGGAGGGAAGTAAGAGTGATAACTCACACTCCTCCAGGGAGGGAATTAATCTGTTCTTGAAGGATCTGCCCCCATGACTCAAACACCTCCTGCTATGCCCTACTTGCAACATTGGGAATCAAACTTCAGCATGAGCTTTGGAGGGGACAAATATTCAAACTATATCAATTGGAAAAAAAAAAGAGTCAGAGTCACATAAGGTCTGTAAGGTAGATGCCTAATGATTTTCTATGGAAACTTTCAAAAAATTGCCCTTGTTTGATGAAAGGGATGAGCAGGAGCATTGCTGTGGTAGAGAAAGACTCTGGTGAAGCTTTCCCAGGTGATTTTTAGCTGAAGCTTTGGTTAACTTTCTCAAGACTCTCTCATAATAAACAGATGTTATTGTTGTTTGGCCTCTCAGAAAGTCAACAGGTGAAATGCCTTGAGTGTCCCAAAAAATTGTTACCATGAACTTTGGTCTTGACTGGTCTGCTTTTGCTTTGACTGGGTAACTTTCCCCTCTTGTTTGCCGTTGCTCTGATTGTGCTTTGTCTTCAGGATCATCCTGGTAAAGCCATGTTTCATCTCCTGTTCCAGTTCTTCAAAGAAATGATCCCATTGTTTATTCTGCTCTTCCGCACAGCTGATCTGAGCACAGTGGTTTTGGCACCCATTGAGTAAACTTTGCTCAACCCAGTTTTTCAGTGAGAACTGTGTAGGCTGACCCAGTTGAGATGTCTGTGGTGTTGGCCATTGTTTGTGCTATTCATTGTTGATCCTCTTCGGTTAGGGCTCAGTGTTTGCAAGATGAGTTTTTTCCTTGCAAATCGACGTAGATGGTCTACTGCGGTGGGCCTTATCTTCAACATTGTCTCATCCTTTCTTAAAATGACTTATCCATTTGTAAACATCTGATTTCTGTGGGACATTGTCCCCATAAACTTTCTGTAAAGCATTGATGATTTTACCATTCTTCCTCGCAAGCTTCACCATAAATTTGAGGTTGATTCTTGCTTTAGCAGACTTCATGTTGCTCTGATATGGACTGTTTTCAAACTGAAGTCTTATCCTTCTTCATGCCTCAAACTAGACCCTATTCAGGCTGGAATACGGTAGTACAATCTCAGCTCACTGCAGCCTCATCCTCTGGGTTCAAGCAATTCTCCCACCTCAGCCTCCCCAGTATCTGGGACTGCAGGTGCATGCCACCACACCCAGCTAATTTTTGTATTTTTATTACAGACAGGGTTTTGCTGTGATGGCCAGCCTGGTCTTGAACTCCTGACCTCGTGATCCACCCACCTCAGCCTCCCAAAGTGCTGGGATTACAGGCATGAGCCACCGCACCAAGCTTGATACACATTATTGATGAACTTTTTTGAAGTACCCCTTGTACTTCCTTACCTCTTCCTAGGTTCTGGTGGTTGCTGGCTGTCTTAGTCCATTTCGTGCCTGCTATAACAGAACACCAGAGACTGGGTAATTTACAATGAACAGGCATTTATTGGCTCATAGTTCTGAAGGCTGGTAAGTTCCCTATCAAGATGGCAGCACTGGGTGAGAGCATTCTGGTTTCATCATTACATGGCAGGGGGCAAGGGGTAGGAGGAGAAACTGCCTTCATCAAGCCCTTTATAATGGCATTAATCCATACATGAGGGCAGGGCTCTCATGAATGAAACACTTCCCACTAGGCTCTGCCTCCCAGCACATTGGGGTTTATGTTTCAACATCAGTTTGGGAGGGGACAAAAACATTCAGACAGTGGCACCAGCAATACCTCGTGTTCCTTGGCTTGCAGTGGCATCCCTCCAGTTGCTGCCTCTGTCACCACATGGTGTTGTCCCTGGGTGTCTGTGTCCAAATTTCCCGCTTCTTATAAGGACACCAGTTATATTGGATTAAGACCCACCCTAATGGGTGTCTTAACATGATTACATCTACAAACACCTTATTTCCAGGTAAGGTCACATTCACAAGTACGCAGAGTTAGGATTCCAACACATCTTTTGCAGGGACACAGTTCAACTCAAAAGCACCTGCAAGTGCCACATGGTCAACTTCTCTGTGTGCTAATATTACCCTTCTTACTTCATCTTTTATTTTTCTCCCTCTATTTTCCTTTTGTCCTGATTGCCTGGATTACTTAGTTTTTCCTTAATTATATATATCTTTGGCTGGGTTTGAAAGAAAGAAGACAGGAGGGGAAGGATGTAGGGAAGGAGGGAGGAAAAGAGAGAAGAAGGAGGAAGAAAAGGTTGTCCCCTAAAATTAGACATGAACCCAGGGGAACAGAGTTGCTGGAATAGGGAGCAAGGGTGGGAAAGACTGACTGGGGAAGTGTTTTCATCAGAACCTCAGAATTACTTTTTTTGAGGGGATGGATGTAGTGGCTAGCAGCTGCTTGTAGCTTAGCGATCTAGGAAAAATTGGAAGATAGTTTGATGAACTGGGAATTATGAGAGTAAAGGTATGGTCCAGCTACTTTTATATGAATATTAATAGGCACAATATGGATTGAAGTTTTGTGGTAATAGGAAGCTCATACAGTGTTGAAGACTCATATATTCTAGCTGTTGGGGACACAGACCCATAAATCATTGATTTAATGCATGCAATTTATTCTGGAGGATAGTATCTCATGTTTTCAGGGTATCATCCTCCAAATGGCACTTTAGCTGAAACTTTAAGAGGCTATTCCAATGGTCTATCAGACTAGCTGTTTGTGGAGATTTTACACACACACACACACACACACACAGACACACACACAGACACACACACACACACATATGGGGGACATGTTCAAACCATAGCCATCATCTTCTGCCATTTATTATTAGGAAAACATTAATGTATACTTTATGTTTATTTTGTTGGTTGGCATTTGGCTTGGATAATTATGAAATTTTAAAACTGATCTTTGAGACTGGAAATTTTTACTCTAATTATATATGTGAAGTCTCTTTTTGCTTGAAACATAGTGAGCTAAGCTTGGAGTTTATCCTGAGGTAGTTTTAGGCAAGAGAGTGACATGGTGAGAGCTATGTTTTAAATATACCACCTCAGGCAAGCATGGGGGACGTGTTTGGAGAAAGTACAGACTAGAGCTGAGTAGACCATTTGGACTGTTGGAATATTGTAGGCCAGAACTGAGATATTTTTAAGATTCAGCCTGTTCAATATGTAGCAGAAAGTAATAAACAAGAGAATAGATGGGAGATGGAGTTGGTAAGAAGTAACTCCAGTGTGGTCTGCGGTTCCCAAGTCTCACTGCTGTGAGTTAGTGGTCTCAGTGTACTTGAGGAGCCTGAGCTGCTGCGCAGAGGCCTGCACGGCTGGGGTGTCCGACTCTAGGGAGTAGTGCTCCCTGTAGTGACCTTTTCTTTCTTTCTTTTTTTTTTTTCTGGAGACAGAGTCTTGCTCTGTCACCCAGTCTGGAGTGCAGATCTCAGCTCACTGCAACCTCTGCCTCCTGGGTTCAAGCAATTGTCCTGTCTCAGCCTCCCGAGTAGCTGGGACTATACAGGCGCACACCACCACACCCGGCTAATTTTTGTATTTTTCGTAGAGATGGGGTTTCACCATATTGGTCAGGCTGGTCTCAAACTCCTGACCTCGTGATCCACTCACCTTGGCCTCTCAAAGTACTAGGCTTACACGTGTGAGGCACCGCGCCTGGACCGAGGTAACCTTTTCTATGTCACTGGAATGAAAGGAAAATACTGGTAGCAGAAAGAAATGGTTCTTTTCCTATGGAAATCCTCAGCAAGGCATTTGATACTGATTTCTGTTTCTCAGAACTGTTAGGAAGAACTGGTATAGAGATTTATCTCAGAATTTCGACTCCTTTTCAGGATGAATTAGTCTACTACCCAGTATTGCTTTGTTGTGTACACATCTATTTACCGTAAATGACTACTACTGCCTAAGAATGGGGGAGGCTGGCAGGGGATCCAGGCAGGACCCACGCACTACCGTCTCACATTTTTCGTCTCCTAGGGCTCTAGGATGGCTCATAAAGGCCCATGGTGTACTTTCTGTCTGCCCCACTCAGCTCCCCATTTCTGGTTTCTGTTAACATGCATACAGCTGAATGGATGGCCAGACTCAAAGCTATCTACTGTGACACCCAATGAGAAATGCTTTTGTCTAAAGGTAGGAGTACTTTTATTTCCTGCTACATCATACAGGGAAGGTGGAGAGGAAATAAAAAGAAAGAAAGGAAAGAAAAGGCAAAGCAATAGGACCTACCGTGGTACAGGCATTCTTGTTCTGACATCTCTACCGGGGTCCCTAAATGAGGCTTATGCTTGGGAAAGCAGAAGACAAACCCTGTGGGAGGGGATTTGGAAAAGACCTAGGAGGCAGCTCTTGTACAGAAAGCCTTGTCTCCAGGGAGCACTGCTCCACTGGCGCACTTGTTCAAGGTGCTGGCAGGCTTGGGGTTGGGCTCCCTCCTGCTTGTTTAGAGGACTGGCATGACTGGCTAGAGTGGACATCTGGAGGCTTATCCCACCGGGATATCAGGGTTCTCACTGTCTAAGTGTAGTCAGGGATGTGACCTGCCCCTGATATTCAGACATCCACACAAGTTTCAGAGTGTTTACAAACTCTTTTTGCCAAAGGAAAAATAAACTTGCATAGAAGAGCTGGTTTAGCTGTTTTCTGTGATAATTGCAAAAAGCAATAGCAAGCCCCAACTCCTAACCATTCAAAACTTCTTTCTTTTTTTTCCTTTTTTTTTTTGAGACAGGATCTCACTGTGTTTCCCAGGCTGGAGTGCAATGGCATGATCATAGCTCATTGCAGCCTCGACCTCCTGGGCTCAAGTGATCCTTCTGCCTCAGCCTCCCTAGTAGCTGAGACCATGGTGATACGTGCCTGATTTTTTATTTTTATTTTTTGGTAGAGATGGGGTCATGCCGTGTTGCCCAGGCTGGTCTTGAACTCCTGGGCTCAAGCTATCCTCCCGCCTCAGTCTCCCAAAGTGTTGGGATTACAGGAATGAGTCACTGCACCTGGTCAGTTTTTTTCTTTTGCATCTCTTTTGCAATAGGAGAAAAGCAAATCCTTATCAGAGTATGCGTGGCTTGGGGGCACAAGCAGATCTAGGGTTTATCGCTCTGTCCTCAGAGAAACTATCAGCATGCTGTTGCTTTTGGTGTTGGCTGGCACTACTCAGGATGCTCCAGCCTGCCTGCCTGGATTTATGCTTTAGTTAATCTGAAATCCTCCTCTCTGCCCAACCAAACCTCCTACTCATTCACTGAGTCATCACCCTTATGAAAACTACTTAGATTATGCTATGTTATAAGGAGCTCTCCCTCATCTAAGTTTCTCTTGAACTCCAACTTAGTACCGTTCACCTGACACATTGTTTCTTAGAAGCCAGCCTTGCCTTCACAGCTCAACTAGAATGATCTCAGTGGCAGGAATGAGATATCATACATTTCCCACATAAAGCCTAGCACAATGCTGGGCAAAGAGTGGGTCTCAGTGAATCCTTGGAGTGATTGAAAACTTGCCATTAAAAGCATGTACTGCGTAGGTACACATGAGGTGCTTAGAGTAGACACATTTATAGAAATAAAAAGCAGAATGGTAGCTGCCAGAGGCTGGAGGCTGGGGGAGAGATGGGGAGTCATTTAATGGGTACAAACTTTCAGGTTGGGAAGGTAAAGATGTTCTGGAGATGCATGGTGGTGGTGATGGTGGCACAACACGAATGTACTTAATGCCACCAGAGTGTCCACCTAAAAAGGTCAATTTTATTTTATGTATATTTTACCATGATAAAGTTTCTTTTTTAAAAAGCCTATTCTGTAGAAATTTCAGGCTCTTCTCTAAGTCCACCCTCAGCTGCCCTCCCTGGTGCCCATGTGCAGATTCCATGTCGTGTGCAAGTGAAATGCCCAATTAGATTGCCATGCTGGCCAGGCCCCAGATACTGGGCTCCGCTTCCCACTTGCCAGCTCCATTTTTTAAAAAATGGGGTCATTTATACCAGGCTTTTAGTTTAGATTTGTTTTTGTAGTTCCCGCCTACACAAAGATGATTAGGAAAGAGTCCAGATCTAGAGCAAGCAAGGTTATAGCTTCCCTAGGGTAATGGAGAAAAGCTTAGTGATGGTGAGATTACTTGACATCTCACAGCCTCCAATTTAGTTTGGTTTTGTTTTTCATCTATAAAATGAAGATTACAGTAGTCCCTATTTCCTTAGGTTGCTGTTGGGATTAAATGAAGTGAATTGCATCAAATACCTTGCAGAGTGCCCCAGGCAGAGCAGGAGCTAGGAAGCATCTTTCATTGTTTATCAATGGCAGCTGAGAATTCTTGGATTCTGTGACTCCAGCTTGGGTTCCAGAAGGACAGAAGCAGCCCACAGGGCTCCTGACACGGTGCCTTGTCTATGATGTGTGATCCTACCTGTAACAAAACCCCTAGGAGGTACCAAGTTAGTGGCTGGGGAAACAAGCTGGCCCAGAGCATCCGGGATTTTTCAGTCAGACATTCCCCACTCATCCAGAAACGCAGCTGCCAGCCAGGCCTGGGCCCCCAGGTTCCCTGCAGTGCTCTCTTTCTTTAGTTCACATTTGAAAAATCTTGAGAAAGGACTTGAAGAGACCCACTTGGTGGCTTTCTCACCTGTGTGGCCAAGGTGCCAGCATTCACTTGACCACGTGGTCAGAGTAGGGAGGGCAGCTTTCCATATGAAGAGGAGTGGTGGGCAAAGAAAAATGAGGCATCCACCCCACACTGAACTGCATGCCTTGGGCAAGCCAGAGAAAAAGCAGCTGTGGCCCCACTGCCATCTCGCTGTTCAGTGACTAATGCCCTATATGCCATGATATCTGTTTGCAAAGAGAAGATGACTTATGTTTCTTCTTTTGAAAGGGAGTTGAGCACATGGATCTTAAGGCTTTCCAAGTTAGCATCTAAAATTATTTGACCTTGGTTTAATAGGGAGAAATTGATCGGGTTGTGGAAATGAAAAATGAAAATGCTTAATGAAAAATACTTGAAATAAATTCAAGGCTACATTAACATTTAATTTACACTTCCTCCTAGAAGCTATTTTTACATTCCTATTTACTAGTATGATATGCAGTAGTTATTTTTCTCTATGACTCAATAAGACGGGATATTTTTTCTCCTTTCTTCAAATAGTTCTCAATTCGGATATGACACAGAGTTCCCTTTTTCTTCATAAATTACATATTTATAGTACACGGGAAAAGCAGGAATGCTATATGTCTCTTAAAAGTACTTCTATATTTGAATTATAGAGAAAATGACTTAATGGGAGTCTCACCTTTGGGCATGCTTGATGTAGCTGGAGGAGAGTGGGGAGCAGAACTCTGTGTTCCAGGCCTAGGCACTGTCTGTTCTGAACATGAGCCTTCCGCCACTGACTGTGTGCGCGTGGGGAAGGGTGATGGGGGAAGGACGGGCATGAGCAACCAGGATCAAAGGTCGTGTGGTGGTGAGAACGTAGCTTGCACATCCTGCGTCTTGGATTCTGTTCTGCTGTGTACTAGCTCTGAAAGCTTGAGACACCTTCTTAGTCTTTCTGGTCCTTTTGATTTTTCCTCTGCAAACTAGGTAACAGGAATTATACTTAGGGTTATTATAAGAATTGAATAAGGTAAGGCATGGAAAGCTTCCACCCTAGTGTTTTTACTGAGAGAGTCATCAATTAAAAAAAGTCTGTCGTTTCAGAGAGTTCTAAAGCAGGACAAGTGTCTTCTGTTCCTTGCACCCTTCTTCCCCTTCCCTTTGGAAGCCTGGCGGCTGAGGACAGCAAGCTCTCTACTTGGATGGAGGTGCCCTTCCTTCCCCACAGAAAGCTAAGTGGGATCCAAGAGTCGGGGGAGCACAGAGCAGGCCTGTAAGCCTACCTCCATCCCAGGCTTCCTGTAGAGGTTTATGCGGGGTCAATTCCTCTTCCACACAGTAAGGAACCACGTGAAGGCTTGAGAGCTGAAGTATGTATTTGCCAGGGGGTTGGGGGGGAAGCTCTGTATAGTAGATGTTCCCTTTTTAACCCTGCACCCAACGTGACAATGGGCAGTGCTATGGTTTGAATGTTTGTGTCTCTCCGAAATAAGCACAAACTTTGTTACATTTACTCCAAACTATGTCATATTTTTGATGGCATTGTATATCCTCAATGCAATAATAGTACGAAGAGGTGGGACCTTTAGGAGGCGGTTAAGTCATAAGGCTCCTTCCTGGTGAATGGATTAGGGCCCTTATAAAAGAGTCTTCTCAGGGTCTTCATCCTTTTTCCCCTTCTGCCTTCTGCTGTGTGAGGACTGAATAATCACCCACTCCAGAGGACACAGCAGAAAGTCGCCATCTTGGAAGCAGAGAGCAGCCTCTCCAGACCCTGAATCTGCTGGCTCCCTAATATTGGACTTGTCAGGCTCCAGAACTCTGAGAAATAAATTTCTATTGTTTACAAAGTACTCAGTCTGTGGTATTTTGTTATAGCAGCAGGAATGGACTGAGAGAAAAGCAGCTAGTTGAGGATTTGGGAATTTGGGTGTATTTTTGTTTTTTGTTTTTGGTTTTAGTGAACCTTTTTGCAATACATTTTAGGCATTTTATGTACAATAAAATGCTTCCATTTAAAATATAGTTTGGTAGGCTTTAGAAAATGTATACAACCATCAAGACACAGGATGTTTTCATAACCCTCAAAACTTCCCTTGTATCCTGTTGCAGTAAATCTCCCCTTCTCCCCACTCCCAGGTAACTCTGAATCTGCTTTCTAACACTATAGAAAAATTAGCATTTTCTAGAATTTTGCTTAGAGAGAATGTGTCAGGCTTTCATTTATCATAATGCTTTTGAGAGTCATCCATATTTTGCATGTATCAGTGGATTCTTCCTTTTCATTGCTAAGTTTCATTTTATTATATAGGTACACTGTAATTTGTTGACCAATTACCTGTTAATGGACATTTGGATTGTTTGTAGTTTTGGTGTATTTTGTATAAACTGACAGTTCCTGACTTTTTAAAGTTCAACTTTAAGATAATGCAAAAGCAATACACATTCAGTAGAAGTCATACTTCAAGTACCCATACAACCATTCTGTTTTTCACTTTCAGTACATTATTTAATAAATTATGTGAGATATTAAACACTTTGTTCTAAAATAGGCTTGTGTTAGATGATTTTGCCTAGCCATAAGCCAATGTAAATGTTCTGAGTACATTTAATGTAGGCTAAGCTAAGCTATGATGTCTGTTAGGTTAGGTATAGTAAACGCACTTTTGATTTATGATATTTTCAACATATGATGGCTTTATTGGGACATAACTATATTGTAAAGAAGCCAAGGAGCATGTGTATGTTAAAAAGCTGCTATAAACATCTGTGTACAAGTCTTTTTGTAGATAGATGTTCTTATTTCTTTTGGATAAATACCTGGAGTGGGATTGCTAGATCACATGGTAAGTATGTGTTTAAATTTATGAGAACTTGACAATGTATTTTCCAAAGTAACGGTAACATTTTATACTCCTACCAGGACTGTCTGAGAGTTCCAGATGCTCCACATCCTCACTGACACTTAGTATTACCTGTCTCTTTAATTTTGGTTGTTCTAATTGGTGTGAAATGATATCTTGGTTTAGTTTTAATGTGCATTTTCCTAATGCCTAATGGAATTTTCCTTAGCCTAATGGCTAATAAAGTTGGAAGTCTTCCCACGTGCTTAGTAGTCATTCATATATCTTCTTTAGCAAAGGGTCTTTTCAAATATCTTGCTTATATTTAATTGGTGTGTCTTCACAGTTGAGATGTATTAGTTCTTTATCTATTCAACACACAAGTCCTTTGTTAGATATATATTTGCAAATATTTTTTTCCCATTCTGTGGTTTCTCTTTCATCTTCCTAATAGTGTTTTTCAATGAGCAAAATTATTAATTTTATAAAGGCTCATTTGACCAATTATGTTTTTAATAGTTGGTGGGTTTTATACTTTATTCAAGAAATATTTGCCTACACTAAAGTTACAAAGATTTTCTCCTAGGTTTTCTTCTAGGAGTTTTACAGTTTTGACTTTTACATGTTGTCCGTTATACAATTTGAGCTAATTGTTGGGTATGGTGTGAGGAAAAGGCCAATACTGAGATCTTTTGCCATGAATGTCCCAGCACCATTTGCCGAAGCATCCCTTTTCCCCCATTGAAATGCCGTGGCACAAAAATCGCTTGACCATATATATGTGGGTCTATTTCTGGACTGTCTCTGCCACATTGATTACATATCTATCTTTTTGCCATTATCCCATCTTGATTACTATAGTCTTATAGAAAGTATTAAAATTGCTTTGGATAGTCTAAATCATTTTAATTTCCATATAAAGTTTAGAATCAGCTTGTCAAATATAAAAAAAAAAATCTGCTGGATTTTTGACAGGGATTATGTTCAACATGTGAGCCAATTTGGGGAGAATCTCCATCTCAACAATACTGGATCTTCAGATCCATGAACATAATTTCCACCTCCATTTATTTAGGTCTAATTTAATTTTTTAGCAGTGTTTTATAGTTTTCAGTGTACAGATCTTACATAAACTTTGTTACATTTACCCCAAACTATGTCATATTTTTTGATGGCATTGTACATGAAATTGTATATTTTATTTTTCTAATGTCCATTGCTGGTATATAATAATACAATTGAGTTTATACATTCACCTTGTATCCTATGACCTTGCTAAATTCAACTGTTTCATTCTAGCAGCTTTTTTCTTCCTTAGATTCCTTAGGATTTTCTAACATAAAAATGTTATCTGTGAAAAAGACAGTTTTATTATTTTCTTATCCAATACCTGTTCCTCTTCTTTATTTTTCATGCCTTTTTTGCAATGGTTAGAACTTCGAGTAAATATTGAATAGAACTGATGAGAGAGGGTATCTTTGCCTGCTCGCTATCTTAGGGAGAAGTATTCAGTCTTTCCCTAATAAGTATAACAGTTAGCTACAGGCTCTTTTTAGATATCCTGAAATGTAGTCTGCTTTTAATTATTATCATGGTCTGGCAATTCTAGACAAAGCCAATGATAAAATACTTATCACTCTGAAAATATCTGTTGTTGGTCTGAGTTCCAAATAATTGCTGAAATTACTTCTGAGTTTGATTAACATATATCTAACCTTCAATTTTACATATTTGCATCAATTATCATTTAGTAATTGTATTCTACATGGAAGTTAATTGAGAGACTTCCTAGTTATACAGGGAATCCTTATTCCCTCTCCCCTCCCACCGCTACCCCACACACTGACCCAGCAGCACACTTTCTTTGGAGAAGAATTTGTAACAGATCGAAGTCATTGCAGGTTCCTTCAGGGGCAGTTTGTGCCTCTAACCCCTGGGATGCACATATTCCTACATTGACACTGCAGAGTCCAAAGAAACAGTTATAGCACTGAGATTGCAAAGATAAGAAACAGAACCTCACTTGTTTCACTTCTATCATCTGTATGATTCCTTGGAGTTTTTGGGTTTGTGTTTAGAATTTAAAGCAGTGAAACTGTAAGGTATAATATTTTTGTTAGGTAAGGGCAAATTTTTATTCATATATGAAATATTTTGACTGATATTCTTAAAATTGACATTTAGTCATTTTAAATTCTATTCTTGTTATGTGTTATTTAATTATAACATTATTCATTTCTATACAGGCCATTATATAGGTCTAAGGTTTTTTCCCTTTAAAAATACATTAATGCAGTCCAGGCGTGTGGTTCATGCCCTTAATCCTAGCACTTCGGGAGGCCGAGGCAGGCAGATCACTTAAGGCCAGGATTCAAGACCAGCTTGGGTAACATGGCGAAACCCTGTCTCTATTAAAAATACAAAAATTAGCCAGTCATGGTGACATGTGCCTGTAGTCATAGCTGCTCTGGAGGCTAAGGCACAAGAATCACTTGAACACTGGAGGTAGAGGTTGCAGTGAGCCAAAATTGCACCACTGCACTCCAGCCTGGGTGACAGAGCAAGACTCTGTCTCAAATTATACGTACATATGAATGCAATGAAAAAATATCAATCATTATTTTTGCTGTAATGTCTTATTTTTTATTTTTTACTTTGTGTAAAGTAAAAAAAAAAATGTGTCTGTACCACATTCAGCAAAAGATAACTTTTATTGTCAGCATTGCTTTTTTGGTTATTGTTATGATTCATTTCAGTTCATGATAATTTGTGACAATAATTTTAGTATAGAAAAGACAGATTTGCTCCAGGGGTTGGGTATGCTCCTTCTACCATTGGTAAGATAGAGCCTGTGCAGGTCCGGTCCCAGGCGATTGTCAGCCCACAGACCATCCTACAGGTCAGATAGAGTGGAGTTTGGTTGGTTGCCTCTTATTATTTGTCTTCTAGGGAATATTTTGAGTTTTGTTCTGAGGCAGAGGCACAGATAAAACAGATAGATTAATGATGCATAGCCGTGAAATGATTTTGCAAAGTTCTATCAGAAAACCCTGCACTGAGAGTCAGGACTCTGCCCTGTCACCACGTTATCAGCTTTCTAGCCCTTGGGGTTGAATGAGACAACCTTGATGATTTCTTCTGGTCCTGAAATTGAATGAGTCTCTTATGCCACTATGAAATATAAAGGGTTAATATTACCCTTGTTTTTGTAGTTTGTATTAATGAACAAAGAAGAGGCTCTGCAAACTTTGACCAATGGTGCAGAAGGACAGCAAGACAGTTAAATATTTAAACATGTTCTAAAGGCAAATTCAAAAGTCTTGTCCTCAGCTATTTGAACTGGGCTTCCTATCACTGACTGTGACCTTGTACCTCATTCCCAAGGCTATAGGATCTTTATTAAGTTAAATGGCAGAGGGTAGACTCCAGTGGTGGCTAACCAATGATATATCTGCCCTTCTGCTCAAACCCATCTCTACCTGGGAATTTTTGGTGTGCTCAGACAGCAGAGGCAGATACCTATGCCCAATGTTGTCCTGTTACTGGCAAAGCCAGCGACAACACCAGAGGTGAGTGCACTGTGTTCACGGATCGCCTGCATTAGAATCAGAATCCTTCCAAGCCTACTAAATCTAAAGGCAGGGCCCAGGAATCTGCCATAAACGTATTTATATGATGATTAGTATCATACATTCTGAAGTCTGAGCACCATTCCTATGGAAGAATGCCCAGGAGAACGAGGATTTTAAAATGGTTCAAAGCTGATAACGATAGAAATGAGTCACTAAAACATATTTTACTGCCTTTTTATTTCACAATATCTTTTTTTTTTTTTTTTTGAGATGGTGTCTCACTCTGTCACCCAGGCTGGAGTGCAGTGGTGTGATTTCGGCTCACTGCAACCTTCGCCTCCCAGGTTCAAGTGATCCTTCTGCCTCAGCCTTCCAGATAGCTGGGATTGCAAGCATGCACTACCATGCCCCAGTAATTTTTTTTTTTTTTTTTTTTTTCTTAGTAGAGACGGAGTTTTACCATGTTGACCAGGCTGGTCTTGAACTCTTGACCTCAAGTAATCTGCCCGCCTCAGCCTCCCATGTTGCTGGGATTACAGGTGTGAGCCACCACATCCATCCTTATAATATCTTTAATTATTAAATGGCCAGTGTTTTTTTTTCTCCAAACTTGTCATTCTTCAAAATCAGGAGATGTCATTTTAAGTAGCATCCAGTGCTGTGAGATAGATATGACTGATATGACAAATTATAAGGTGACATTCATCACATGGAATCCATGGCCTGAATGAGAAGTTAGGAAAACTATGGGTTTCTAATGAGAAAGTCAAGTTTAATTAATTATCTTCTGCATAGATTTGCATTGGAGGTTTGGCAGCTGAAGCTTAATAGCTAATTACAAGGACTGCCAGTGAATAGTGGGTAATCTGCATCCCCAATTTCATGTTGGGGATGTCATAATTGCTGTATGTCACAGGACAGCAAGGCAGAGCAAATGGATACATGCTTCAGCTTTCTGGAGGCATCCCATAATACTGCTCTGAGAGTTGAAGGAAAGGTCCCAGCTGTCAACCACAGACTGTGATGAAGTAAGCGGTTTCAAGTAATGCTACAAACCCAATTGCCTTTGAATCACAGAACCAGAGACACTACCGGCTGGCCTCCAGCTGATCCCCTTCCACTAGGCCGTTGATGCATCTAGTTATTTCAGACAATACCATCTTC
This sequence comes from Cacajao melanocephalus, assembly GCA_963573385.1. Classification (NCBI taxonomy): domain Eukaryota; kingdom Metazoa; phylum Chordata; class Mammalia; order Primates; family Pitheciidae; genus Cacajao; species Cacajao melanocephalus. The sequence continues at coordinate 307,469 of CAUYLG010033168.1, read as the reverse complement.
CCCTATCCTTCCAACTGTATCTCCTATTCAGCCAGTTTCCTTAATAGATATCAGGCAGGGTTCCTGCAATTCAGCATATTGAAAGCATTTGGCAAAATTCAACACCCATTCATGATAAAATGTTATCACCAGTCTTAGAATAGAAGAGGACTCAACCTGAGAAAGGGCATCTACAGAAAATGTACAGGTAACATTGTACTGAATGCTACATGACAATGTTTTTCCCTTAATGTTGAAAAATCACTTTGGTTGCAGAATGAAGAATGGATTGTGGAGAGATGGGTAAAAGTCAATGATACAATTGCATATGGCAATAGTCAAGATGAGAGCTTAGACTTGGATGGTAGCAATAGAAATGAGAGGAGTTTAGGAAAACTGGGCTTATTCACAGATTGGGGATTATTCACAAATTGAGGGAGAGATCTAAAGGTAACTGCTAGGTATTAGCTTACTCAGCTGGATGGATGGTGCTGCCATTCATTGGGCAGGAAAATTAGGATGATTTTCTCTATACCATGGCCCCCAAAAGTCATTTAGAAGAGTCTGATATCTGTAGAGGATATCTGTATTCAGAATGAAGGTGAGGTGTTTTCAATTATATCAAACTATGTTTACATACATAGGGCTTCCTGACTGCAGATAGTAATTGAAGAAAAAAGCAGGTCTTATGAAATAAATTACTGGAAAGACATGTCAATACTGAAATACTGCAGAAGAGGGGAGAGTGATATATTTCAAGGTGCTCTACAACAAAGCTCTTTGACATGTTATTTGGTTTAAGTATTACCACAGCCATGTGAGGTAGGATTTTTCTGATACCTGTTTTTAGATGATGATTTGAGTACCAATTTATTAAGTGACTTGTCGAAAACTATTCAATGGCGAAAGAGGTTTTTAAATTTAAATCTCCTGATTTCAGTGTCCCTAATCTTTTCAATGCTACAGTAAAAGTTAGTTTCAGCTAAGAAGAGAGTCATTGGAAGGAATTCAGGTCTGCAGACTGGGTCTTCTCTAATAGGCTATTTCTCTTTTCTTTCTTTCTTTTTTTTTTTTTTTTTTAATTAAAGACAGGGTTTCGCCATGTTGGTCAGGCTGGTCTTGAACTCCCGACCTCAGGTGATCTGCCCGCCTTGGCCTCCAAAGTGCTTGGATTACAGGCATGAGTCACCACGCCCGGCCCGCTATTTCTCTTTTCTCCAACCCAGCTAAATCCTACTCATCCTTTGAGGCTCTGTTCAGATTGTTCATCTCTTATAAATCTTTTGCACCCATTCCTCCTTACTGATTACTTCCATTAAAAAAAAAATTAAACTATATGTTATTTAATGTAATATGTTAAAGTAGTATAATTTCAACATGCTATCAATATAAAAATATTTCACATTTTTCTCTACCACATATTTGAAATCCAGCATGTATTTTATACTTACAATGAATCATAATTGGAAGTAGTCTCAATTCCAGTGCTTAGTGGCTAGTGGCTACTGTACTGGAAGGCACAGGTCTATAGTCTAACCCCTTCTAACCTTCAGTGTGATACCTTAAAATGTGAAAAAAGAGGTACGTAATAGTTGATCTAAATTAAATAATGCTCTGTTAAGTTGGGAAGCGAAAGACAAAATATCTTAGCATTTGGACCTTTTCTGATTACCAGTGAGATATTTTGCTGTGGTTGAAGAATGGCTATGCAAATCTTTTTGACATCAGCTTTACAAATACTTTGCAGAGTGGTTTCCTCTTTCCATTATCTCGTTGAAAGTCTGTCTGGGCACCTGGTTATTTTGCTCTCTTTCCCCACTTAAGAGTTGTTCGTCCTGCCATTCAGTAAATACCTGCTGAAACCTTATTGGCCAAATGTACTAGATGCAGGATGTAAAAGATATCCCATGTCTGCTTTCACAAAGCTTCCAAAGCAGTGATAAAGAGAAAGAGGGTGAAAAACATGAGAAAACACATCTTTGTGTTTTATTTGACAGTTAGCACTCTGTGTCAACTATTTGTTTGAATATTAGTTTACCCCCTTCTTTAACTGGAGTGAGAGGAATGGACTTTATTTTCTAATTATTTCTATCTTCTTGGGACCTAGCCGAATGCCTTAATAAATATGCATGGAATTCACTGCAATGGATGAATAAATAAGTGCTGTTTTCTAGAACAGAGGTCCCTACAAAGTATACTAGGAATATAAAGAAACATTTCCTCTTCCCAGGGGAGAATAGAAAGGAATATAAGGCAGAGGGGACATATGGCTCAGGTCTTGAAGGACTTGACACAAATTGAAGAAGCCGGTAAGAAGGAAATTTGAGGGAAAGAATGAATAGGAGTTTTCAGATGAGAAAGCTTGGGAGTAGAAGTCCATCACTTATGACGGGTACTCTGTGAACGTTTGCTTATTAAATACAAATAGGTAAAGGAGAGAACCTGAAGGACCCGAGGATGATCTAATTTGTGGAGTTAGAAATGGAGCGAGTGAAGGGTGGTGGCACAGCAGAGGGAACATGATAAAAAGTGACAGCCACGTCTTGCCATTGTTGACATTTGAAAGCAAAACAACACAACAGCAACCACCCTCTCGGTGCTGGAAGGTACAGTACTGTGCCCTCTTCTCTCAGCTTTGGGATAACGCCTACTCATTCTTTTTATCTTCTTGGGACCTAGCAGAATGCCTTAATAAATACATGTGGAATCCACTGCAATGGATGAATAGACATGTGTTAGTGATAATATGAATAAATAATAATGAATAAATACGTGATAATGAACTCAATGATTCCATAATCTCTCATTAACTCGAACAATTTCATTCAGGAAGGTTTATGGGCAGTGTGAAAGATAAGAAACCTAGCAGAGTGGCATGCTTTTATTTTACTATCATGCATGTAAAGGAAGACAAATATGCCAATCATACCCTTCTAACTTGATAGAACAGTATCACAGGAACTTGTGCTATTTAGAAAAAGAGACGCATCAGTGAGTAACTTGTTCCCTGGGCAAATTACCACGTAAGACAGTCAAAGCCACAGATTTTCGTAGGTTCTGTTTCTAGGAAGACGGAAATTTCCAGTCTTCAGAGTCTGAGGAGACCAAGTTCTTCAATTTCTCTCTCTTTCTTTTTTTCTTTCTCTCTCTCTCTCTCTCTCTCTATATATATATATAGAGTGAGAGTCTGTCTCAAAAAAAAAGCATATATATATATACGTATTATATATATATAATACATATACGTATAATACATATATATACGTATAATACGTATATACGTATATATGTATATATGTATCTGCATATATATACGCACATATATGTATATATATACGTACATATATATGTGTGTATATATGTGTGTGTGTATATATATGTATACACATATATACGTGTATACATATATATTTTTTTTTTTTTTGAGACAGACTCTCACTCTGTCGCTCAGGCTGGAGTGCATTGGCATCATCTCTGCAACCTCTGCCTGCTAGGTTCAAGTGATTCTCCTGCCTCAGCTTCCTGAGTAGCTGGGATTATCAGCACATGCCGCCTCATCTGGCTAACTTTTGTATTTTCAGTAGAGACAGAGTTTTGCCATGTTGGCCAGGCTGGTCTTGAGCGCCCGACCTCAAGTGATCCACCCACCTTGACCTCCCAGAGTGCTGGGATTACAGGTGTGAGCCACTGCACCCAGCCTCTCAAATTACATTTCTAAGGACACAGTTTTAATAGAGAAAACAAACTGAAAAACGTTTGAAATATCCACCTACCTCTATATTGTGCAGCAAAGTAAATTGATACTCTCTAAAAGTTCCAAGTTGAGAGCAAATGTAAGCCTGTACAGCCCAAGTTTTCCAGTAAACAGAAACCAAGAAAGAAAGCAGTAGGATTACTACTAAATATTAGTAAAGAAAAGAGCACAGTATTAATCTTCCACATAAACAAGGTCACATGGAAGCATGAGAAAACCCCAAAGTTGCCCTGTTGGTGTTTCTTTATGGAATGCTTCTCTAAGTATCATATCTGACACTTCAACTCCCTTCAGTTCCCCCACTGGAATCCTGAGAAAGGCATTTCTCCCTCCACCACCCCTGCCAGAGTGAGTCCTCTTTCCATCAGGCTCTCAGCCAGTCCCACTTCACTTCTAGGCCCAGTTTCCACGCAGCTTATTTCTGCCTCTGGCCTTTTGTTCAGCTTTCCCTGCTTGGGGCACCTACCTGAATCCCTTTAGTTCTTCCACCCATTCTGAACTATTAGAGAAATCACCTTTCATCTAGGTTTGTTTCCTTTGAACCCTCTAGGCCTTGCTAAGGGGCGGATAGAGGTTAGAATGAGAGCAGAGGGGGCAGAAGGTTCTGGTAGCCTGTGTTTCAGGACAAGTGCTCTGTGTCTGGAAATGGTAAAGAGAGCCACATTAAACAGAAAGGTTTGCTTTTGTGGATGTTTCTGTTATATATATGCATTTTTTTAAATCAAAGAGCGGAGGAAGTGTACTTCCCCGGCACTCGGTCATGTTCAGGATGAGGAAGGTAGACCAACAGGAACTCAGGTTTTGTGTGAACTCGCTGATTGAGATTGACAATGCTGGTCCTTGAAAGGACACCATCTTTACCTTTACCATGAGGACAGGGTCTCACTGTCACCCCAACCATTTGCCTGATACTATGGTTCCTGGGTGCTGGGGGACAGGGATAAGGAGGGGAGAGGCGTTTAGCAGGAGGAATGCAAGTAGGAGTCTTTTGTGTGCTGGCAGGAAACCTGGGTCCACCAGTTCCAGAGACCCTTGTTTACTATAAACCAGAGGGTGAGGCTGATGATGATCTGGAAGATGTTCATTCAGAAGCTGGCAGCTGAAAGGGGTGGGCAGAGCCAGAGGCAGGCAGTAAGAAAAGCAGGAAGAGCAATGCAGCCATAAAAATCACATACTGCTTTGTGGTGCTATCAAAATGTGCATCCCTTCATTTATATATTCATTATTTTTTCAACCAACAGTTATTAAATGCCTGTGTATTCACATTATCGAATGTGAATTCAGTGCACCTTTTTAAGGTGGTAGTTCTTTTTGTTTTTGTGTTTTTGGTGGTGGTGGTTGTTTTTTTGAGATGGAGTCTCACTCTGTCACCCAGGCTGGAGTCCAGTGGCGCAGTCTTGGCTCACTGAAAACTCCACCTCCTGGGTTCAAGCAGTTCTTCTGTCTCAGCCTCCCGAGTAGCTGGGATTACCTGGCTAATTTTGTGTGTGTGTGCGTGTGTGTGTGTGTGTGTGTGTGTGTGTGTGTGTATTTTTAGTAGAGATGGGGTTTTATTATGTTGGCCAGGCTGGTCTCGAACTCCTGACCTCAAGTGATCCGCCTGCCTTAGCCTCCCAAAGTGCTGGTGTTACAGGCATGAGCCACCATGCCTGACCTAAGGTGGTAGTTCCATATCTAAGCCTAGAAGCATCTAACTTTTAAGTTTTGTTGTTGTTGCAGGAAAACAGATCCTGGTGCTGAACATGAGCACAGGACAGGCCAAAGGAGAAAGTGGAAGGAAGGGGGCTTCTCTCTCAGCCTCATCCTCCTGGGCCTGGATGCTGGAGTCGTAAGGTGCTTCAGAGTACTCTAGGTGAAGAGGGAAAGATGGTGCCCACCATATGGAGGCCATGCTAGGTCTTGTATGAAACCTGTGAGGTATGAAGGAGTAATTTTTCTTTCTAAGCCATTTCTCTGCTTATTTCTCAGATCAGTGCCCTTTGTGTTTGAACTTGGTGTGAATGACCATCTTGGTGATTCTTACTGCAAAGACAATAAGGAGTTAAATGACATGTTTTTTGTTTTGTTTTGTTTCATTTTTTGTGGTAAAGGATATAGAAATGTATCTGCATGTGATCAGTGTAGAATACTCCCAGCCAGAGGTGCAGTTTTCTGGTCCCCTGTTACAGACATTATGTGGAAGCACACGTATTAACTGATAAGGGGTGAAATTTCACCAGAGTAGAGAAGCATCCTCTTTACCCTTTTCACAGGGGTGGGGATGAGGTTAGGGGTGGGGTTATACCTTCTTTGCTCTCCCAGCTGCTTCTATATATCTTAGCCTGCATATGCTTAAAGTTAAGCCAAGACAAAGAGTCATAAACAGGTAATTTATTTCAAAAATGATACTAGGGATGAGGAGTGAGGAATGAGAGAGTAAAGCAGGGGTGGCTGAAAAGCCATCACAAGCAGGCACTGTCAATAGAGGAATGACCAACAAGCACAGGAAAGGTCTCAGTGTTACTAGTCATTAGAATTGAAATGAAAACCACAATGAGATACTTACTAGGTGCCTATTAGAATGGCTACGTTAAAAAGACTGCAGCAACAAATGTTGGTGAGGGTGTAGAACAATCAGAGCTCTCATAAATTGTTGGTAGAGGTGTAAAGTGGTACGACTGCTTTGGAAAGGTCTGGCACTTTCTTGAAAAACTAAACACACACCTTCTATGACCCAACAATTTCATTCCTAGATATTTGCCCAAGGGAAATGAAAATATCTATATATAGACAGACTTGTATAAGAATGTTCACAGCAGCATTATGCATTATAATCAGAAACTGGAAACAGTCTGGGCATGGTGGCTCACGCCTATAATCCTAGTACTTTCAGAACCTCAGGTAGGAGGATCGCTTGAGGCCAGGAGTTTGAAACCAGCCTGGGGAACATAGCAAGGCCCTGTCTTCACAAAAAATGAAAACATTAGCTAGGCATAGTGGCACACATCTGTAGTCCTAGCTACTCAGGAGGCTGAGGTGGGAGGATCACTTGAGCCCAGGAGTTCAAGGCTGCAGTGAGCTATGATCTCACCATTGCAACCCAGCCTGGGTGATAGAGTAAGACTTTGTCTCTAAAAAGATAAAAAATAAAAACCCAAAACGTGGGCTGGAAACAGCCCATTAACAGAAGAATGGATAAACAAACTGTGGTATGTTCATGCAATGGAATATTGCCCAGTTATAAAAAGGAATAGAGTATTGATATAATAATATGGGTAAATATTAAAGCATGCTGGGTGAAAGAAGCCTTACTCAAAAGAATATGGTATTTTCCTATTTAAAGTTCTAGAATAGGCAGAACTAATCTACAATGAATAAAAATCAAAATAGTCATCTGTGCAGATGTGGGCGTAGAAGTAGGAGTTGACAGAGAACAGGCATGAGGGAATGTTGTTCTACATCTTCAAAGGAGTTTGGGTTACACACGTCAATGTACTTTTCAAACTTATTGAATGATACACTTACAATTGTTCATTTCATTGAATATAAATTTTGCCTTAAAAGAAAAACATCATAAATGAATAGTGAAGTTTAGTTAATGATATGCATGCTGAAATGTTCAGGGTGAATTATGCTGTTATCTGAAAAGTACTTTGAAATGCATTAAAAATAGATCAGTAGATGGATAGAATAATAGATAAATGGATATACATGTGATAAAAGAAATAGAGTAAGATGTTGTATAATCTAGATAGGGATATATGGGTTTTGACTGTAGAATTCTTTCAACTTCTCTCTATGCTTGAACATTTTTATAATAAAGTGAGATAAAAAGAAAAATACATGATCTCATTGGCTACAAGTGAGCAACTGTTGTTCAAGCCTATCAGGACCTTTGAGTTTTCTGAAATCCACCTCAGAACCTAACACCTGGGTGGTGGAAGGAAAAACATTGACCTGTTGGCTTCTTTCTCGTTGTGTCAGTGCTTAAAGTCCTCTTGAAGGTGCTGTGGACCTTAGAGAATTCCCAGGGTAGGGTGCTAGGGGTACAAAGGATTCATGGGCTGACATGGGTTGCTTCAGATTGCACCTGTGTGTAACTGGTCAAAGCCTAGGCAGAACCAAGAGTCAAACAAGAAGATGTAAAGTGCTCCAGAAGTACTGTGTTAGGTACCCATTAGTGCATAACGGATTAGCCTCCAAACTTAATGTCCTGCAACAAACAAACAGCTATTCTCCACAGTTTCTCTGCGGAGTCACTTAGCTGGGTAATTCCAGCTCAGGGTCTGCCATGACATTATATTCAATATTTCAAGCCAGCGCTGCATTTGTCTGAAAACTTGACTGGGGCTGAAAGATCCATTTTCAAGGTGGTGTACTACATGGCCCTTGGCAGGAGGCTCCAGTGTCCCTGCCACATGGGCCTCACAATAGGGCTGCTGAGTGTCCTTACAACATGGCACGTGGCATCCCCCAGAGTGAGTGATTATGGGGGGAGAAAAAAGTCACAGTGTCTTTTGTGACCTAGTCTTGGAAATCACACACTGTCACTTCCCCCACCTTTTATTCCTTAGAAGTGAATCAGTAGGGACATTCCACACTCAAGGAGAAGGGGATTAGGCTTCATTTTATGAAGGAAGGAACATCAGAGAATTTCAGAACATGTTTTGAAACCACAACAGATTTCCATTAAGTTTCACCCTTGCACTTGTTAGGACTTTTGTGCTCTACATTAAGTCCCGTCTGCCCAGAGTCTTCTTCCAGGTAGTGGCTAGCTTCAAATCCTACAGGGACTAAATACAGGAAGGTTAATAGAACAAGTTACATTCCCTGCTGATGCAACAGGTTCCCAGTCCATAAATAGTACTTGTCATCTCTGTTTTCTACCATTTGCTCCAGATTTCCTTTAACCTCAGCCATTCTTTGGCTTTCCTGATGGCTGACTCAAAACCTTATCTCTGAGAGTCTGAGCCTTTAGTTGACCTTGTAAAGTCATGATCACTGTGATTAACCATCCACCATCACCAGTCATGGAATCATCAACAGATATCCCTGTGAATCTTCTACGTTCCAGACACAGTCCTTCCTGCACACATGATGTAACAGCAGCCTTGGCTCTTCTTGGTAATCAGAGTCGATTACCCTTTTCAGCATAGGAACACCTATTTTTTCTTGCTGGTCTACTGCCATGAGGAATGTAAAGTTCAAAAGCGATAATCATACCTTTAGGTGAATGGAAGCTCTGTCATTTCTACTAGTGGACATATTTGTCTACCTGAAAGTAGGACAATTAATTCAGCAGAACCTAAGCTCATTTGATGGGAAGTGCGCAACCTTATTAAGTGGATCATGAGAAGTGATGGTGAGGAGGGCAATCCTGCTTCTGCCTCATGCTTCCTAGACCAATGTAGGTAGACACTGGGGGCATAGCACCATGTATCAGCTACTGTTTTAGCACATGTATACAATATTCTGGAGGACAATGTTATTAGCAACAGGTTGTTGTACCTGAACCTGAGCTGACCCTAAACATCCTTTTCAAATACTTCTGCTTTTAACCATGAAGGAGTAAGCCAGCCTGCAATTACATTTTGAATGTAAGCAACTAGAAAACTAAACAAAATGTAGGAAGAAATTATTTTCAGACATTAGATAAGAGCCCAGTGAGATTGTGATTCTCCCTGAAAAGGAAAACATAAGGGGCGAAATACACCCTGTCACAGGCTTTCTGCCTGTAGGTAGCTCCAAGATTGTGATTCAGGGAGAGGAAATTATACAGTGTGTGGCCATTCCCACTGAGTGAAACAGAGATTGTAGTCCAAGAAGACCAAGGTAGCTATGACTTATAAGGCACAGCACCTAAGTCCATTTCTGTGGTTACAACTGAATACCTGAGACTATGTAGTTTATAATGAAAAGAAATCTATTTCTCACAGTTCTGAAGGCTGGAAGTCCAAGGTTGAGGGGTGCATCTGGTGAGGGCCTTCCTATTGGTGGGGACTCTGCAGAGTCCCGAGGTGGTGGAGGGCATAGAGAGGGAGCTGAGCGTGGTAGCTTTGTTTCTTTCTCCTCTTATGAAGCCACTCATCCCCCACACTCATGACCTCATCTCATTCTAATGACCTCCCAAAAGTGCCATCTCTCAAATACTATGGGTTGATTTCCTGCCCTCTTAATACTGTTACAGTGGGGATTAAGTTTCAACATGAGTTTAGAGGGGACAAACATTCAAACCATAGCATTACTTGAGAGGAGGGTTCTCAAGAAATCTCTGGCTGGGCATGGTGGCTCACATCTGTAATCCCAGCACTTTGGGAGGCTGAGGTGGGTAGATTGCTTGAGCCCAGGAGTTTGAGAACAGCCTGGGTAACATGGTGAAAAAATCCATCTCTAGATAAAATACAAAATATTAGCCAGGTGTGGTGGTGCACACCTGTAGTCCCAGCTACTTGGGAGGTTGCAGTGAGCTGAGATTGCACTACTGCACTCCAGCCTGGGCGACAGAATGAGACACTGTCTCAAAAAAAAAAAAAATAAATAAAAAAGAAAGAAAGGAATATGTCTTTCATATAAAAAGATGAAAGAATGTGAAAGTTAAGAGAAATAAAAGATTTATAAAGGACTAAACTCAAGCTTTTAGGGATAAAAATACGACATCAAAAATTGAAAATACACTGGATGGATATAATAGCGGATTAGACACAGCAGAAGAAAAGAACAGTGAACATAATGACACAGGAAAAGAGGCTACCCAAAGTGAAGCCCAGGGAGAAAGGATGGAGAAACGGCACATCAGTGAGCTGGGGGAACAATATCATATGTGCTTTTGAAGTATCAGAAGGAAAGGAAAAAGAGAAGGGAGAAAAATGTTTGAAGAATTAATAGTAAATTTCTAAATTCTTCACACCTGTTGGGATTTTTGTTTTGTTTTGTTTTGTTTTGCTTTTGAGACAGGGTCTTGCTCTGTCACCCAGGCTGGAATGCAGTGGGAATCATAGCTCACTGCAGCCTCAAACTCCTGAGCTTCAGTGATTCTTCCACCTTAGCCTCTGGAGTAGCTGGGACTACAGGCATGTGCCACCAACCAGCTAAATTTTTTTATTTTAATTTTTTTTTTTAGAGACACAGTCTTTCTATGTTGTCCAGGCTGGTTTCAAACTCCTGGCCTCAAATGATTCTCCTGCCTTGGCCTCCCAAAATGCTGGGATCACAAGGGTAAGCTACCATGCTCAGATGTTTTTTTAAAAAAGGAAAATAACAGTCGTTGGCAAGAATGTAGAGAAACTGGAACCCTTGTGCATTGCAGGTGGGAATATAAAATTGTGCAGCTGCAATGGAAGACAGTTTGGTAGTTCGTCAAAAAAGAGAATTACCATATGATTTAGCAATTCCACTCCTAAGTGTATGCCCCAAAGAATTAAAGAATTAAAAGCAGGACTCAAACAGATACTTGTACACCAGTATCCATGGAAGTGTTATTTGCCAAAGCCAAAAGGTATAAACAACTCAAATGTCAAAACAGATGAATGGATGTATACACATACAATGGAATATTATTTGTCTTTTTAAAGGAAATAAATTCGGATGGCTCCTATATCATTCTTTCACGGGTGAACCTTGAAAACATTATGCTAAGTAAGCTAAGCACAAAAGGAAAAACATTGTTTGATTCCATTAATATGAAGTACCTAGAACACACAAATTCATAGAGACAGAAAGGAAAATAGAGGTTGCCAGGGTCTGGGGGAAATAGTAGATCGGGAAGTTATTGTGTAATGGGAACAGAGTTTCAGTTTGGGGGGATAAAGTTCTGGAGATGGATGGTGGGAAATGTTACATGGCAGTGTGAATACGCTTAGTGCCACTGAACTGTATGCTTAAAGTGGCAAATTTTACATTCTGTATATTTTACCACAATAAAATTAAATCTCTTAAAAGTTAGTTACTACTGTTCAAGAATAAATTGTGCCTTATTTGCTAATATACATCATTTGAGGAGGATGACACAAATGGAAGAGCTTGATGGAATTCAGTTTTGTAAAGTGGCATCTTGTGTGGTTTCTACAAACTTTTTTTTTTTTTTTTTTGAGACAGGGTCTTGCTCTGTCACCCAGGCTGAAGTGCAGTGGCTCAATCACAGCTCACTGTAGCCTTAATCTCCCAGGCTCAGGTGATTCTCCTACCTCAGCCTCCTGAGTAGCTGAGACTACAGTTGCATGCCACCACACCTGGCTTTATTTGTAGACAGGATCTCTCCAGGTTACCTCGGTGGTATTGAACCCCTGAGCTCGAGCAATCCTACTGGCCTCGGCCTCCAAAAATGTTGGGATTACAGGCATGAGCTGTAGCACCCGGCCCTACAAACTTTTAAAAACATAAATGCTTGTAGAAATTTGATTACATTTGCCTCTGTGAATTCCTGATGAAAACTTTCTGAGATCTGTCATAAATAATCAAAAGAAAAAATAAATCTCTTTTAATATTTTCACGTCTCTGAGCTTTCTGACTCCTTCCTTGGTGCTATGCCAGGCAAGTTCCAGCCTCTGGACTTTATTTATTATAGGCCACTATTTTCTCCAAGCCTCAAGAAATCACTCTTGCAGTGTATTGCTACAGGTATCCTTGCCAGGACATTGAGTTTCTAAGAAGCAAGAGTGCTCCCAGGTCAGTAAATTCACTGCTATCCAGCTTTCTATTTCACTCACCCACCTGGTCCAACATCCTCAAGATTTCCTTTTACAAGCTTATCCAGGTTCCTGCCTGTATGCATTACCCAGGTGAATGGTTTAATCTCTGTGTCCCCACCCAAATCTCATCTCAAATTATAATCCCCATGTGTTGAGGACAGGGCCTGTAATCCCCACGTGATTGGATCATGGGGGAGGTTTCGCTCATGCTGTTCTCGTGATAGTGAGTGAGTTCTCACGAGACCTGATGGTTTTATAGGCACCTGGCATTTCCCCTGCTTACACGTCTCGCTCCTGCTACACTGTGAAGAAGGTTTTTGCTTTTCTTTGCCTTCTGCCATGATTGTAAGTTTCCTGAGGCCTCTCCAGCCATGCAGAACTGTGAGTCAATTAAACCTCTTTTCTTTATAAATTACCCAGTCTCAGCTATTTATTTATAGTCGTGTAAGAACAGTCTAATTTACCAGGTCCTTCAGTTCCTTTAGTAAACTATTGCCTACTGTGGCAGGGATACATTTCCCCACCTGCCTGAGCCAAAACCTGACTCCAGTTATCATGGACTCTGTCATCTGATGGCTTAGTCTTCAAGACAGTATTCCCTGTTTAAAAGATCAAGTTCTTTTAAGCATTGCGCTGTTCACAGTGGGCTTGAGTTGATAGTTGGCTAACATGACCCTGTCATTTTCTTATTTCGAGACTTTCAAAGCAGTTAACAAAAGCCAATGAATTCCCCATTCCTTTACAATTATCATTGCCCCCATATTGTTCCAGTACCGTGGCTACCACTTGACCCAGAGCCTCTCCTTTCCACCTGTACCTCATCCCAATCCACCACAGGTGAGAGCCTTAATTGTGTTGCCACTGGATCTGCACTTACCATTCAAGCTGTGATGGGGATGATGAGAAAAACGTTCTTCTCTTACAGTGACCATCCCGGCTACCTGCAAAGTATGCTTAGAATTCTAGATTCCTTTGAAGTCTTGGTAAAGATCTCCCAAGGGCTGGCTGATAGGGACATGGGGGTTCTTAATCTTGTTCACCTACAACATCGTGTCCAAACGGAAACTCAAAAGTAGTAATTGCCCACCTTTATGGGTTTTGTATGCTTGACTGCCAAGCGGCTTTCCACAGACATCACAGACTTGAGTGTCAGACAAGCATTGGGGCAAAAGCTACAGGTCCAGTGTCTGGACTGAGGCAAGGGCAAGTTATACCCACGTGGAACTGCTTGCCTACACCAGTGACTGGGGTAAGTGGCCAGGCCAGAAGCATGGGAAGTGGTGCTCAAGAGTTCTTGTACCCTGGAGGCCCTGCCTGGAGCCAACTGTCAGCACACAAAACATTGTCAGCTCATTCTGAAGCATTTACTTTAACCCATATATGAATAAATAAATTGGAAGTCAATTTGTAGACGCATTGGACCAGAACTAGGTCAAAGTCTATTTATCGAATCAACGTCCTGGCTACCCTTTTATCTGTGTGGTTGTACTAGGTTTGGTTTGAGTCTGAGGACCATGATCACCAATCTGTTTCTCAGTGGACTAAACAAGAAACCAGGCTAAAGATTCCCAAACTTATTAACATTTTTCTCTTTACCCAGATATTAGCCTGATGGCAATGTCATTCATTAACCTAGCTCTGAATGTAGTTTTCAGTGTCTAAATTCTTTCTGGATAGTTTATTTCTCTGTTCAGTTATTAGGTCTGTAATCTTTTATATGATCTACTGTGTCCACATAAAATAATTTCAACATTTTCCCAACTAGTTTATTAATGAAAGTACCTTCTAATTACAAAAAAAATCTTCCACTTGGGGAAAAGGAGGACAGATGCAATTATTAGACTGTCATCATGGGTTTCTACTTGTTTTTCAAAGTTATAGCTACTTGAGGATTTTTAAAAAAGATTTTATGAAAAATTTTAAACATTCACAAAGTAGAAAGAATAAAATAATAAATCTCTGTGTACCCATCAGCCAGCCCTTGGGAGATCTTTATCAAGACTCCAAAGAATCTAGAATTCTAAGCATACTTTGCAGGTAGCCAGGATGGTCACTGTAAGAGAAGAACGTTTTTTCTCATCATTCCCATCACAGCTTGAATGAGTGATCACATTTCTACCTTGGAAATGGATTACTTCCCCTCTAGTGGGTTTATTTGCTCAGGTTTCCTTAAACCAGAGGGACTCCGGGCCAGGGTCAGGCATGAGGCAGGGTCTAGCTGTGCCCACCGGAGGGAGCAGTGTCCTGTTTCTCAGTCATTTGCTGTAGCTTGGCACTGATACTTGTCAGAGTTTTATTTAGCTCTGTTCTTCTCCTTCTGTTGGAATATCATTCATTTTTCTTGGACTGTGGGATACGGTCCATGACCTTCACACTAGCTCTGGCGTTACAGTCTGTAGTGTTTCACAGTGAATGAATTGGCATAACGTCCCACCCTACCTCTACGCTGTGTGACTCTTGCATTTCCATCAATCTAGGCTGCTTACTGTTTTCCATCTTAGTTCTGGGAAACCAGAAAAAAATTGGTTTGAAATTGGATTTTTAAAGTATGTTTTTCTAATGAAACCCCTAGATGGCCTTGATTGCGTTTCCAGATCTCCTCCCATCTCGCTTCTGTTTTCACACAGAGAGGCAGTTGTTTTCCATAGTCTGGAGCATAGAAAAAATGTGGACTGCACTCTATGCTGATCAGAACCTATAGATACCTCTGGGTTTTATTTTGGGCACTGCATTTGAAAGGATATAATGGCAAACTGGAGTGGGGTGGGGGCGAAGAAGGGGAACTAACAGATAGGTCTGAGCCATATCTGATGAACGATTAACCATGTAGAAAAGAAGACCCAGGGGAAGCAGAGTAGCTATCTGCAAAAGTTGTATTGAAATATAGCTGTGACTGGTGTGGGGTAGTTAGAGAAAGCAAATTTCAGCTTGTTATAAGGTTGGATTAGAAACATCCAATAGTTCAACTAGATTGACTCATAAAGAAGTGAGTTCTCCTTCCTGGAGTCAGATAAATGCCAGATAACATCTCTCAGGAATATACTTCTAGGGGGTTCCCCCATAGTAGAAAACACAACTAGAGATAACATCTCTCAGGAATATACTTCTGTGGGGGTTCCCCCATAATAGAAAACACAACTAGAGATAACATCTCTCAGGAATATACTTCTGCGGGGGTTCCCCCATAATAGAAAACACAACTAGAGATAACATCTCTCAGGAATATACTTCTAGGGGGTTCCCCCATAATAGAAAACACAACTAGGGCCCTTATTTTGTTCCAAGTACTCTTCTAAGCACCTTTCCTTTATTATTTATTTAACCCTCACAACAACCTTATGAGATAGGCACTTCAGATCCACAGCTTTTATCTGAACACCTTAGAACCAAAATTCTTAATTTTCTGGATTTTAGAAAGGTATATAGCACATAAACCTTATGGTAGAAAACACCCCCATGGGACTCTTCTCCATAATCAAATACATTACTATTTATACAGTGAGGCACGTGAATTTTTGCATTAAATGAAATAAATACTTTTACATGAGTTGGGTTAGATTTTGTTGCCAAATGAGTTCAGATAATCTCTTCCCACCAAATAATTTGAAATAATTTTAGGTTTTTGCATTCTGAATTGTAGAAGAGAGATTATGGAAACATACTGTTATTCCCAGTTTACTCATGAAGAAACTGAGGTAGAGAGATTAAATAGCTTGCTCAAAGCCATACGGCTTCCACCCAGGCAGAAACTGGGTTTGAGCCCTGCTCTTAAGCACTGTGTGGACTGCCTCTCCCTGTACTCTGCCTCCTCTCTTTGAGGGGTTGGGCTTAGTTACCTGAAATGTCCCTAACCTTGAGCCTTCGATTCCCTGACCTCTGACTTCAGCTAGCCTCACACAGGTTCCAGAGAGGATACTCAGAGCTGTTCTCAGACACTAGACTGGAATAAATGAGAGACATCTGGAGAAAGGAGACCTCTTCCTATCCCAACAGGACTGTATTTCACAGGAGGCATATTAGTGTCATTGTTCTCCAATGGCTAGGCAGAGGCAGACAAAGAGAACATTGCATGTCATTATAATTTGTCTTCAATGACTTTTCTTTTTGTGTCATTCACCACCACCTCTTCTTAAAATGCCACCACATGAATCCCAAGCCCAGTGGCTCAGGCTTGCCCTCTTTCCATCCATGTTTCAGGATGGATTTTCCCAGGAATAGGACTAATGACTCTTAACTTTTCTTCTACCACCTGGAGATGGATTATAAGGTAGTGACCCAAGAAAATGGGTTTGGACATTCTAATGCTTGAGTTTAAGTCCAGATGTGGAAACTTGGGCAAAGCTATTTAACCTCATTCATTAACTTGTCAAATAGGACAGATAATACTTACCCAGGATGAATTCAAGGTTTGAGGAGCCGGACATTTTCACTATTTGGTGGAGCCTTCTTTAAACAAAAGGATAAAAATTTGTAGATATGAATTGGGTACAAAATCGTATGTTTATTTAGAAACAATTCTCATGTCCACATAAGGGGAAATATGATGCATTAGGCATTGATCTTAACAAAAGGCTTTTTGGGTGTAATTTACAAAATTATATGACCATATAAACATATTGATAGGGCCCCTTTCCAGAGTTAGAAAGGGGTCCATTCAGCAAACTGTCCTGCAACTTGGAAGTCATTAAGAGCAAGGTAAATTTGCTTCTGTATAAAACTCACAGAGTTGTGAGAATTAAATCACAAGATTAAATATATACAAATGTGTTTTGTAATCATCAAACACTGTGCATAATTATTTTGATGCCTAGAACTAAGCAAAAATATTTATGCCTAGAACTAAGCAAAAATATTTATTCAATAAATGATAAAATAGATGAAATTTGCTCTCACTAAAGTAATATACAAGCTAATTGTATTACATTTCTCTAGGCCTTAAAAATTTTATCTGAGTAATGTATGTACATATTTTTACAAAACAATCCAATATTGATAAAAGATTTGCAACAAGATATAACAACCCCATGTCCCACCCCTCGTATTTTCTAATTCCACTTTCTAGACTCAATACATTTCCTCCGAATTGTTAACTAATATGTGCTATATTGCTTTTACCTGATTTATCAACCTTGAATATTGTCTGGAGACTTTCTGTTATGGTATTGTTCACTTTCTCCTTCCCGTTCTCTCAGTATAGTTATAGGACAGTTCTTATAATATGAAATATTGTTTATGGCTGAATGAAATAGGAGTATGATTTTACTTCCTTCCATATACATCTAAATAACTGTGTTGTTTTTCATTTGCTTGATTTTCCATTGTACCTATACTTGGGTTTTCCCACTGTCTACAATAGCATTTTATATATCTTTCCACACAGTCAAATTCCCCACACTGCAGAGAGCCATGGAGCCCTCCATCCCTCTGCTCCAGACTAGTCTTGTTGCTTTCTGTGCAACAATATGGAACTTCATGTGCTATTGTGCTGGAAATTTCCATCATCTCTCTCCTAAATTAGATTTCCTATGTTTTCTATCTTCCTCTGTTTTGGTTGCATTTTTTTTTACGGTTCTTATTCTCCAGTAGCTTCTAAGGAAAGGTCTATGGGAGGTATGTTAACTGAGACTCTACATGTGCATAACTCAAAATATCTTTATTCTAGCCTTATAACTGAGTGCTAGTTTAGATGGATATAGAATTCTAGGTTTAAAACAATTTCACTCAGAATTTGGAAGGCATTTTGTTGTCTTCTAGCTTATGATATTGCTCTAGAGAAGTTCTGCCATTCTCATTCACAATCCTTTGTATCTGAAAAATTTTTCTCTTTGGAGGTGACCTATGATTCCAAAAGAAGAGATCATTGACCTTCATCAGCAGGAAGAGGTGGAATTATAGGTCACCTCCAAAGAGGAAAGTTCTGCCATTCTCATTCACAGTCCTTTGTATCTGATTACTTTTCCTCTTTGGAGGTGACCTGTGAATCCATAGTAACATGTGATAGGTTAGATTATTATTCAAAATACTCCCCCTTCTCCTTTCCCCCCCGGCTTACTTTGGCTAGTGGGATATTAGCCAGTACGTTGCAAGAAAGGGCTTGAAAAACACTTGTGTGGTTTGGCTTGTTCTCTTAGACTTATGCCACCAGAAGCACAGAACAGGCTGATGACTAGCTCACGGGTTCTGGGAGGAGGATGAGTAACACATGGAGCAAAGCCAAACCCTCCTAGCCAAGCTCAGCCTGAATCAGCAGAGCTGCACAGTGGAGCCCAGCTTGGATCTGCCAGCACTCAGCTGATTCATAGATCAATGATAATAAACGACTGTTATTTTAAGCCACCGAATTTTTGGATGTTTGTCATATAACATTTTGTGGCGATAGCTTTTGGTATCAGAAATTAGTATCTAATTTGTATTAGAAATTGGTATTTGTAATGGCGTATAGGCACAAGAAAACAAAAAATAAGTGGCATTGGTTTGGACGCTGGCTGATGGGCACAAGAAAACTGTTATAGGAGGCTGGAAAGAAAATGGTAATCTGTGTTTTGCAGGGATGAGACATTTTCTAAAACTGTCACCTTTTGGTAACTTGGAAGTTAGCATATGTACCTAAAAATATTTGGATTTGTGCTGAGAAGTCTTCAGGCACAGTGATAAAAGTGTGAGCTGGTTGTATTTAGCTGCATATCATAGGTACTAGAGATGAGTTCAGAAAAGAATCAGCCAGGTTTCAAGGAACATGTAGGTGGAATACAGAGAGGCCAAGAATTCTGGGACTTGCTGAGTTGGAAGATAAGCTTTTGCATCTCCAGTGTAGTTGGCAAGTCAATTACATTGGGCCTTCTGTCCTGGAGGGTTCCACAGTTCATCATCACAGGGTTAGATACCTGTCTTGGCTTTAGATTTGCCTTTCCTGGCCACAGAGTTCCAGCAACCTCTACTACCTGGGGCTGATCTGTAGTCATGGAAGCACACACAGCATAATATCAACAAGGGGATCACTTCATAGCAAAGGAGGCTTGGGAATAGGACAATGAGCATGGGATCCAGCGGTCATATCAAATACTGCATCGTCTAGATGGAGCCAGCCTCATAAAGCATTGGAATGGTTACTAAAGGGACGGCTGAAGCTCCAGTTGGAGGCAGTGCTCTGAAAGGATAGGAAACCACCCTGCAGGATGCACTGTGTACATTAAACTGGGGTTCTCCATATGGTGCTGTGTCCTCAGCAGGAAGAATATGTGGGTCTGAGAACCAAGGAGTGAAAGCAGGAGTGGACCCATTTATCATTCCAGTGACCTCCTGGGGAACTTTGTGCTTCTTGTCTCTACAACTCTGGGTTCTATGAAATTAGTCCTCAAATGAGGTGTATCTTGGTCTTCAGATGAGGTATATCTTGGAGGAGACACAGCAAGTGTCCCATTAGACTATATACTGTGGCTACCACCAGGACATTTTGGACTCTTTCTATGCAGAGAGCAGTAGGTGAAAAGAAGAGATCATTGACCTTCATCAGCAGGAGGAGGTGAGGCTGCCTGTACACAATGGGACAGGGAGGAAAATGTGTATGGATCCCAGGTGATCCCTGTGGTCCGGGTTTTCTACAGTCTTGCCCAATCTGTGACTAGCCATGGGCAACAAATTCCTCCTGACAAGGCTGTGATTATCAACAGCTAAGACCTTCTGGAATAAAGGTTTGGCTCACACTGCCAGGTGAGCCAAGAGCTATAAAATTGAGGGGAATTTAGATTGGATGGTGCAGGTAGGAGAAGATGACTATGGGTTGCGAACCCAAGACAGATGGTGGCACTAGGGGCTATAGTTCCTGCCATTAACTTCTCTCTTCTGAGTGTCTCCTCAGGAAGAGGATCCACAGGAGCCATGTGGAACTGGATCTGTGGAGGACAAGAAATGGACTGTGGCAGTCCTGGAGGTACACTGCTTAGATGGTCCTTTAAGATAGTCAGCCATGGAAAGCATAGCTGAGTGACAGCTATATAGAGGCCATGCTTCCCTTTGACTGCTCCTAGCTGATCACTGAATAAGATGAGGGTAGTAGAGCCAGGCTATGCCTACCTGATGCGAGGCTCCTCTAATGAACAGCCCTTGCCTCAGACACTCACTCTCCTCTGTTCTGGCTGAAGACGGTGTCACAGTTTCTCAGAACTGTGCTGTGGCCTGAAGCTTTTCCTAGGCAGGCCTTTCTTTCCTCTCTTCTTCCCAGGCAGCAGACCTACATTTTGGTTTGAATGTTCTCTCTACCTTCTCCTGCTCTCCATTCCTTTATCCTTCATAGACATTTCTCCCAATAAATCTCAGCCATCTAATCTCATCTTGACGTAAATGCCACAGCATTTCTAATTGAAATAATAATATGACTTAGTATGGTTTGAATTCATTGTGCTGGACACTTGGGAAACCCTTTCAGTTGAGGAACTCAAGACTTTCAGCCCGAGGAGTTTTTTTTTTTTTTTTTTTTTTTTTTAAATAGATTCAGGATTTTGCTGTGTCGAACAGGCTGGTCTTGAACTCCTGGCCTGCAGCAATTCCGTCACCCCCACCTCAGCATCTTAAAGTTCTGGGATAACAGGCATGAGCATTGGCAAATTTGAGATGCCTGGCCTCAGATTTCTCTTTCTGGAACCCTACTAGTTGGATGTTGACCCCCAGGATCAAACGTCTAATTTTCTTATTTTTCTCCTCTCTTGCCCGTATCAGTCTTTTAGTTCTATTTTTAAAAAAGAGTTTCTCAACTTTATCATTCAACTTTTCAAGGAAGTTTTAAAACTTCAGCTTTCTTTTTCTTAATTTCCAAGATCTCTTTCTTATTTTCCAGTTACTTGTTTTCTATATTACTGTTTTCCTTTCATGGATGCAATGAATGCATTTTCTCTTCTTATCGAAGGATGTTATTTCTAGTTTTGTCTTTGAAGTGTTTATTTATTCCCTACCTTATCTCTACTTCCTCTAAGTAGCCTTTCTGTTTTGTTTTTTTGTTTTTCTTGGTTTGACTTTTCTATCTGTCTTTCATGCAAGGAAACTTTTTCAAATGTCTACTGATTCTTCACTATCTGTTCTTATTTAAGAGTGAAGCACTAGCCAGCTAAGTGAAAAATCTATGGGCTTGGAAGGGTTTTAAAACCGTTTATCTAAACATCTAGTAATACAAGTCCAAGGACATTTATGAGGAAAAGGAGATTGAATATTTAAAATCGGTACCATCCTTGGAAATTTGGAGTCTAGGGGTGACCTCTCCTCACCTCCCTCTCGTCCTGAAATCTGTTACCCACCTTGGTTCTACTGCAGTGTGCATGGCAGTAAGCTGGCTTTGTCAATGGGAGGAACTCAGATGTCAATATCTGTTGGAATTCTCTCTAGAGAATTGATATCTGGAGAGAAGAATCTTCCAGTCTCCCTCCTGAAGGGTATAAGCCTAGCTGCTGGCATTTTTGCAGCTGAGATGAGGAGAACATTTGCATTGTTCAATATTTTTATTCTGGATTTGAACCCCCATCATATACTAGAAACTTTCTGGTTCAGTTTTTCCCCTAAAATATTTGTAAGGAAGGGTTTTCATCACTTTATTTGGGCTATGGATGAGGAATAAATGCTTATTAAATAGATTTTGAACAAATCTCCCTATTTTCATCAGATGCCTCACCCCAGCTAGTGCTGAAAGCCTGGGCTTTTGAGAGCTGGTACAGAGCAAAATCAGTTTGCTTCTTGGTGATTTCATTCTTTGCAGGTTCTTACATTTCACCTTTCTCTATTCTGCTAAGGCCAGAGTCCTCTGGTCGCTTTCTGTCATCATGTATTGTGGTGTGCACTTCTGTTTTTCATCTCTTTACTGACAGGGGAAAGGGGAGAGAATGTCTTTTCTCCATCTTCTTAAGCTGAAAGTCTTCCAGGTTATTTTCATGTTAAAAGAGTACATGCATAATTCCTAGCTAGCTTGTGCAGAACACCCCAGGAGGGTCTGGCCTAGCAGGGCTGGGAAGACCCACAGGGGTAAACTCATGCAGCTGGATTGAAAGACAAGAGCAGAAAGCATGATTGAGCTGGGAAAGAGCTCTTTTCCATAGAAGAAGGAACAGATTTGAGATGCTCTGGCCAAGGCAGAGTCACGGTGGAAGCAGTGTATTTGAACTCCTGTCCAAGCTGTTATAGTGGCCATGTCAGATCTGCCTTGATGCCATCTGGTTCTGAGTGTCTTCATGCAAAGTAAGAAACACCAGCAGTCAAATTCCAGTCAGCAAGTGGCCCTCTGTGTACCCCACAGCAAAGGGCTCCCTAAGGAATTGTTAAAGTCACACCTTTGCTCTAGCTAAGAGCTCCACTTTGCCCTCATATTTTGTGGATCTTGTCTAATTTGAGCATTTTTCACCCAAAGGATTAAAATAAGGTGTGGTTTATGTGGGGTAAAATGGCTAGAGAGTGATCATCATTAAAGCCAAGGAGAGACTTTTTTCATTAAAAGGGAGACTTCAGAGTCTGAGAAAGCCAAGGAGGACACCAAATCTACAGACTAACCATAGCAAAGCACAGGCATGCTGTCCACCCAGAAGCACTGGAAATAAGCGTGGTTGCCCAAGTAGCTGGAAGGACCCCTTCTACTAGGTTGGTGCAAAAGTAATTGTGGCTTTTGTCATTAGTTTTAATTTGCACCAACCTAATACTTCCCTACGCCCCTTGGACTTCCCATGATGACAGTGACACAATTTTTAAAACTATTTATCTGAACATCTAGTAATGCAAGTCCAAGGGCATTTATGAGAACAAGGAGACAACTGAATCTTCGAAGTAGGCATCGTCCTTGGAAATTTGGAGTCTGGGGGTGGCCTCTCTTCAGCCCCCTGTCATCCTGAAGCCACGTGAATAGTTTCTTGTCCCCACCTTTCCCTACACCTTCCCTCTGGCCCTGCTTTTAGGTCCTGAATGGATTAAATCTTTGGGACAGGTGACACTTTTCCCTCTTGGTTTTTTTTTGGTTGTTTTTATTTTTGTTTCCCCCCATAGCTTGTATATTTCAAATAGAACAATTATGTGAGGATGATCGGCCTGGAAGGCCTTTCCGGAGCTGAGTATTTCCAGAATAGAAGTAAGCAGGCTTCTTTCATTCCAAAGTCTACTGTGATTTTTAGCAGGATTTCCTTTTTTTCCTATCAGTTTGTTTATCAAAGACTCTAGCAATGGAGTTTATTTAGGAAAAACAAATGATTTTCTAGGTTCCACTACTTGGCAAAGAGGAATTCATGTTTTAGGGAGCTCCAGATGGGAAAACTTTGTTGTTTTCTTCTTTTAAATGATCTGTATTTTCAATTTGTTCTACCTGCTTTTATTTCCCATAGTCCAGACTCACCTTTCCTACTTTGCCTATCCAATGATCTAAAATGCTGTGTAAAGATACACTTAAGTCTTGTTGATTCTTTTAAACATTAGCCATAATACAAAAGAGAAAAAAATCTTAGGACTATAGTCCTAAGAGCACAGATTTCAACACTGACCAAAGCGATTTCTTTTCTTTTCTTTTTGAGACTGAGTCTCGCTCTGTCGCCCAGGCTGGAGTGCAGTGGGGTGATCTCTGTTTACTTCAACTTCTGCCTCTTGGGTTCAAGTGATTCTCCTGCCTCAGCCTCCCAAGTAGTTAGGACTACAGGAGCGCACCACCATGCCTGGCTAATTTTTTGTATTTTTAGTAGAGACGGGGTTTCATCATGTTAGCCAGGATGGTCTTGATCTCCTGACCTTGTGATCCGCCTGCCTCAGCCTCCCAAAGTGCTGGGATTACAGGTCTGAGCTACTGCGCTCAGCAGCAATTTCTGTTTTAATTTAGATTCTTTGAGTTAAATTTGCAGGGCAAAGTGGTCATAGGTAGAACTAACCATTCGTTACCGCAAGCTCGCAACAATGGCAAAGAAATGTCAAGCCATTAATTAAAATGACTCCGTTGCCCCTCCTGGAATCCAGTCATTCCCAGTTAGTCAACATCTGTCACAATCTGTGTAAAAGGGCAGAACATGCTACACCCCAGCACATTAAATTAGAGCACAAAGGCCTTCAGTCACTGCCAGGGTAATTTGTCTGTGGCATGGGAGTTGCCAAGTGAAACAGCATTCTCTGCAGGGAACCCTCTTGGGCTGGGGCTTCTTCTCTTCCCATTTATTTCTTGGTAGGCCAGCATGAGCCAGGCCATGGCCCGCTGATTGCATATGCCAGATGACCACAGGTGTGTGAGTAAACCCATTCTCAAGACCAAGAGAACCTCTCAGCTGAACCAGGCCCAAGTTGCTCACCCACTGAACTGCCAGTTAAATAAATGGTGGTTGTTTTAATCCACTAAATGCTGGGATGGTTTGTTACACAGCAGTAGATATCAAACAGTGTGCTTGTCAATCTTGGAATTCCTGTCTTGTCAAATCTGAGAAAATTCTCAGTCATTATCACTTCAAGTATTACTTCTCTCCCATTTTCTGTTTACTCATTCCCAAACTCCTAGTGGGTATCTTTTCTGTCGTTTCTGGTTCTGTCTTTTGTGATCTTAAACTTCCATTTTTTTTCCCATTTTTACTTCTGTGTCACATTTTGAGTCGTTTCCTTAGTTCCAGTTTGCTTATTTTCTATTCAGCCATTAAATATTTCTATTTAGTTTTGAGTTTCAGTGGTTGTAAGTCTCATTTATAAAAAAAAAACTATTTGATTATTTTCTAAATCTGCATTTTGTGTTTACACGTTTTTCTGTTTTTTAAATTTGTATTGCCTATTCCTTTGCCCTTGTAAATTGTTTAAAATGTGCTCATTTTTATTTATTTATTTATTTTTTAAATTTTTTTATTTTTGAAAGAAAGAAAAAGAGAGGAAAGAAAGTGAGAGTGAAAGAGAAAAAAAAAGAATGTAAGAGAGAAAGAAAGAGGAAGAAATGTACTCACTTGATAATCATCTACGGATTGATCTATTTCTCTACTTCTTGGGCTGTTACTTTTTCTGTTAACTTCATAATCTGACCCTCAAGATGGTTTCCTCCTATGGTTTGTAATTTTTATTATGAGCTTACTTTCAGAAGGGATTTCTCCCCTGGTAAAGATTTGTATGCCTTGGGTTATGTGATTTCACTTCACTGTGCTCACAGGTTTGCTTCTGATGGAGTCCTACAGATATCACCAACTCTCAGTCAGCTCTAATGCTTCTTGGTATTTCTGCTCACAGTGAAAATTCAGAGCTTATGTTAATGTATGGCATGGGCTTGACTTCAAGTTTTTGTGTAGGACCTTCTTTTTTTTTTTCTTTTTTCCCTATAGCATAAGGACATGGGAGCTTTTTCCCCCCGATTTGCTTTTGCCAACACTGCAGCCCTCAGGAACTCAGATTTTGCAGAGTGCTCAATCCAGTTGCCTTCCTTGCTCATACCAGAGACAACATTTTATTGGCCTGCAAGGGTGTTAAAATCCCCGGATCCCCAAGGCCTATCATGGCTCCAAACCCTGCAGAAGCTGCAGTGACATTGGCCCTACTTACTGCCCGGCCTCTGAGCTCCCTCTTTGTTTCTGGAATCTGAGGATTTCCCTTTCTCTCTGTCTGTAGATTGTCCTGTTGACTCAAATAGGGATGGCACCAGGTTCAAGAGGCCAAAGAAGAGACCTGGAGCCGGCAAATGAAACATAAGATTTGATTTGGGGGAACTTACATACAGGGATGGACGGGTAGCAGTGGGCTGGATAGGAGAACCACAACTACTTTTCAAAAGCCTGCAGTGTACATAGCACCTTCACTTAGCACCCTCTCTCCAGCAACATCCAGACGGAAACCCCCATTTCTTAGGCGAAGTTACTGCCGTCAGATGTGTTTGCCATACAGGGTGCCGTACAGAGTATGCTTAAGTTATTGCTGTCAGATGCATCCACTATATGTTCATATATGTATATATGCACATGTATGTGTAGATACATATTTGTACACATATACATGTGTATATATATTTATATAAAACTTTTCTCCATGTATCTCTGTAATAGTAACTGAAAGGGGAATTCTATATAATCTTAGTCCACTATATTGCTGGAAGTTCTTTCTTCCATACTTTTGAGATGTGAATTTTACCTTTCAATATTATAAAATTATAACAAAGCTATAAATTTTGGAAATTGGTATATGTTTTTAGAAAAACTGTTAGAAACACAGTAGCAATGGGATGGATGCTTTAACATATACTTTGAATCTTTACCAAATCAAGAAAGTAAAAATTAAGCACAAAAGAGGGATTTAATAGTATAAACAAGGTAGATTTAATACATATGTATCAAACATAGTAACCTAGAAGCAATAAATATAGATTTTCTGATGCTCATTTAACATGAACAACCCTCAAGAAGGCTTTAAACAGCGACAGATAGAGTCGAGTTGCTTTGGCCTATTGCTAAAGGCATCTACCCCACCTGCTTTGTGGGAGGTCATCTGCTTTGAATCTCAAGTGTATCCAAGTCAGATTTAAACTCTGTGGGCCATTGGAGTTGTTCTCTGAATCATCTCCAACTCTGCAGGATACATAATGGAGCCACTTTTTGTTCTGGGACTTAGAGACAGGATCTTATTCAACTTTGACTATTTTTATGCAGTCCATGGATCCTTGAAACAGGACGTTCTGCTTTGCCAGTATCTGACTCACAGAAGACCTAGCTGTACACCTACCTGGTGGCTACTACCCAGTGACTCCTACCACCAATACCGTGAGATTTGTTTTGAAAACCTTAGCTTATTGCAATATTACTTATAATTATGAAACATTAGAAACAACTGAAATGCCTATCAGAGAGAATTGATAAATAAAATGTAACATATTCGCAGTCTATTTTGATATGAACTATATTATTCTATTAGGGTATGAATTGTTATAATGGCCATTAGAAGGAATGGATTGTTCCTATATATAACATAATATATCCAAGTATAAAGTATCTAACTTTACCAACACATTATGTAAAGAATAGAGATTAATGGAATAAAATGTACACATCATTTATATACATTTAAAAAACACACAGAAGTAATACACCTTGTTGTTTAAGACTTTATATGTATATATGTGAAATTATTACCAGTAGACTGATTTGGATATACACTAAATTCATGCTATTTGCTTCTGTAGATTGCAGTAAAGAACTGGAACTATGGTTGGGGATGTCACTTTTATCTGTCTTACTTAGTGCATTTTATGTAAACAACCCTTGAGGCAAATATGAGAAGCTGCTAATAAATGTCAGTTAGGTTTTTTTGCACATGAGTTGCATTTCTCTTTTTTTAAAGACTTTATTGAGTATAATTGATATACAATAAAATGCACATATTTAAAGTATACAATGTGATCAGTTTTGGCATATACCCATGGAACCTGTACCACAATCAAGACAATGAACATTCGTTACCTGCAACAGTTTTCTCAGGCCCTTTTGTAATCCATTTTTTCCTCAGGCAACCACTAATTTGTTTTCTATCATTATAGATTAGTTTTATATAAATGGCATCCTACCGTATGTACTCTTTTGGTGGAGGGGGATGTCCATCTGCTTTAATTCAGTAATTTCACAAGATAAAAACCACTTTAAAAATCTTGGAACTGCTGAAAACAATCTGGGGCATATAATCTGTGATTCAGAAAGGAGGAAATGAGGGTATCTGTGGAAAGTAGGTACCATTTGGGTTAGATTCCCAAGCAGGAAGAATAAGCACATTTATTATAATGGCTTCCACATTCCCCAAAATATTCCCTTCATGTAATCTTTTTATTTTTTTTCATTTTGTGACAGTGCCTGAAACTGCACAGATGAGAGTCTTTTGGATAAGTAAGCTACCCATTTAAAAACAGTCGCTTTGCTGAGAATGTACTCATGGCAGCTGGTTCAGGGAGAAGCTTGTCATCCTAACCCTCACCCAAACTTAGCTTCATTAAGGAAATGGGTGTTTGGATCATAAGAGAGAGGAGCTAAGATGTGTTGAGGCATGGAGAATTGGGACTGTAAGAAGACTTGAGTGAGGCAGCAGCACCCCAGGAGACTTTGGGCAACACTAGGATATCAGGAACCAGGACCCAAGGAGGTGGGGAGGGCCAGAAAAGAATGTGAGAAGACACCCAGAGTTGATAGCCATCCCTTTCCTAATGTTCCCTATGGGCAGCTTCCTGATGAGAAACTCGAGGAAGAAATTCCCATCTGCTTGCATCTTCTATTCTCAACATCAGAGAACGCCTATTCTTGAAATTCATCCTGATATCATTATTGCTCTGTGGATTAAACTGGCTCTTGTTTGCTAGGCCTGGAGTCCAAATACCAGATAAAACAGTGTTTCTGTGGAAAAATGTGCCCAAATGTTAAATAATTAATCTACAAAGAAAGTTTTAAAATATAACCTGTTATACACCAGGGATTTCTTACATGTGTAAATCTTTGTAACAATGAGCTATGTTATAATGAAAATATTTTCACAGATATAATTCTTAATCTATAGCCAACATCAGTCATTAAAACATACTATTCAGTCTTGGGGCCCATAAGTGGAAGATGTTATGGAGAAATTGGAAAGGAGCCAGGGGAGACAAAGTAACTGATGAAAGGTTTTGAAAAATAGGCCTTCAGGGAAAAGTCTACATTCATTCAGAGGAGAGAGGTGTGAGTGTCACTCTTCAAACTATAAAAGGATGTTACATTATTGACATCAAGTCTTTTTTCTTCTTGTCCACAGAGGGCAATGTTAGAGGAAATGAGTTTAAACTGCAGCAGAGGGGATTTAGGCTAGTCAGGTGTCCCCAGCCTGAAGATGAGAGGTGAATTCTCAAGCTCCCAGGCCTCAGTTTAGTAAGAGAGTAGGTCATTCTTGAGGGTTTTTTTTTTTTTTTTTTTTTTCCCTCTGATAAGTGGCAGGCCAAGGTCACATGGCCCTCGTCTGCTTGACGTTGTTTGCACACATTAGTATTTGGGAAACTAAGTTATGTTCAAGAACAGAAAATGTTTCAGGACTACATGGAGGGTAAAGTAAGGCAAGCATGAAGTTGCCTCATACGGGAAAAATTCAGACATGAGAAATCTCAGCTTTTGGTCCATTTTGTAAATTTGCTCAAAAGAGCATGGATTCACAGAAGTGTCCAGGAGGAGGGTGGTGTCAGCCCCACTGCTCCATGGGGCGGTTGAGCCACATCTCAGACACTGGGTATCTGGTCTTGGCAGTCAGGATATCTTCAGGGCTGTTGAGAAATTGGAATGCCTCTAGAGGGGAGCAACGGGGACAGAAGAACCTGGAAACTGGATCAAATAAGGAGCAGTTGAAGGAACGACGTGTGTTGGCCTGAAAAAGATACGTTGCAGCGGGGGACAAGAAGCTGTTTTCAGATATTTGAAGTGCTGTCAGGTGGAAGAGAGGTCAGAATTGTGTGGCTCCAAACGATAAATGTAGGACCAATGAGTACGGGTCACAGGGACAGTGTCCACTGAAAAGAAGCATTTTATAATCATTAAAGATGATCAAAGTCGATGGTGGTACTTAGTTACATAGGAAATGTTTGTATAAAGACTAGATATATATAAAAATTAGGAGAAAAAATTTATGAGCTTTTTTTTGTTGGTCTCGTCAAGCAAATGAAACTTTTTGGAGAGAGATGACCTAGCAAAAGAATTTTTCTCTTGGTGATCAGGAAAGGCGGTCTTTGCAGACTGAACCACTAGAGGGAGTCAGGGCAGCAGTGTTGAAAGGCCGCTGTCCATTCTCTTCACCAAAGCAGCAACTGATACCCAGGCCTGGCACTCGGGTTCTAAGTTCCACTGCTTTCAATATCTCCCCCAAGAATCTTTCTGGAATGTTTACATCTGATTAAATTCTTCAATGTCTGAGAGGCCTCTGTGTGTAGAGAGGCACAAATACTGCAATTTGTAGTCTGTGTACATCTTTAATTATATAATAGAGAGTATTCTCTTAAAAATTTAAATACTCCTTAAATGACTAAAAATAAAAACTTATGCATTTAACAATGTGACATTTTCAAAATATTTAAATATTTATAAACTAATTGAATTATCCTAAATATATGTAATATGTAGTATATTTTAGATATATACTCCTAAAATCACAAATATCCTATATCTAAGTCTTTTAAATGCTACAAATGCCTAAAAGCAGAAAGCACACAAACGAATCATCACAATGATACGTATACAAAGTGATGAAGTTGGTTATGTAGCTGAAAAGATTTCCAAGCAAAGTGTTGAAGGTGCCACCTGGTTTCTTCTTGGTGTTTATAGTAAAATGCAAGAGAGGAGCAATAAATCGAGGGAAGAACTGTTAAACAAAAAGGAATCAAGACTTGATGGTTCTGAAAATTCTCAGTCTCTCCAAATGCCAAAAGATGTTAAAATTAAGAAATTACTTTTGAGCATGTGGCATAGAGATAAGTCCTGGCCTAGAGAAAAAGCCAAGTAGTGATTGTACAAGCTTTTGTTAAAATCTCAGGGAGATCAAGGGATCAGAGAGAGTAGTACTCAGTCATACAAAGGGCCCTCTCTAGAGATTAAGGGTGTATCTCACAGAACCTCTCAAATAATAGGGCCTTTTGGTAGCTTAATTGAGTTATCCTTCAACCATCTCAGCAGGAACTCAAGGTAGAAGAGGGCCTAACTCGAAAAGAACCTTGGATGTGGCCTTTGTGTAAAGAGAAATTTAGTGGAGACCCACAAAGTATTTAAGAAAAGTATTTCAGCAAAAACACTGCCAAGTTAAACTGAAAGGGACAGAAAGAGTACAAAATGAAAGGAGGCTGTTAGAACTCCAAAATTCTACTGGCAGGAAGCAGAATGATAAAACTACTCAGCTGCAAATATGTGCTACTTTTCATGAAAAAAGGAAAGATGACTCAGAGGGCGGAACCAAGAGCTATGGTGAATTATTCTCAGCCCTTGAAATTTAATCAAAGAATTCTGACTAAAGTTTGCTAGGCTGGATTTTAAAACTACTTTGGATCGTAACTCCTTTTTACCTTCCATCGCCCACCTCTTCTTCCCTTTTTAACTAGAAATGTCTGTAACTAATTTACTATATGTATTCCTTCATTGTGCATTAGGAGCAAGATAATTTGTCTTTAGTTTTATAGATTGAGAGGAACTACGCTCAAGGAGCCTCATGCATACCTGGACCTGATTTAAATGATGAGATTCTGGACTTTGAGCAGATGCTGTAATGATATGAGGTTCTCAGGGACCTTGAGAAATAGTAAATGTATTTTGCATGTGAGAGGGACACAAATCATTGGAGGCCAAAAGGGTGAACTGAGGACGGATGCTAGAGTAGCTCCCACAATCCCCACATCCTGGTTTTACCCTTGTGGGATTTCTCCATGAGTGTGGATGGAACCTGTGGTTTGCTTCTAACTAGTAGAAGCAAAAATGATGAGATATATGTGACTGTGTGTACATGATTATATTATATAAGATTCTGAGTACATTGGGCTCTACAGAGCACTGAAGCAAGCGAGAGCCAGATGGGCAGTGGACAGCCCTGTGCCACACTGAGGAAAAATAACTAAACATGGGCAAAAGAGATCAAAGGAAGCAGAGAAGCAAAGTGTTATATGCATTCTTTGTACAAGCTTGTCAGGAGGCGCGTAAGAAGAAACACCCAGATGGTTCAGTCAACTTCTCAGTTTTCTAGGAAGTGCTCAGAGAAGTGCAAGACCATGTCTGCTAAAGAGAAAGGGAAAGTCGAAGACATGGCAAAGGCGAACGAGGCTCGTTATTAAAGAGAAATGAAAACCTATATCCCTCCTAAAGATCCTCTTAAGGACAAAAAAGTAGCTCAAGGATCGCAATGCACCCAAGAGGCATTCTTTGGCCATTTTCTTCTTCCGTTCTAAGTATTGCCCAAAAATCAAAGGACAACATCTTGGCCTATCCATTGGTGAATTGTAAAGAAATTGGGAGAGATGTGGAAGGGCACTGCCGCAGTTGATAGGCAGCCTTATGAAAAGAAGGCTGTGAAGCTGCAGGAAAAACATGAAAAGGATATTGCTGCATACTGAGCTAAAGGAAAGCCTGATGCAGCAAAAAAGGGAGTTGTCAAGGCTGAAAAAAAGCAAGAAAAGGAAGAGGAAGAAGATGAAGATGATGATGAGGATAATAAGTTGGTTCTAGCACAGTTTTTTCTTGTCTATAAAGCATTTAACCCCCCATATACAACTCACTTCTTTTAAAGAAAGACACTGAAATGCAAGGCTGTGTAACATTTGTTTTAAAATTATACAGTGTCTTTATTGCATAGTTAATACACATCTGAATGTGTCTTTAGCTAGCCCTGTCCTGGTGTATTTTCCATAGGCACTAACCTTTCCAGATACAGTATGGGGGTTGTAAACTGGAAAGGAAATTTAAAGCAGGTTCTTCTTGGTGCACAGCGCAAGTTAGTTATATATGAGGATGGTAGCTTTTCATTTTCACTAGTCTCTGATTCAGCTTATATGAAATAATTGTTGTTTTGTTAACTGAATACTGCTCTGTAATTGCAAAAAAAAAAAAGTTGCAGCTGTTTTGTTGGCATTCTGAATGCTTCTAAGTAAATACAATTTTTTTATTAGTAAAAAAATTCTTTTTTGTATTATAAAACTTTAAGTTCTGGGGTACATGTGCAGAACGTGCAGGTTTGTTACCTAGGTATACATGTGCCATGGTGGTTTGCTGCACCCCATCAATCTGTCAACTACATCAGGTATTTCTCCTAATGCTGTCCCTCCCCTAGCCCCCCACCCCCTGACAGGCCCTGATGTGTGATGTTCCCCTCCCTGTGTCCATGTGTTCTCATTATTTAACTCCCACTTATGAGTAAGAACATGAGGTGTTTGATTTTCTGTTTTGTGTTACTTTGCTGAGAATGATGGTTTACAGCTTCATCCATGTCCCTACAAAGGACGTGAACTCATCCTTTTTTATGGCTGCATAGTATTCCATGGTGTATATGTGCCACATTTTCTTTATCCAGTATATCATTGATGGGCATTTGGGTTAGTTCTAAGTCTTTGCTATTGTGAACAGTGCTGCAATAAACATACGTGTTGTTTCATATGTAGTGGATATGTGTCTTTATAGTAGTGTTATATTGGGTTTCAGGGGTTCAAGGTGTCCCATGAGAGGATGTTTCTCCAGGTTTTTGGTCTCCTGCCCTCTCAAGAATGAGAGAGGGGACCACGGCGCAGTGCGCAGTAAGTGCTGGACTCAAAAGTGTTTGTAGAAAGTGATTTATTTAAAGCAGAGAGAGAGAAAAAGGAGAAGGAGAGAGAAACAGCTAACCCTCACACTGAGTGAGAAGGGTTCGCTGAGAGGGAAAACCAGAGAAGGAAAGCTCCTCTTGCACTGAGTGAGAGAATCCAGAAAGATGGAATCCAGTAGAGGAAAGCAGCTTCCACACTGAGTGGAAGGGAATCCAGAGAGGGATGGAGTTTAGGAGGGAAAGACAGGCTTCTACGAGAGTGTGTGTGGAAGGGGAGTCCAGAGGGAAAATCCAGGATAGAGAAAAACAGCTTCCAAGAGAGTGTTCGTGGAAGGGGATCCAAACATGGAGTCCGAAGGGGTGAGGAAGAAGGGGACTTTTAACCTGGGAGGAACCCCCACCTTCTCTAATACCCCTGGCCAATGAAAGGAGTTCCTTAGAACTTCTGCTGGAGTGATTGACTCTTAGTTTCTTTCCACGCCCATGAAATTCAAACATAAACTGTTAAGTCTCCCGGATGGAGAGAGATGGGATGGGGGCATGGTGCTGGAGAACTTTTGCCCTTAAAACTATGCCCCCTTGTGGACCCTGGGAAGAGAACACATTCCCTCAGTAGAATGATTTATAATCCATCTTTCCAGGAGATTCTCTCTCCCTTGCTGGCTTTGAAGGAGCAAGCTGCCATGTGAAGAAGGCCATATAGCATAGGAGCTGAAGGCAGCCTCCAACTGATAGCAAGAAAAGGAGGTCCTCAGTCTGACAACCTGCAAGAAACTCAATGCTCTAAAAGCCACATGAGCTTGGGAGCAGATCTGACCCCAGCCAAATCTCTGAAGTCCACAGGCAGGAAATGAAGATCAGAAAAAGGCTATTGTCTCATGAATACGAGCCAGACTCCACAGAAGCTGGAGTCCTTCATTATGGAACTAAACACGTACACCTGGCTTAGAAGTCAGAAAAACTGAAAGAGAATTCAGGGAAGCAGAGCAATTGCAAGCCCAGATCCTGCTTCAAGCAAGTCAGCAGATTGGCAACAATGTGTGTCAGCTTCAAAATGCCTTATGCAGGTACCAGGACAAGACATGATATACACTTATGTAGTCAAATACTTTAAAACTGTTAACAAACTTGCTACAATTGTCTCAATTTGTCTTTTAACCTTAATACCACAGGTCAAGTTTGTAATCTCAAAAGTTCAACCAGAGTGAACTTTTACACTGTGCTTATTTCTTCATCAGTTAATGGAAATTTGGGTGGTTTCCTGGTTTTGACCGTAATGAATAAGTCGCTGTAAACATTCATGTAAAGTTTTATATCAACATTCTTTTATTTCTCTTGGGTAGAGTCCTATAAGTGGAATCACTAGATTGTATCATAAAGGTATGTTTAACTTTTAAAGAAACTGTCAAACCGTTTTCTAACATGAACAGGCCATTTTACATTCTTATCGACAACATATTAGGGTTTCAGTTTTTCTGCATCCTCACCAACATTTGGTATTGTCTTTTACGTCATAACTATTCTAGTGGGTATGTGGTGATATCTTATTGTGGTTTTAAATTGTGTCTCCCTGATGACTAATGATATTGCACATCTTTCCATATGCTTGTTAACCATTTATGTACCTTCTTTAGTGAAATGGCTATTTAAATCTTTTGCCCATTTTAAAATCGAGTTTTATTCAGTTGTAAGATGTTTTTCTTTACTCTTTACAAAAGCCCATTATCAAGTCTATGATTTTTGAATATTTTCTCAGCCTATAGCTTGTTTTAAATTTTTTTCTTAATCCTTTGAAGTATAAAACTTTAATTTTGATGAAATCTAATTTATTATTTCTTCCTTTAAGTGTCATGATTTTTGTGTCATATCTAAGAACTCTTTACCCAACTCAAAGCTACCAAAGTTTTCTCTGATATTTTCTTCCAGAGGTTTTGTAGTTTTAACTCTGTGATCCATTTTTAGTTCATTATTTTTTGCATATGATGTGAGAGAAGGGCCTAAGTTCATATTCGTGCATGTGGATGTCTGATAGTCCCAGGATCACTTGCTGAGAAAAGACTATCCTTTCCCCATTGATTTTTTTTTTTGGCACCTTTGTCAAAAAATCAATTGACCATCAATGCAAGGGTTTATATCTGAACTCTCAGTTCTTCTCCATTCATCTCTAAGGATATGTCTATCCTTACATCAGTATCACAGTGTATTGATTCATGTGGCTTTATAGTCAGTTTTGAAATTGGGCGATAGAAGTCTTTCAATTTTGTTATTTTTCAAAATAGTTTTGGCTATACTTTGCATTTTCATATAAATTGTAGGATCTGTTTGTGAATTTTTACAAAAAATGCTTGCTGGAATTTGATACGAATTGTGTTGAATCTATAAATCGATTGGAGGGGGAATTGCCATCTTGACAAGCTTGAGTCTTCCAATCCTTACGTAGGGAATGTCTCTGTTTATTTGAATCTTCATTAATTTTTCTTAGTAATGTTTTACAATCTTTAGTGTACAAGTCTTAAACTCTTATTACATTTATTCCTGTTTATTCTTTTTGATGCTTTGTGAATAGATTTTTTTAAATTTTATTTTTTGGGTCTGCCACTGCTAGTATATAGAAATATGTAGATTTTTAAAGTACTGATCTTAGATCCTGCAGCATTGCTAAACTCTTCCGTTAGTTCCAGACGTTTTGTATATACATTCCTTGGTATTTTCTATACGCAGGATTATGCCATCTGCAAATGAAAGCAGTTTTAGTTCTTCCTTTATTCTCAGTCTGCTTTTAATGAGCTGTTATGTCTTCTGTTCTACATTGGTCAAACCCTCACCTGGATCACAGTATTTATTACTGACCATCATGGTTTCCTTGAGGAAATGAAAGCAATTAAAAAGATAAAATAACTTTTCACCATGATCCCTACATTCAGACACAATATTTATGAGCGTGTGGGGTAAATTCTTCCAGATACTCTTGCTAGCGGCTGTGTAACAGAGCTTATGATGCACTGAGCCACATCTTCCAGCCACCACATTCCGATGTAGCTGTGGTGAACACTGCCACGTGCTTTACCAGTGGACACTTTACCAGTCCATATAAGCTCACATCATGGTATCTTTCTGTTTTGCTTTCTAGAGGTCAGGAAAGCCTGCTCAGCTGTATGTAGACCCATCCCATATTTCCAAGGCAGCTAATACTCCTTAGCTGGTAAAAGCCCTCAGTCAATGGGAACAGGATTTCATGGATTAATGCCCCAGCTCCCCCATCCTGCAGGGCATAGAATGTGTGACCATGCAAGATGCTTGCAACATGGTTTGTCAGAGCTCTGGATGGGATTGAATCCCAGTTGCATACAGCTATAACCCACTCATTTATTAACTTTTCTCCCGTCCTCTTTTCCTTCACTTGTGTTTCCTAAGATTACTTCCCCCCTAATGATCTGCACCTAAGTCCTTGTCTCAAGGTCTTCTAGAGAAACCCAGACTAAGGCACTTTGTCAAGGGACAAACTGGGGTTCATCCTTGGAACAGCCATTAGAATAGTGAGGGGTCCTGCAGTGATGTCATATAAAAAGAGTGAAAATAGCTGAGAAAACTAGAAAAAGAGAAAACATATGGAAAGAATCATAGTCATCTTTAAATACCTGCAAAGCAATCAGGTATAAGAGGACCAGAGGAGACACTCGTATTAACTGAGTACCGTACAGGTTACATACTAGCTACTATGCAGTATGTTTATTCCATCCTTATAACAACCCAGTGAGGCAAGTCGAACTACCCTTATTTTTCAAATGAGAAAACTGAGGCGCAGTTGTTTAAGGAATTTCCCGTAGTCCAAAGCTAGCAAGTATTGGAACTAAGATTCAAGTCCAAGCCTGTCTGCCCCCTAACCTGTGTCTTGCTGTTGTGTGTGTTGCGTTGAAGGGCAAAACAGAGACCAGCAGATAGATATTGTAAATCCATAGAATTGTGTTTATATGAATTCAGAGTGCGGCAGAGATTGTCTAGATGTTGACCAATGCTGTTTTCTCTGTTCTGCTTCTGGACACATAGGAACACATCATGTCCTAGCCTCCTTTATAAGTAGGTTGGGGCCATGTAACAGGGTTCTGGCAAATGGGAATGTGCAGATGTAATATGTAATGCTTCTGATTCATTCATTCATTCATTCATTCCCCCTGTCTCTCTCTCTCTCTCTCTCTCTCTCCCCCCACCCCACTCTCTCCTCTCTTCTCAGCTAGCTGAAAGTCCAGAGAACTCAGCAGAGAATTCTGGGAAGGTCCTGGGGGATGGCAGAGCCAGCTGAGAGAGGGTACGGATCCACTGGGCATAGGGTGAAACAGAGCACTGTTGACCACAGTGAACTGGGGCATGGGCAATAAATAAACATAGATTAAGCCATTGAGACTTGGGGATTTTTATACCACTGACATTCCTTAAGAAGCCATAAGCTTCCTGTCTCAGGAGGCACATAAGCAGTGGTTGAATGTTCAACAGTCAAAGATGTTATAAAAGAGGTTCCTAGAAGAGTGGACCTGATGGCAGCAAAAATCATAGCTCACATGTATTGAGTTAGTATGGATCAGGCATGTGCACATATTCTTTTATTGAAAATCTACAATATGCTTTATCATGCTCGTTTTATACATGAGGAAGATAAGGCCCAGAGAGGTTAGATAAATTGCCCAAGATCACGAAGCAAGCAAGGGGTAGAAAAGATACCCTTCTCACTCCTTCCAGGCGCCTCAGTTCACCACCACTCCCCACTGTGTCTAAAGCAAAGGTTATCCTCTAAAGACTTGGGGACTGATTTGCTTTTATCCATGCAGGGCAGTTAGTTTTGTTTTTCTTTTAAAATTTTAGCCTATGGTTAAAAAATAAAAGATTTTGGCCAGGCACTGTGGCTCATGCCTGTAATCCCAGCACTTTGGGAGGCTGGGGCAGGCGGATCATGATGTCAGGAGTTCGAGACCAGCCTGGCCAACATGGCGAAACCCTATCTCTACTAAAAATACAAAAAATTAGCCAGGCATGGTGGCACATGCTTGTAATACCAGCTACTCAAGAGGCTGAGGCAGGAGAATTGCTTGAACCTGGGAGGCAGAGGTTGCAGTGAGCCAAGATTGTGCCTCTGCACTCCAGCCTGGGTGACAGAGCAAGGCTGTGTCTCAAATCAAAACAAAACAAGACAAAAAAGATTTCACATAAAAATTCTGTTTTCAGCTGGGCTTGAAGACCATTATGGCAATAGGTCACTGAAGCTGAGGAGAGGGCCCCTTCGGATGGGCATAAGCAGTGCTCCCCCTCTTCCATTTAGGTTACTGTCAGGCTCTGGAAGCTTCTGAATGTATGAACCCTGAAAGAGTTCATCTAAAACTAAATTCTTCCCAGCGGTAGAGCCCAATGCTGGGCATACAATAGGGACTCAATGGATATTTATTAAATGAATGATTACAAGTGGAATTCGGATCTTCTTGACCTCTCTTTTCTATGACTGGAGAACACTGAACCTGAATTACTAGTGATAACTTACAATGCAGATTTTCTTTTTGTTCCAGGCAGCCAGGACCCAGGTTCTAAGTATCTACAAATGCTGTGCCTGTCTTGAGTTCACAGTGGCATTTTTTATCTACTGAAAATGTTTACTTCTAGGCAACTAGTGTTTGTTCCCGAATAACCAGCCAAAGCTGGGGGTAAGTGGCCCAGCCGGGTGCATTGATTCTATCTTAGATTACATTGTGCACAATGGACTCTTTGTAAAGTCCTTATGGCAGGGAGTGGCCAGGCAGGCATCCCCTGCTCCCAGCTTTGGAGACTCATTTGCCACAGTGCTCTAGAAGGACGGAGCACAGTTTTAATCCACCTGGCTTAGAGAAGCCACAGACTGTTGGACTTACATGGGGGTATGTAAGCCCCACACAGAAGCAGCTTTTTCTCCAGCATTGTTAACAAAGCTTAGCTTTAGACAGACTCTTTCAGGGTTCACACATTCCTCATTTGGAGGAATGCAGGTCTGGGGCATGGCCTGGATGGGCAGCGTGACGCACACACCACGTAAGCTCCAGATGCTAGCTGATCTCCTTCACGGAGGCTGAGCCTGCCCACCCAACCCTGCCCTCACCCTCACCTCCAGAGCCAGACCTAGGAGAGCACTGCTTTTCTTGAGAGGGCTGAGTGTTAGCATTAAGGATGGGAAGGGGAATGTAAGGGTTTTTCCAGTAGAGACTCTCCTGCTTATTTGCATAGAGGAAGAAGGGAGCCTCTCCAAGTGCCTACACTTCTGAGTCCCAATTGTGAGAGAAAATGAATTGCTTAAAGCTACAGTTCTCAACTAGAGGTGATTCCCCTCCCAGGGAATATTTGCAAAAGTTGGAGGGATTTT
Organism: Cacajao melanocephalus; assembly: GCA_963573385.1. NCBI lineage: Eukaryota > Metazoa > Chordata > Mammalia > Primates > Pitheciidae > Cacajao > Cacajao melanocephalus. The sequence continues at coordinate 267,469 of CAUYLG010033168.1, read as the reverse complement.
TGATGGTAACGACTTGGGAGGGGAATAGAGGAGGTGGCGCGCTATGGGCATCTGGTGAGCAGAGGCCACGGATGCTGCTGAACATCCTGCAAAGCACAGGACAGCCCCTCATGGCAAAGCATTACCCACCCCACATATCAGGGTGCCAAAGTGGAGAAACCCTGGCTTAAAAGAGGGCTTTTATTACCTTTTAAGCTTAAGAATTATAAAATGTAATTTATTGTTTTATAATCAAAAAAGTAAAAAAAAAATGCTGAACTTCCCAAATATCACCTTCTTTCATTATTTATGATAACAGTCTTGGCACATAGCAAGTGCTCAATTCCTATTTGTGTAATGAATGAATGTCATACTGTAATAGTGTCCTTTACTTAATTTGTTATAAAGTGGTCACTCCCCTCATGGAAGCAGTCCAGCTTCTGGGGGGAGGGCTGGGGTAGATATTGGACAGTTTATTTACTTATTTATTTTTCTGCTTCTGGCTTCAGCATGTGGGCCCCTGGCTGCAGCTATACTTTTTTTTTTTAATTTTTTTTTAGACTGAGCCTCGCTCTGTTGTCCAGGATGGAGTGCAGTGGTGTGATCTTGGCTCACTTCAGCCTCCACCTCCCAGGTTCAAGCGATTCTCCTGCCTCAGCCTCCTGAGTGGCTGGGATTACAGGTGCCTGCCAACGTGCCAGGCTAATTTTTGTATTTTTAGTAGAGACGGGGTTTCACCATGTTGGCCAGGCTGGTCTTTAACTCCTGACCTCAAGTAATCCACACACCTCAGCCTCCCAAAGTGTTAGGATTACAGGTGTAAGCCACCACACCTGGCCCAGCTGTACTTTTAAAAAAAAGTGTTGTCTGATTTGCTAATAAGCTTGACCTCTCAATCCTGTGCTATTGTTTGGGTGGGTATGACTTGATAAATTTCCAACCCATCTTGTAAGAATCACATTTGATATTGATATGGATTGTAGCCATAAGATTTTTTCACTAAGGAAGAAACATTTCATAATTGAAAAATTAAATTGTTACATATGTCCCTTGAGTTACAAAACCCCAAAGAATTGCATATTGTTCAAAATGGGAGGCCAAGTGAAATTCTGACTCGTTTCTGGTACTTTTTGTCTCTTGCCCAAATTGCTGATGGCCCTGTGGACATGTTGACTGCTTTTCTCATGTGGCCGATGGTTTCTTTATGGGATTATCACCATCTGAAATGCTGTCAGATATTATTAGCTTGTTTTGCTGTCTTTCCTTTTCTAGATGTGAGTTCTCTAAGGGCAAATACCTTATTCTTGCTCATTCACTGCTGTATCCTCAGTGCCTAGAATGGTGCTTGGCACAGGGAAGGCATTTAATAAATATTTGTTGCATGAATGAATGGCAGGGCAGCGAGGCCAGAGACTGAGTGACCTAAGATCATGCAGAGCCCCATCAGAAGAACCGGCCATGAAACCGTATATGTACTGTGTGGTGGGGAGGATGCTAGGCATACCATCCCTGTACCACAGGAGTTGCCCAGTGAGACTCAGGACCGCTAGGATGCAGAATAGCATCATCATCTCTCAGATGGGAGGGGCCACCTTAGAGGTCACCTTGTGACATGACATATAGGTCAACTAACCTGGTATGTCTGGGACTGAGGAATTTCCTGGGGCGCAGGACTTTCCGTTTAAAAAGGGGAAAGTCCCAGTTAAACTGGGATGCACTGGTCACCCTATGCAACAGAAACATCTGGTAAAAATCTCTGGTGCCCTGCAGTGGATTCTTCCTCTGGGAAACTCTGTCAAGTTGCCAAAGAATCATGGACTCTGAATGGTGGCAGGGAGAGACATTAGTGATCATTGAGTCTGGAGGTTGCAGACTTAAATGTCTGCACAATGTGAGAAATGGGGACTAGGGCAAATTGGGGCATATTTGTCTCTTGCAAAAGGAGGTGGCCTCGGCTCAATTTGAGGTGAATGTTGCTTGTGGGAAGAAGAGCCCATGTGGCTAGATGGGCCTGTTTTCAAGAAAAGCTTGAAATCTCCCTCTCTCTCTCTCATCTTTCTCTCTCTCTCTCTATGCCTGTGCCCACACTGTTCACCCACGAGTGTGTGTGGAGAGAGAGAAATAGAGGGAAATCTAATTTTTAACACTGCAACCACTTTTTAAAATGTAAACACTACGCAATGCAACACAATGTAGCTGCAGGCAGGTCCACCCACAGGCCACCGATTGGCAGCTACTCAGTCTGACATTTCACACGGGGGAAACTAAAACAGAGAGCAGGAAGTGCAGAGCTAGGAGTGAAGGATCCAGGCCTCTTGACCAGGGAGCTTTGTTAAAAGACTAGTTTCCATAAAGATCGGTTACTACACCCAATTTTCACAATATCCTTTTGGGCAAGTTACTTAATCTCTCTATGTTTATTTCCTTATGTGCAAAGAATAATAGTGTGTATTTCCTGAGGCTGTGGTAAAGATGAAAGGAATGAATTCCTGTGAAGTGCTTAGAACCATGGAGTAAGCATGTGTTGGCTCTCACCATCATTGAGGTAGGCGCTGTCATCATCCTCATTTTACATGTGGAGAAACTGCTTTCTCAGAGGTTACTTAGCTTGCCAATGATGGTACAGCAATACATCAAAACCGAGAGTTGAACCCTTGTTGACTCTAGTAACAGGGGTATTTTTCTCTGTACCCTCTTGCTATGCCACTAGGCTGGTGTTACAAATTCAAGGAAAGAAAAACAAAAGCCGGGCTTTTTCCTCTGGTAATTATTGTATAGATTTTCAAGGCCGGAAGTTAAGTCCTGTGGTATTTCTCTCTGCTGTCAGCCGAATATCATCTGCAATGACGGAGGAGAAAACATTATATAGATAATAAAAATGGTGGATAATAAAAATAACTTCTGCTTGGGTATTCATTATGCAATTTGGGGGGCAGCTAATTTATCTTCCTAATGATGTTTTGCTTAAGCCAATTTTAAAATTAGCTTGTTTACCCTGAGCACACACTGATTGACGGCAGAAAGAGGTGGCCCAGAAACATCTTGGGTGGTAGAGGGAAGATATTTTGAGATTCAGGGGAATTTCCAAGGATAATTTTCATGTAGCTATGGGAAGGTAGAAGGTTGATAGGTTGATGGTGCTCTGAGTGTAATTAACTATTGTGATTTGTTGTTGGAGAGTTTAAATACAAGGCCATGGATTGTAGACTCAGAGAGGTGAATGAACTCCAAGCTCCTTCTTGTTTATTCTTCAGTGCTCCGGAGAGTTCAGAGTGTCAAGGTAGGTAGATTGAAAAAGGAGATGGAAAAGGAGAGCTAGCTGGAGGTGACCCTAGGAATTTCCTTTCAATAGATACCCAAGGATGATTAAATGCCTATTACCTACTGTAAATTACGCCTGGAGCTGAGGATGCCAACATGAATAAGGCCATTGTCTAACCCTGTGGAACTCCACAATCTAGTAAGGAACAGGCTTGTAAACAGAGAGATCACAGCCCAATGGAATCAGTGCTATAAAGAAACGAGGATCACAGTGAGAGCAGAGAAGAAAGCGTGGCTATCACCATAGGGGAGGCAGGCAAGGAAGGAGCTCTGCCCCTCACTCTTCCTCTGTTCGCTCACTTTCTGGGGTGCTGGGGAGGCAGGAATGGGGTGGGGGTAAGGCATGTGGTGTAGCAACCCCTTCAGGTTCAGAGTCAGCTGGTTTCTAGCTGTTTCAGCCGTGGGAGGTGCTGGAACATGCGGGAGGATGGGAAAAGGGGAAAGTCAGGGTAGCTCTCCCCTTTCTCGCCTTGAGTGGCATCTTCTAAATCTTCAAAGCACATGGTCTCTCCCATGACTCCACTTCCCACTAGCCAGGTCCACTGGGGTCCAGCTTCAGCAGGGTGATCATGGCTTCTGAGCTCTGGTGACTTCCTTCAATCGCCCCTCCAGCCTCTGGGCAGTGAGAGTTTCTTACTGGCGCTAAAAAACTGTTTGCCTCATTGTCTCTAGGTTGGTAGTCCCATGTTTCCACCCTCTGGAAAATCAATCCCATGCATTAAATTCACTCTATTTAAATACAGTGGGTGGCTCTGATGGATATGAACGACTTCCCAGGGTAACTCATACATGAACTGGTTCTTAAAGAATAAAAAGAAATTTGCTAGGTTGAGATACAGGGGAGATTGTGTCTGAAATATACTTGGAAGTATGAAACACTGGAGTGTGGGGACCCGGAAGGGACAGACATCCCAGCAGTGGAGAGCCACTAAAAGATTAGAAAGGAAATACATTGTTCAGGTATTTTGGAAAACTCACTTGGCCAGCTCTGCTCTGTATAGATTAGCAAAGAAAACATGAGGGTAGCTGTGAAGACTAGTTAAGAGACAGTCACAACGTTTCAGGCTGGAAGTCATGAGCCTCAAACATGGGTAGAAATGGTTAGAGGGCATGCTGTAGCTATTATTGTCTTTATCGAAGGAAAAAATATCTTATTTCCTGGCATACAATGGTGGTCAATAAATGCTTGCTGAATGAATTAATAATATTCTAATACCTTAATTTGTGTTATGAAGCCTCAGTTCCCCACATTTCTTTCCCTTAACCAGAGCTCTGACTTGTCCCATGGAGTCTGTTGCCCAGGTTTCTGCCTCCCCGTTGAGGACAGCGTGGGCTCCTCACCACTGGTGCTCCGGCTTCCCAGCCCTGCTCTAGAGCAGCCCTCTCTCTAGTTACTTACTGCCCCTCCTCTCTCAGGGCCATTCAGTCAGCGGGTATTTACAGACACTTATACACTCATAGCTAGCACTGTGTGGGACACTTGCCACTCATTTGCCTCCATCCTTGCAGCTGCCCAGTGAAGGGGCTACTTTTATCCTCATTTGATAGACAAAGAAGACAGATAGAGGCTGATAACTTGTCCTGGGTCATGCAGCTAGTAAGTGGCAGAGCTGGAATTCATACTCAGGTGAATGACTCAAGGCCAGGTTCTGAGCCACTAGGCTAGATTGCCTGGCACTGGGTGCTGTATGTAGCTGGATATAAAGAAATGGAAGGCAACGTGTGGGGAGAGAAGGTGTGAATGCACAAAGAATACACTTTGATGCTAAAAATATGTAATGATTCAAATCAACAAGCGAAAAGCTGCCACCAAGCAGAATGATGACCACCAGTATAAACGGTAGGGATAAGGGGAAAGGGAGATCATCCTAGGCTGGTAATCAAGGGAGGTACTTCAGCCAGAAGGCAGCTGACACTCAACCTGAAGGTACTTCAATCCTAGGTAATCAAGGGAGGCTAAAGGAAGTAGGTAGGATTTCACCTGTGGTTTTCCTGCTAGTTAAGGAGACATGCTGAATTCTTCCAAAACAATGCAATAACAACTGGGAGGTCATTGGTAAGCCAATGCAAATTGCAGCAGGAAATTAAAGAAGGGAGAGATTTGTATAAACTGGAGAAGGACATCTGGTTGATTATGGAGCTCTGTGGATGGAGCCTGGGTGGGCGCCTGTGGGTGGAATACCTTCTACCAACTTTGCATAACCACCTGCAGCTGACTCATTTCACACATGCATATTCCTAGGCTGAAACAGGCTCCTTCCAGGACTCCAGGTTTTCCTTTGTGTGTGGCTTGTCCCTAGTCTTTCTTCTCACACATCACCTGTAATCCAACAGCAGGGAAGACAGATCCCACTACACCTGAGAAAGAGGGACCATCTCTTCCAGTTCTTGGGGATGATAGAATGACAAGCAACACATGAGACTCAACATCAAATGTATTTACTTGATGGTATACTCCTTAGGTAACACAGGGAAATGGCCTGGTGACTCCAGGAGGGAGTTGGAGAGCCTGAGCATGCAGGTAAGAGAATGCCTACTTGCTTTCTATGGTAACATCTGTATCTTTAATGCATGTCCATCATTCCTTCCCTTGTGGGGACTCCTGCCCTACTCTGTTGTCTAAATGGGACTTGTTGGAATATGTTGCCCTCCACCATAGGAGAAAGGATATAACCCAGCTGGCCAGTCAGACTACTCCATCCTCCTGGCCATAGCGATTGAGCCAAGCCTGGTGAATAGGTAGTGTGATGGTTAATACTGAGTGTCAACTTAATTGGATTGAAGGATACAACTATTGCTACTGGGTGTGCCTGTGAGGGTGTTGACAAAAGAGATTAACATTTGAGTCAGTGGGCTGGGGAAGGCAGATCCACCCTTAATCTGGTGGGCACAATCTAATTAGTTGCCAGCAAATATTAAATAGGCAGAAAAACGTGAAAATGAGAGATGGACCTAGGCTCTCAGCCTATATCTTTCTCCCGTGCTGGATCTTTGAACACCGGACTCCAAGTTCTTCAGTTTTGGGACTTGGACTGGCTCTCCTTGCTCCTCAGCTTGCAGATAGCCTAGTGTGGGATCTTGTGATCATGTAAGTTAACACTTAGGAAGCTCCTCTTTACGTATATATATATTTGGGTTGAGGATTGGTGGGTTTATATATATCCTATTAGTTCTGTCCCTCTAAGAGAACCCTGACCACTATAGGTAACCCCCTGCTCTCCAGCCGTGCTAGTCTTGAGCTCCAGGAGAGCGCCACTTAACAATGGTAGGGCCCCATGTGAGCCTACACTGGCTAATGTGCTGCAGTTGTTCAGGATTTAGCCTGGAACCCACCTAGGATATGAAGGGTTGATCTCCTTTGGTCTTTTAATGGGTCCATATTCAGAGACTCTCAGCTGATGGTTGGTTGCTTTGGAGATTTGGGGCCTTCTCAGTGCTAGACTGCTTTACCCTAATTAAGATTAAATTTTACTTCCCAGGACAGCAGCACATAATGGTTACATTTAAAGTTAAGGTTATATTTTGCCTTCTGGAATATAAATACATCATAGAGGCATAAACCTATGGATCTTTGCACCCGAGGTGATTTGAAGAGAGAACACAGGCATGCCCACCTCTAGCCACTACATCTAGGCATCCTGTGAAAGCAAAAGGAGTCTGCATATATACTGACAAGTTTTCTTCCAAGAAGATTGTACCAATTTACATTCCTACTAAAGATCTGAAAGTACCCTTTTCTCTTTGCCCTCCCAAAACACCAAGCCCAGGTGTTTAAGTTAAAAAAATCAATTTGATAAATAATAAATTATAATCATCTCTCAGTATGCATCAGGGATTGGTTCCAGGATGCCTGCTATGCCAAAATCTGCACATACTCATATCCCACAGTCAACCCTGCAGAACCCACAGACAGGAAAAGTTGGCCCTTATAGGCTTTTCATCCCACGAATACTGTATTTTCAATCTGTGTTTGATTAAAAAACAAATCAACATATAGGTGGAACTACGAGGTCCAAGCCTGTGTTGTTCAAGGGCCAACTATATGTTGTCATTATGCTAATTTGTATTTCCTTGATGGCTAAAGAGTTGGAGTCTTTTCCATATTTATTGTCTGTTTATATTTCTTCTTTTATGAATTACTCCTTTGTGTTTTACAATTATTTATTGATATGTACATCTTTTTCTTCTAGTTTAGTTTTAGACAGTGTCTCGCTCTATTGCCCAGGCTGAATGCAGTGGTGCGATTATTGCTCAATGCAGCCTCAACCTCCTGGGCTCAAGTGATCCTCCCACCTCAGCCTCCCAAGTAGCTGGGACTACAGAAGTGGACCACCATGCCTGGATACTTTTCTTATTTTTTTGTAGAGACTGGGGTCTCCCTATGTTGCCCAGCCTGGTCTCAAACTCCCAGTCTTAAGTGATCTACCACCTCAGCCTCCCAAAGTGTTAGGATTAGAGGCATGAGCCACCATGCCTGGCCTTTTATTGGTTTTTAAGAGTACTTTGCATATTACAAAATTATCTGCCTTATGTGTTGCAAATCTTCTCAGTTTCTCATTTTCTTTGGATGTTTAGTATGAATTTTTCAATGTAATTGCAGCGTAATTTATATAATTTACATATAATAAAATGCATCCATTTAAAGTATATAATTCAGTGAGTTTTTTAATTTTTTAATTTTTTAAATTTATTTTTGTTTTTTTATTTTTATTTTTTTGAAAGAAAGAAACAGAAAAGAAGAAAGAAAGAAAGAGTGAAAGAAAGAAAAAAAAGAATGTAAGAGAGAAAGAAAGAGGAAGAGAAAGAGGTAGAGAGAACGGGATTCTTGTTCTCTTGCCCAGGCTAGAATGCAGTCTAAAAATAGGTATTGAAAATTTGTTTTTTTTCAATCATGAAAGGATGTCAAATTTTGTCAGATGGTTTTTCTGTTATCTATTAAGATGATCATGTGGTTTTTACCTGTCATTCTGTTAATGTAGTATATATGGCATTGATTGATTTGCATATACTGAAGCATTCTTGCATTCCAGAGATAAATCCCACCTGTTCATGGTGTATGGTCTTTTTAATATGCTGTTGAATTTGGTTTGCTGGTATTACATTGAGGATTTTCGTGGCTATGTTCATCAATGGTATTGGCCTATGGTTTTCTTTTCTTGTGGTATCTTTGTCTGACTTTCATAATGGGGTGATGCTGAGCTCTAAAGTGAGTATGAAAGTGTTCCCTATTCTTCTGTTTTTTAAAGGGTCTAAGAGGGATTGGTATTAATTCTTCTTGGAATGTTTGTTAGAAAAAGCCATGGTCCTGGACTTTTCTTTGTTAGGAGGTATTTGATTACTGATTCAATGTTATTTCCTTTCAGATTTTTATTTCTTCTTGATTTAGTTTGGGTAGGTTGTATGTTACTAGGGATTTTCCATTTCTTCTAGATTATCCAATTTGTTGGCGTATAATTGTTTGTAAATTGTCCGTTATAACCTTTTAATTTCTGAGTCATCCGTTGTAATGTCTTTTCTTATTTGTCTTTTTTTCTGAGGATTTGTTGATTTTATGTTTCCAAAAAATCAACTCGTGGTTTTTAAATTTTTTTCTATTGCATTTCTATTTGCTATTTATTTCTGCTCTAATCTTTACTATTTCCTTTTATCTGCTAACTTTGAGCTTAGTTTGGTTTGTTTCCTCTAGTCTCTTAAGGTATAAATTCAGTCTGTTTATTTGAGATCTTTCTCCTTTAATGTATCCATTTATCACTATAAATCTCTCTTGTAACATAGCTTTTACTGCATCCCATACATGTTAGTATGTTGTATTTAGATTTTTATTTGTCCCAAGATATTTCTTGAATTTCCCTTTGATTTCTTCTTTGACCCAAGCTTTATTAGAGTGCTGTTTTCCCACATTTGTAATTTTTTTCATTTTCGTACTGTTCTTGATTGCTAGTTTCATTCCATTGTGCTTAGAAAAGATATTTTGTATGATTTCCATATTTTTTACATTTGTTAATACTTGTTTTGTTACTTAATATATGATCTATCCTAGAGAATGTTTTGTGTACACTTGAGAAGAATGTATATTCTTCTGTTGGATGAAAAGTGATATATTTGTCTGTTAGGTCCGTGTTGTCCATAGTGTTGTTCAAGCTGTTTTTTTTTTTTTTAATTGATTTTCTGCCCAGATGTCCTATCCATTATTAAAAGCTGGGCATCAAAGTCTCCTACTGTTATTGTATTACTGCATTTCTCTCTTTAGCTAGATCAATATTTGCTTATCTAGGTACTCTGATGTGGGGTGTATATGTATTTATAATTGTATCTTCTTGTTCAGTTGGCCCTTTTATCATTATGTAATGATCATTTTGTCTCTAGTTGCAGTTTTTTACCTATAGTCTATTTTGTCTGACATCAGTATAGCCATCCTTGCTCTCTTTTGGTTAAAATATGCATGGAATATCTTTTTCCATTGCTTTACTTTCAGCCTATGTGTGTCTTTAAATCTGAAGTGAGTCTCTTGTAGACAACATACAGTTGGATCTTGTTTTTAAATCCATTCAGTTGTTCTATGTCTTTTGATTGGGGAGGTTAGTCTATTTGCATTTAAAGTAAGTATCAATAGGTAAAGGCTTACTTATTGCCAGTTTGGTAATTGTTTCTGGTCTGTTTTGTTGCTCTGTATTCATTTCTCCTCTCTTTCTGTCTTCCCTTGTGATTTGATTAGTCTTGGGCTTGCATAAAGCATCTTATAGTTAAAACTGTCTATTTCAAGCTGATACTAACTTCAATCTCATACAAAAACACTATTCCCCCCAACCTTTGTGTTCTTGAAGTCAACATTTAATTCTCTTTATAGTGTGTATCCATTAACAATTTTTTGTGGTTATAATTATTCTTAATATTTTTGTCTTTTAGCTTTTATATTAGGGTAAAAAGTAATTTATATACTACTATAGTGTTACATTATTCTATATTTTGTTGTATATTTACTTTTACCAGTGAGATTTATACTTTCATGTTGCTATTTAACATATTTTCATTTCAATTTGAAGAATTTCCTTAAGCATTTCTTATAAGGTAGGTCTAGCAGTAAGAGATTCCCTCAGTTTCATTTGTCTGGGAATGATTTTCTCTTTCCTTTATTTTAAAGGCTATTTTTGCCAAACACAGTATTCGTTTGGTAGCTTTTTTCTTTTAGAATTATACATCATCCTATTCTATCGTTGGCTGCAAAAAGATTCTGCTGAGCAATCCACTGAAGAGTCTTATAGATAATTAGCCTTATCCCTTAACAAAAACTGATGATTTGATCCTCATACAAAGGGAAGAACTGATAAGAATATGACATATCTTAGGCAGGCATGGTAGCATGTACCTGTTGTCCTAGCTACTTAGGAGGCTGAGGTGGGAGGATCACTTGAGCCTAACAGTGACCTGTGATCATGCCACTGCACCCTAGCCTGGGCAACAGAGCGAGACTCTGTCTCAAAAAAATAAATAAAAGAATATAATTTGAATCATTATAATAGCTTAATAAGAGTAACCACTTAGCTAATAAAACCAAATTATTTTCTAATGAACAAATACCCTACTTAAATGAATTTGATTTCTAAAAACAATGCAGCAAAACTGAAGTAGATTTGAGAGAGCCACATTTTTCAGTGTTCCCCTTTTTTTGCTACTGTTGTTTTACTAAAACTCATACTCTGGTGGCATAGCCACAGTCACTGAAGCAGCAGACAGAAAACAGTGACAGGTTTGCCTGTATCATCACCTCTCTAGCCTACAGGGTCAAACAATCACCTTCCATCAAACTCACTTAATTCTTCATTTGTCTAACATATTTACTGATGCCTGCTCTGTGTAAGGCATCCACTCTGGTATGGTATCAGATACAGTTGGTCCCTGACATCCTCATGGGGTGGAGATGACAGAGGTGATAGAAACAGAGGGTTTAAATAAACAAGGTAGTTGCAGTTAGGGATGAAGGCTCTGGAGGAAATAAACTGGGCGATGAGATTAGGGAGTTCGCAGGAAAAGCCACTTTGGATGCTTGACGAGATGCTGTCTGAGCTGTGACTTCAGGAGGAAGAGTAGACTGTGGAAAAATGTGATAGGGTGTCCCTCCACAGGCAAAATAAATAGGGTTCAGGTATGAAAAAGCTCTTTTTCCTGAGCTGGGAAGTATAAGTGGGACCAGCACTCAATACTTGGCCACTGTAGGCTCATGTGGGCCCATCTCCTCTCAATTCATGCTGGGTTTCTACATGGAATATAAGACACCTGGGCTGTGATGTAGTTCTCTAAGGAACTTCACTCCAAGGGGAAATTTTGAAAGAATTACCCTTGTTTCTAAGGACCGTGCTTACATTCTATTGTGGACATCTGTCTTTGGAGGCCTATTCTCTTTTTTTCGTTAACTTGACATCTGGTAAAAGAAAACTTTGTGTAGCAATTAAAACAAAAAAACAGACATGACACTTTCTCAGTTAAAATAGTTTAATAAACGCATCAAAACTGTGCTAAAGATGAGAACCAAAAATGAGATATTAGGCAGTCTTATAAAACAAAGTACAGTTATTTTTTCATTTCACATAAACTATGATGTGCAAAATTGTAAATGCCAACATGTTTGAGAAAAGCATTAACAGTCCTTTTAGCAATTTACATATGAAGATGTTTTTTAAAGTACCACAGCTTAAGGCATTATATTTTAAAGTTTAATAAACATCTAATTTCAACATCTCACAAAGAACAGACTTCTTCTCAAGTAAGCTCTAAACTCTTTGGTTAGGAATACTGAAAATGAATATATAATTTAAGGAGTAATACACTTGTTAATGCTTAGTTATTAGTGCAATTCAAAAGCATATGAATTCCATATCAAGATCATAAAAAGATAACAAACTGTCCTGCTTAAGGTGCAATGTAATCCACACTGTATCATCTCATCTAAAAATCTATACAGCAACCGCCCATCCACTCAGCTCCTTGCAGTTAGTCTATTAGCTTTTCTTTTTCAAAAAGCAAAATTCTTAAGACACCTAAAGATTAGTCTGTATTTCATTTATCTATATTGAAGGTGTTTAATAATATTTCTAAAAGGACAAGAGCAGTATGGTAGATAATGTAAAACAATGTAGAGTCAAAAATCAATCAATACTTTTATTGATAATCATTTTTAAATATTTTTCTCTTCTTCCTCTGATTATGTTTTGATTAAGCAGATATTATTTTCATTTTTTGAGCTTGCAAAAATCTGCCGAGGAATGTGCCAAATGAAAGGAAAAATCTAGCCTCATGTTCACAATTGCCCTGGAATGCCATTCACAGACTAAGATCTAACTACACAGTGTGGCTAATGGCAGATGAAGTCAGAGGTTAGGGAGATCTGGTGTCTCCATTTATTTGGAAAACGGAGCAAAGAGGGTGATCAATCACAGAAGCCTGGTCAAACAGAAGTGTTTAAGTTCAGAGTTTCATCTTAGGTTTAATTCTCAAAGTAACAGCCACTCTGGATCTTTTCTCACTCTCTTCTCTATCAGTAGGAACAGCAGTAGCTGCTTCTCTCCTTTAGGAAAGTGAATGAGAGGCCCCTGGATGTGGCCTAGTCTCCAGGTGCTGGGAGCTTACATTCTGTCATATAAAAATAGCTAAGGCATCATTCCAAGTTTGTTTAAAATGGTTGTTTTAAATGATCAACATAAAAGTCCAGTTATTTTTTTAAAACTGGGTTTAATGGACGTTAACAAATAACATGCACTGACTTTTTATCACCTTTAAGCAAAAACTAAAATCATGAACAAAAAAAGATAATAACAAAAATATGACCTGTAATTATTCAAATAAGGTAGGATTTTTCTCTTAAGTACACTTCTTAAAAGTCATTCACAAGACAACTGGGCATCCACCGAGACCAAGGCACTATAAGGGAGTCACACAGCACATCTTCACCTCAAGGAGCTCAGCGTGGGATGAAGATGGACATATACAACTCCAGCATGAGGCCAACGGGGTAGCCTGCTATGGGATCAAGTGGTGGCAGAGTTGAGAAGTGGTTCTGAAAGTGTTCTTTAGTCACAGAGACCAGTAGGTTTGAAATGCCGTCATGTTACTTTTTAACTTTGTGCCTTACCTTCTCTAAGCCTCAGCTTCATCAGCTACAGAATGCCACCCTCTTAGTAGAATTTCTGTAAGAATTACAGAAACATACAAGTAAAGCATTAAGTGGAGAGCCGGCATGAGGAAAGGTTCAGGAATATGGTTGCTCATATTACTACTATGCTTACTTCTGTACATGGAGCACTGTGGGAGAATAAAAGAAAGGGGTGGTCATTCTTTGGAGCATGTTCTCCTTCGGGGAAATCCTGGCATCTTGAGCAAGACAATTCTTCACTGTATAGGACTACCCTGACATTTAGCATCTGGTCCCATGGCAGTAGAAGGCCAATAGCACCCCCTTCATTATGATAACCAAGAAACCCACACATTTCCAAATACCCTCTGCTGAAAACTGCTCTTCCAGAGGGGCCTTCTACATTTAGAAACAATTTAAGTTTTCTTAAGAAAAAGAATAAGAATGTCTTCCTGTCTTTGAGAGTATATTCAAGGATCAGATACACTGGGCCTGGTGGCAGGGAAGCTAGGACAGGAATGTTCAGTATAGTTTGAAAGCAGAATCCTTTCCTGATGAGTCCCAGTATCAAAATCCCCAAGCTCACCATTCAGGCCTTACATCAAAATGTAGAGCTGCATCTTTGCAAATAACTCATCAGAAAGGAATTCTGCCATGAAGCCACTTACTTAGCAAGACTCACTTCCTGTAGTTGAAGTAGAAGGTAGACATATAAATTTAGATAATAATCCTACTAGAGATTTTTAAAAATCATAATTTCTTTTTTCCTCAATATACACAGCAAGGTCCACTTCATCCCATATCTACAAAAAGTAAAAACTAAAATCATAAAAAGATAACAAGTCCAAAGAAGCTGGCATAGAATCTGTGCTGAGAAAAGTTCTCCCCCAGTATAACCTAAATCCACACTCATCTCTGACAAAGCATTCCAGGCTGAACACCACTTTCATGTTGTCACAGGTCTTTAAAAGCCAGCAGGTAGATCTTCTTCTCCTGAATTTCTTCTCCAGAGCTAAATAGCATTTTAGAGATATCAGAAAAGATGTAAGGCATTTCACCATCATTAGTGCTGAGAGGTAGAGAGAAACCAAGTTTTATTACTCTCATTTTACATATGGGATGTCTGAGGCACTGAGAAATGAGAAGATCGGCCCATCAGTGGAAGCCACTGCAAATAAAATCCAGATCTCCTGTTTCCTAGGTACTTTGGTTTCTATCCCCCAAATTACAGACTTGCATTACTAAAATGGCTCAAGTATCCTGCTGAGGAATCCTCCAAGATGAAACCTCCCAGTGTGCTCTACCCTCCTTCTGATCTCTCCAATCTGAGCCTAACCTGGATCTACTGAGTTGCTGGATTCACTGTCTCTTGCAGTAGGAAGAATCTGCTTAGAAGGATATGTATTTATATATCTTTTTACCATCTCTTCTTGGAGATTCTCTTCATCTCCTTGAAATGGTTATATTAAATGGATGTGGGGCTAAAGTTAGACCAAATCTTCCAGTGAGGAGGGGCTTCTTAGAATCATCAGGTAAAGCAAATGTGAAACTCTGCATTAGGCTCACAAACATCAGGAATAATTCCATCTTTGCCAGTTGTTCTCCCATACACACCCGCTTCCCTAAAAATGAGATCAGAAAAAAAATTAAGGATTATAATACCATCCCTTCTATTTCAAAAAGTACAAATTTATATGAAATACCTAAATTGAGTATTTTAAATACAGATAGAGTTTTAAAATCAAATTGCCATATATACCACATAGCTTCCTACAACATATGCTGATCAGAATTTTTATATATCAAATCCACATTTTAACTCCTACTCATAAAAATCTATCCTCATTCTAGACAGGAATTAGAGACAGATCCAATGTGGCAGCTACCCTGTCTCTTCCATGCCAACTTATCTCTTTCCTTCATTTTTCCTGAAAGATAAAGGCAAAAAAATTCAGATAAGAATCCCTAGAGCCTCCCTTTTTCCATAGAAAGAATCCTATGTTCCTAATCTAGGAACCTACAAGAGGAACTGTTGAGATTGGAGAGCCCATCCTCTCACCCACCAGACCAGATCAGAAATTGCTCTTAACCTCAGTAGCTCCCTGGGACCCCCTAAAATCACCTGATCAGCTCTGAAAGTAAGATTTCTAGTCACATTTAGAGATTTAAAACCAATTTGCTTTATTAAAATCTGAAGTGAACATAGTGGAGATGGCTTAAATTATTGATCCTTTGTTTTATATTAGCTTGCCAAGAAAGAAACATTTTTAAAACAACACGAAATAATAAAATACTATTTTAGTTCTACTTAAAAATTAGGCAGTTTTAAAAAAGTATAACTGACCTATCCCAAAAGGAATAAAGGTTTCTTTTTTAATTAGTTGTCCTTGGTCATCCAGAAATCGATTAGGGTAGAAATCCTCTGGTTTCTCCCAAATGGCTGGGTCTCTGTGTACTGACCACAGGTTGGGTAAGATTAATGTGCCTTTAGGAATGGTATACCCTTGGAGCACTAAAACAAAAGAAAACATATGGGTGTTATTCAGTATGCTTTTACTAGTAGTTCTCCCTAAACATCATTATCTGGAAAAAAAAAATGTAGTTATATACCTAGCCCCTTAACTGGCTGAGACCAAACTGTGAGGTACTTGAGGGCAGGGGTAAGATCTTACCAACTGGCATCCCTCTCCTCTCTCCTCACACCATCCCAGGACCCACCTGAGAAAGGGAGCAGGCAGTGCTCCAATGAATGTTAAGTTAATAAATTAAATAAAACCATAAAAACATTACAATGAAGAGAAAACACTAAAATAGAAACAACAGGGCATTCCAAGTAAACTTTCCCTAAAAATTAAAATTCCTAATATGTATAAAACTTAGTTTATAGGGTCACTTATGTCCATACAACAATGTGATAAGGACGTAAGCTAAGATAAAGAGATGTACAGGGAAGCCAACCCTGGCTCTTACCAGCTGGCAACATGGGATTGCTCTCTAAATAGACTGTGACCTCATATGATACAATATGCACTTTAAACAACGCCCAAAAGATGCTGTACACACAGTCTATATAACTTGTACCAAAAAAACCTGTTACATGATCCAGTGTCATTTATAAGCAATGGCATGCTATACCTGTCTTAAATCTAGATCAAGCCCATTATATTATGGGCTATCTCCAGAGGTAAATTCCTTGTTAATAGGGATGTTTAAAGAGAGTCTGGACATGACTAAATAGACATATTTCACTGTAGGTGAGAGGTTGAAACTGGTGACTTTAGAATAAGATGGGCTATTCTAATTCTCTCTCTCTTTTTTTTTTTTTTTGGACAGGGTCTCATTCTGTCACCCAGGCTGAAGTGCTATGGCGCAATCTTCGCTCACTGCAACCTCTGCCTCCCTGCAACCTCTGCCTCCCTGGTTCAAGTGATTCTCCTGCCTCAGCCTACTGGGTAGCTGGGACTATAGAAGTGTGCCATCACGCCTGACTAATTTTTGTATTTTTAGTAGAGATGGGTTTTCACCATGTTGGCTAGGCTGGTCTTGAACTCCTGGCCTCAAGTGATCCACCCTCCTGGGCCTCCCAAAGTGCTGGGATTACAGGTGTGAGCCACTGTGCCTGGCCTTTTTTTTTTTTTTTTTTTTTTTTTTTGAGACAGAGGAGTCTTGCTCCGTCACCCAGGCTGGAGTGCAATGGCACACTCTCAGCTCACTGCAACATCCCAGATCCAAGTGATTCTCCTGCCTCAGCCTCCTGAATAGCTGGGACTACAGGTGTGCACCACCATGCCTGGCTAATTTCTGTATTTTTAGTAGGGACAGGGTTTCACCATCTTGTCCAGGCTGGTCTTGAACTCATGACCTCAAGATATCCGTCTGCCTGCCTTGGCCTCCCAAAATGCTGGGATTACAAGCATGAGCCACCATGCTCAGCCTTCTAATTCTTTAATATTATGCTTCAGCTGCAGAATTTTAAAAGTTGAAGTAAGATAATTTTCAGGCAAAACCCTTAACTCCACATTCACACTAGCTCTTCTGACCTCCATGAAAAGGACCGAGAGGTACCTTTGTCAATTCTGGAGCTTTTTCTGCCAACGTAGCCAATTTAAATTGTGGCATTATTTGTTTTGCCAGTATAAGTGTATATGCTCTGAAGACTAGAGAGCTACTAATAAAACTAAGCAGTGGTGGAATTCTAGTACAACAGTAATGCACAGCAGAAGGCTGGACATTCCCTAGACATTTTATTATCCATGACACAATGGTAAATCTTCAGAAGGATCAAGCTAGGCAACAGTCACCACACCCCTCACCTCAACTACCCTGGGTTAGAGGGCTCTGCTTCCATCAAGGGCATTCAAAGAGGAAGACCCTGGACTTGCCTGTGTTCTCCGAGGTCATATGAGGAATGGCGAGCGGCACCACCACAGTCAGCCTCTGCACTTCCATGATGGTGGCTTCTGTGTAGGGCATCTGGGCCTTGTCCATGAGGGAAGGAGCTCGGTTGGTGCCAATGACCCTTTCAATTTCTTCATGAACCTTCTCTATGTAAAAAGGGAAGAATAAACCAGAAGATAAGCATGGGAGAGAGGTGAACCTGCCTTCCTCTGCATACTTTCCATCACCACTAACATAACTGATCAGTTGGCAGTTCAGGCCTTCCTCAGTGAAGCTGAAGCATTGGTCAGAAATTTCAAGTAGAGACAGCTAGCCCCAGGGTACCTGTGCCACCCTGTGACTTAGAAGTGGGATAGTAGAACAGATAGAGGGGCCAAAGAGAAAACACTCTGGATTCAGGAGCATCCTAAGTCATACTCTCATATGAACATGGGATTGCTCTCTAAATAGACTGTGACCCCATATGATAGCCTAAGGTGGCTTCCAATGATCCCCATTCTTGTGGTTTATATCCTTGTGCAGTCCCCTTACACTCTGTACTAAGTTGGTCTGTGTGACCAAGAAAATAAGAAAGAAGTGAGGGCATGTCACTTCTGAGACTAGATTATAAGAGATAGTGTGGCTCCTCATCTTTGCCACTCTCTCTCCCTCTCTCAGGTTGCTCACTTTTGGGGAAGGGAGCCACTAAGTGAAGCAGCCTTATGAAAGGGTCAGAGTGGTAAGGAACTTGGCCAACAGTTATATGGATAGCCACCTTGGATGTGGATCCTTTGGTCTCAGTCGGGTCTGCAGCCCCAGCCAATATCTTAATTCTAACTTCATGAGAAACCCTAAACTGGAAGTCATTCCTGGATTCCTGACCCTCAGAAAATGGGAGATAATACATGGTGGTGGTTTTTTTAAAGCTGACAAATTTGGGGTAGTTGTTACTCAGCAATAATTAACTAATTCAGGTAGGTATAATCACATCTGTAGTAGGCAGAATAATGGTCCATATAAGATGTCCACACCCTAATCCCCTGGAGCCTGTAAATATAATACCTTACATGGCAAAAGGGACTAAACTGATATAATTAACTTATAGAGATGGGACGATTATCCTGGGTCAGCAGGGTGTGCCCAATCTAAGAACATGGGTTTTTCAGTCAGATAACCTTTGCCCATTGAGTTCAGAGTCAGAGGAAGATGTGACTATGAACAAATGGTTAGAGAAATGCAACACTGCTGTCTTCAAAGACAGAAGAAGGAAGCCATGAGCTGTGGAAGCCAGAAACAACAAGGAAAATGATTCTTCTTTAGCACCTCCAGAAAGGAATGCAGCCCTGTCAACATCCTGCTTTTCAGCCCAATGAGACACATATCAGACTTCCAATGTATAGAACTCTAAGAAACTTGTGTTGTTTTAAGCCACTCAATTTGTGGTAAGTTGTTATGACAGCAACAGAAACTAAATATACACAATACTCTTTGTATTTTTCTACTCTGAACTGCCACTGACTTTCAGGACCTATTGGGACTGAGGTGGTAGAACTAGTTGTGTGACCTTGTGAAAGTCACACAACTTCTCTGAGCCTCTGTTCTCCAATTTCACACACACAAAAAAAAAAGACGTGTTCAGAAGAACACTACGATTCCTTCAGTTCTAGAATATCCTTCTCTAAAGGTCTTTCACAGTCATAGATTTCACACAGAATAAGACCTGTAGAGATTTCAGCAGGGGTAAGCAAGTTATGACATTAGGCCTACTGTCTAGAAACTTGGGTTTCACTGTTAACATCTTACCGATTCCCTATGAGTTGCAAGTATTTGTTTGACAGCCTGAAGACATTGCTCAGTGTTAGGAGCCACCAGATCACTGAGGTTGCTAATCCTGATTTAAATTACTTGGTTTTGTCATGAACAAAGGAAACACCTATTAATTACCTTGTACTTCGGGGTTCAGTGACATATACAGCAGGCACCAAAGCAAAGAGTTCGTTGTGGTATCAGTTCCAGCAATAAAGAGATCCCCAATGATATAAAATAAGTACTCTTCATCAAAACTGCTATTACTATTATTTTTCCTCTCCTCTTCCATGTGGAGAAGGTACATGTCTATGAAATCCTGAGGGTTCTCTCTATCCAGAGACTCTTGATGGTCTTTGATGATTTTTTTAAGGAAACTGGTTATATCCTTTTCAATTTGTCTTAATTCCTTAAATGGTCCAAAGGGAAGGTAATAAAGCCAAGGGCATATGTTGACCAGGAGGACTTGACTGTTCAGACAGATTTCTAGCCCTCGTGACATAAAATCAAGCATTTTCTTAAACTCACTATTGGTGTAATCAAAGCGCTGGCCAAAGCACAAGGAGCAAATGATGTTAGAGACGGCATTGCTGATGATGGAGAAAGGGCAGAAGGGGTCTTCTCCGTGCTTTTGCATTTCCGCTTTCACGTATTTGAACTCCTCAATAATTTTGGGCTCCAAGCTAAGTTTTCCCAACCCAAAATGACGAAGAGTTGAATGAGAGAACTTCCTTTGTTGTCTCCAGATGGGACCATAATGTGCAAACACAACTCCTGCAAAGGGACACCAAGAAAGGAAGATGAGAAACAGCATTCCTGATAACACTGAACAGGACGTACCATGGAGTGGATTCTGTATTTTTCAAGTCACTTATGGAAAACTCCTCATATACAGCTGAAGACCACTAGTCAAGAAGAATGATTGGCAAAATTTAGTTATCAAGATAGTATGTGTTTCTAATAATAACAAAAATCACATCTAATTAAGCTAGGAGAATTTGCTCTAAAGATTATTATAGATATTAACTCCTGGTAAAATGAAAAGCAATGAGTTTCAATTTCCAAAGTTAGTTTGCATTTCAAAGTATTACATTTCATAAGACTGAATCCAGGCTTAGAAAATTTCTCAGGTGGCCAGGTACAGTGGCTCATGCCTGTAATCCCAGAGCTTTGGGAAGCTGAGGTGGGAGGACGCTTGAGGCCAGGAGTTCAAGACCAGTTTGGGCACAGAGCAAGAGCCCTTCTCAAATAAATAAATAAATAGTAAGCTGGGTGGTGTGGCATGCATCTATAAGCCCAGGTACTCAAGAGGCTAAGGTGGGAGAATCACTTGAGCCCAGGGGTTGGAGGCTGCCGTCAACTATGATCATGCCACTGCACTCCAGCCTGGGTGACAGAGCAAGACCCTGCCGCTAAAAAAAGAAAAAAAGACAGAAAAATATTTCAGGCTATACATCCCCATATTCTAAACACTTATATTCTAAACATTCTGAACTGAAGGATAATTATAGCAACATATTAACATAAGGGCAGAGACCGTATCTCCAGCTTCTAGCATAGTGCTTGGTACATAAGAGGAGGCTGTTAAATATTGCCTGACTAAATGAGTAGTCCAGCTAGATTAGAACTATTGGACATCAAAATTTGGAATCTAATAAACTGGCAGGTAATCTAAAATGTCTGTTATTGGCAGCAGCCCTGATTTTAAGACATATGAACTTGTTAAGGTCGTCCACAACTACATCTTATTTGATTTTCACTTATACATCCCACCATCAAACTCCACCAAATTGCTCCCAGATGTTGTATCAAATTATTCTCAAATATTCTTTGTTTTCTGTCACCTATTTCATCCTATTTTCTGTGGTATACTCTATCATTTCAGCTAGTTCTCCTTCCTTCCTACATTACTTCTGAATTCTTACTATGTGCCAGGCATGGGGGTTCAGTAGATACAGCTGCAAATGAAATAAAGACCCTGCTCTGTGGTTAAATTTTCTCATATTCTTTAATATTCTTATAAAATATCTTTCAATATAAACATCCATGCAGTCAAATGTATCACACAATTTATCAGTTCTGCTTTCCTTGTTGGAATCTTCCAAATGCCTGCTGGAATCTTCCAAATGCCTGCTCAAATCTGCAGTGGTTGCTCTGTAGGCCTTTGGTTCAGGTTTTATAACTTCTATTAGTTATCATTTAGGAATTTTCTTAAACTCTTCTGTGTCAGGGCTGGGCATGGTGGCTCACACCTGTAATCCAAGCACTTTTGGGGGCCGAGGCGGGCAGATCACCAGGTCAGCAATTCGAGACCAGTTTGTCCGACATGATGAAACCCAATATCTCCTAAAAATGCAAAAATTAGCCAGGCGTGGTGGTGTGCATCTGTAATTCCAGCTACTCGTGAGGCTGAGGCAGGAGAATCGCTTGAACCCAGAAGGCGGAGGTTGCAGTGAACCGAGATCATGCCACTGCACTCCAGCCTGGAAAACAGCAACAGTCTGTCTCAAAAAAAAAAAAAAACTCTTCTGTGTTGTAACCCATATCCTGAATTATATTTCTTCTTTGTTTTACTCCCTCATTTTGCTGAAGCATATCCTCTGAGAAAGGATGCATGGGAGGGGAATTTCTAAAGACTTTGCATGTTATTTATTCTATCATTGGACTTCCTCAGAATTTTAAGGACATTGGTAAGACTGGACTGACTGATGAGCCATAAGATAGGTACATATTTAGTATGACTCGACATTGCAGATTACTCTCTGAAGTGCAGAATACTCTGAAAGTTTATTCACTGAAGTGTTTAAATGTTCTCATTTGTTCAGAAAAGTTGCCGTCACTTGATACTTGTCAATGTTTTTAGTTTTGTCAATCAGAAGGCTGAAAGGTATCTCATCTGATTTTTATTTGCATTTCTCTGTTACCAGTGGGTCAGAGCAGCTTCTTATATGGTTATTGGCCAGGTTTCCCATTCTGTAATTTGCATTTATCTACTGTGCAATTTTCTTTTTCTCACATATTTGATATCCATAGCAGATCTTTCCTCTTATCATGTGATTTTTTTTTTTACTTTTTAAATTGTATTACGTAATAAACAGAAGTTTTAAATATAGTGTGATTTGTCAGTCATTTTCTTTGATTTGTGCTGCATGTGTTATTTTAGAAATCTCCTCCTACCATGGGTTCATAAACACATTTTCTATTTTCTTGTACAAATTTAACTTTTGTTTTCACATTTAAGTTTCTGTAATCTACCTGGAATTTATATTTGTGCTAGGTACACCTACCTATTGTGAGGTAGGAATCCAAACATTGTTTCCCCATGTAGACAACCTATTGTTCAAGCATGATTTGTCAAACAGTCCCCACTCCACCTTACCCTTCGCCACCAATCTGTAATGTTATCTCTGACACACATTTCCTGTACATGGGTGGGCCAGTTCACAGGCTTTCTAGTTAGTTATATTGGTCTATGTGTTTATTACTGTGCTTAAAGCACATTGTCTTAATTACTGTTATTTTATAATAAGATATAGACTTTATAGTAATTTTTTTGTATCTAATAGGGAAGTCTCTCTTCCCTACAAAACCTCGTTCTTTTTAAAAACTGTTTCAAAAACTTCAAAATCAGTTTCTCAAACTTATCTTGGGATTTTGGTTGGAACTGCATTTAATTTCTTTCCTTTTTTTTTTTTTTTTTGTTTTTTGTTTTTTTTAAACACAGAGGTCTGGGGGATCCACAGAACAAGGAGGTGTTTGTTGAGGTGCAGGCTGTGGGTGGGATAGCCTAATGGGTGGTGACTGGCAGCTAAGTTGAGTTGATTCCTGGGAGGGCTCGGGTTCATCCCCAGGCCTCAGCCCCACTCTGAGCCTGTTTTTCTCCTGATGTGGCCACCGAGACCCTAGGAGAGGCATAATTCCTGCTGGCAGAACTTGGCTTGGATGCCCACTTTGTAGCTCCTATGTCTTCATTCTCAGGCAGATACACTTAATTTCTAGATTAATTTGAAAATTGCTTTCTTTATGATGATTGAACTTATAATCTAAGAATGAATCTAAACTTGCTTGTTTTTAAGTTTCTTTTAAAAATTGCTGGATTTGGTTTCCTAATGTAAGTTTTTTTTTTAATAGTATATTCACAAATGACAGTGGCTTATAGGTTTTCTTTCTCATGCTGTATTTGTCTGAATATACTGTCCTCCTAAAATAAGCCAGGGTGTAGTCTTTGTCTCTGAAAGACTTTGTCTAAAATTGGAATATGTTTCTATGTTTCTCTTTTCCTTTAGGTTATTCTCTTCTTTTTATAATACATAAAGTTGGCCATCTGACTCATTAATTTTCAGTCCCTTATCTTAATAAATAATTTAAAGCTCTACATTTACCTCTGTCTGGGTACAACTCTAGCTGCAATCCACAAGTCTTGTTCCATGTATTTTCATTATTTAGTTTTAAGTATAACAACAACAACAACAACAACAATAACAAAACATGCTTCTATTTTGAGTCTTCTTTGCTATCTTACCTGGTTTCTCTTACGCTGATATTTGACATTTGCTTGCTTTTTTACCCTAGTATGTGGCTAATGAAATTTCTAAATAAAGTTGAGAAGAATGTTTGTCCAAGTAATCTTGAGGAATAGGTCCTCTGTATATGTCCAATAACGGTCAAAACCAAATTTTCTGTATCCTTCACAAATTTTTAACTGCTTGATCTCTCAACCAAATACTTATATTAAGCTATTTTGCTATAATGGTGGATTTGTCAGTTTCTCTTTACAGTTCTATAAGTTTTTGCTAAAGGTAGATAAATATCAATGTAGCTATACAGATTTATATTTATATATCTATGCTGTTAGATACAGATATATGTTAGATGACATTCTTAGGTACATTCAAGCTTAGAATTATATCTTCCTGTTTTTTCATTTTTTAAAAAATGGATCATTTTATCATGAATGCCCTTCTTTTTTTTTTTTTTTTTAACAATAAAGTATCACTTAGCATACATTTTGTCAAAAAAGAACCAGCTTTTCTTTTTAAAATATTTTCTTAGTACTGTAAAATCTTTTCGTTTTGAACTTTTCTATACCCTTATGTTGGGGGAATGTCTTTTGGTGGGGGAAAACAGATTATGTCTCTTAAAACACTATATAATTGGATTTTTAAAAATCCATCCTGGCAAGCTGTCCTTTAGCCAGTAAGTTTAGTCCTTTTACATTTATTCTAATTACTCATTTCTAACATACTATTTTGAGATTTATCTGCTTTGTTCATTCCTGCCTCACCTTGTTCTCATCTTCTTTTAGGTTGAGACAAACAGGGTGAATGTTCAATCTTACATTCTTTTTCTTTTTTTTTGAGATAGAGTCTCACTGTGTCACCAGGCTGGAGTGCAGTGACACAATCTCAGCTCACTATAGCCTCTACCTCCCAGGTTCAAGCAATTCTCCTGCCTCAGCCTCCCAAGTAGCTGGGACTACAGGCACAAGCCACCACTCCCAACTAATTGTTGTGTTTTCAGTAGAGACGGGGTTTCACCATGTTGGCCAGGATGGTCTCAATCTCTTGACCTCATGATCTGCCCGCCTTGGCCTCCCAAAGTACTGGGATTATAGGCATGCACCACCGCACCCGGCCTACTCCTACATTTTTAACATGCTTAAAGTCTAGTTGAGTGGTTGGCAAACCACAGCCCAAAGGCCAATTTCAGCCTGCTGCCTTTGTACAGCCAGAGAGCCAAGACTAGTTTTTACACTTATAAATGGTTGAAAATAAATCAAAAGATTATTTTGTGATATGTGAAAATCATATAAACTTTAAATCTTTCGTTTAATGTAAAATCAAGGGGCAAAAAAGAAATTCAAATTTCATGGTCTATAAATAATGTTTAACTGGAACACAGCCAGTTCATTAGTCACACTAATTTGTTTACATATGTTCTATGGCTGTTTTTGCATTAAAATAGCAAAATCTGCTGGGCATGATGGCTCATGCCTGTTATCCTAGCAGGCTGGGAGGCCAAGATGGGAAGATCACTTGAACCCAGGAATTTGAGACCAGCCTGGCAACACAGTGAGACCCTGTCTTTTATTTATTTATATATATATATATATATATATATATATATATATATATATATATATATATAATTAGCTGGGTATAGGTGGCTCAAACCTGTAGTTCCAGCTACTCGGGAAGCTGAGGTGATAGGATCACTTGACCCTGGGAGTTCAAGGCTGCAGTAAGCTGGTATCATGCCAATGTACTCCAGCCTGGGTGACAGTGAAACTCTGTTTAAAAAAAAAAAAGAAAGAAAGAAAAGAAGAAATGGCAGCATCAAGCATGTAGTTGCCACTTAGACTGAGGGTGGGAAAACATTTTCTGTGCCAAGGTCTAGGCCAAGACAGAGAAATGTCCTTGTTTTCTTTTGTTGGTGGCCAGGGTTGTTCAGTGTTCTTTGTCAAACTTTCACCCAGTTGAAGCATTTCAAGAGTTCTGTCTTTGTCTAGAAGCAGCTTTTCATTTTGCCAGGCTATATCTGTTTCCCACCTCCCATTCCCCAGCCAAGGCTCTCCAGGGCATCTACCTACTATTTTTTGCAGAGGTGCAGGCAGTGATAAGGACTTGATCTTATTTTATGTGCATTTCAAACTATCCTTGTTCTCAGTCTACTGGCTCATTTCTGTCTCTTACGATCACTGCTACCTCCAATTCCTAACCCTTTCTGAGATTCTGCATGGTAAACGAGGGGAGTAGTTATTCTATTCTCTCATACTCCACTGGCATTCTTCTCTGTAGATGCTTAGGTGCAGTCATCCTCCACTCTATTAACTCATTTGCCAATCCTACAGCCACTTTGTCTTCCGGTGTTGTGGTGCAGAAATGTAGATGCGTCATTTCATTTCATTGTGGATAGAGTATGTGCTTCTATTCAGCACCCCTCTGGTACGGTGTGTGATTGTTGACACAAAGAAGGAATGGAAATGTCTTAACCACTCCTGAAACCAGAACTCTCCCTTTGTTTAATAAAGGCCCATAAACTATTTCCTAGGCTACCAAAGTTTAATTATTCCTCCTGTCTTTAACCATGACCAAATCTGCTGCTGCAGAGTATTCAGAGGCTAAGTGTTGTTGGGCCTCCTCTTTTCTTGGATAGAAAGGGTCTTCCACACCAGCTTCAGGATTTGATACCAATTCTACCTACCCTCTCTCCTTTTTTTGAGATGGAGTCACATTCTTACCCAGGCTGGAATGCAGTGACATGATCTAGGCTCACTGCAACCTCTGCCTCCCAGGTTCAAGCGATTCTCCTGCCTCAACTTCCTAAGTAGCTGGGACTATAGGCACATGCCACGATGCCTGGCCAAATTTTTGCATTTTTAGTAGAGACAGGTTTTCACCATGTTGGCCAGGCTGGTCTCAAACTCCTGACCTCAGGTGATCTACCCGCCTCCGTCTCCCAAAGTGCTGGGATTACAGGCATGAGCTACTGCACCTGACCCTGTCATTATTTAATATATCACATATAACATCTCCGTTTTGTCCTGTTTATTTAAAAAAAAACATTATTTTTTTTTGGTTAGGTCCTTGATCTTATCATCTACTAACCATTTTTTAAACTACACATTTGTATTTTAGAAATATATTGCCTAGCAAAATGGCTCCCAAGCAAAAATCAGGACTCTTTTGGTTGGGAATAACAAAAATATACTCTCAACCTAGTTCATCAAACAGGCCAGTTAGGCTATGGAATGAAAAAAACAGGAAGGAAAGGGTATTGCCACTTCAGGGAATACTAAATGTCACAGAACTCTTTCTCCCTGCACCTATTTTTCCTTCCTCTCTCTCTGACTTCATTCTTTCCAACTGCAAACCAGCTTTTCTATGAAACTATCCTGAGATGCCGGTTTTCCTAGTTTCACCACCAAAAGGAAAAGCCCCCTATATTCTAGATTCAACCTGAGAAATTCTGGGGAAGGATTCAAATTCTTCAGTAAGGTGTCCTATGGTGATATACCAACTTGGGACACCTTAAATTTATTTTGTGGCTTGAGGTTTCTAACTATCCATGCTATTCTTATCCCAAAACTATGTGAGGATAGATGTGTAGTTGTGAATTGCTGAGTTCTGTGCCTAGCCTACAGACTAACCAGTTACAAAAAGGTTAGAAATTCTGATCAGTCCACCTTTGGTCAGTGTGTCTCTCAACTTATCACTGTGGCCAAGAAGATGACTTCATGTAAAGATATGGCATCTCCCGTTCCAACCAAAGTTAAGGGTAAAGGGATTCAGGTAAGGAATAAAGAATTCCTCAGAAGAAGCGGGTATTCTTGTCCAAGGAACAGGTGGTAGGCAGTGGAAACATAAAAATCCAACTCAAACCAAATAAAGGATATACTAAATTGACAATGATACATTCTCACAAAGGGATATTATACAGCTCCTAAGAACTTTACAGGAGTCTATTTAATAATATGAAAATATGTTCATGTTTCTTTCAGTGATAAAAAGCAATTTTAAAAATTATGAAAATTCAATTTTAAGGAGGCAAATATATTTTTAAAAATACATGTACATGTAGAAAAAAGACTGGAAGGTGTACATAGAAATGTCAATACTATCTTGAAATAATGCTGATCACAGATGATTTTCAGTCCTTCTCATTTTCCATGTTTTGTTTTCCAGTAACACATACTACTATGATAAAAAAATATGCAAAATACATCAAACATGAAGCAATTTTACATTGATCACATATACGTCTTTACCTACTGAACACAGAGGGTATTGTACACTGATTACATTTACCCTTTCCTTCCATGGGATCATAGAAGTGTTCCTATTAGGGGCAATTCAGGCCGTCTGAATGTAAGTGCATAACTATTTCAAAATCATTTCAAACACCTGTTTTATTGCATACTCAGTTAACTTGTTTTCCTCATTCATTTTCAAATTCCCCAGATGAACTTTCATTTTCTGTTTATCTTCATTTCCTGTTTATCTTCATTTCCTGATTTCATTTTGTGTCTTGTTCCCCTTTCAGATATATATCAGACTGATCTATCCCATACTTTTAAACTTCTTCAAAATTTCTTTTGCCTTCTTTTATGGCCTTTCTTTTATGGCCTTCCAACTTGCTTTGACTCTTACTCCAAGTGTCCAGTGATATTAACTGAGCCATAACAGGTTTTAAGAGTCAAATCAGTATGTCTTTTTCTACTTTCACAATCAGTATCCTACAAACATTTGTGATAGCATGGTTTGTAAGAGCAAAAAAATGTAAAATTTACCTAATCTTTATCAACAGTGAAAGAGAAATAATATGATCCCAGTTTATTCAATCTATTTAGTAGAACACTGCATAATACAGATAAAACATAACAACACTTTTAAATAACAAAAGCTAGTTAGAGAAAGATACTTTAAGTATCCAACTTATGCAAGTTTTAGAAGACCATACCAAATAAAGCTATGTATTATTTATGAGTCTGAAGCAAATCTGAGCTGCAGATAATCAAGTTTATACTGTTCTTTCAGCTATATATCTGAATACTTTATAATAAAAATGTGATGTATACAAACCTTTTAGAAGAAACAGATCACATGTCTCAGCCTGTTTTGTGTTGCTAAACAGGCCGGGCAATTTATAAAGAACAGATTTATTTCTTACAGTTCTGAAGGCTGGGAAGTCCATGAGGATAGCACTGGCATCTGGCAAGGGCCTTCATGCTGCATCATCCCATGGTGGAAGGCAGAAGGGTAAGAGAGGATGAAAGAAAGAGGGAGAGAGAAAGGGGGCCAAACTCATCCTTCTTATCAGAAACCCACTCCCACAATAACTAACCCACTCTGGTGATAACAGCATTAATCCATTGATAAGGGCAGAGCCCTCATGCCCTAATCATCTTTTAAAGTTCCCACCTCTCAACATTGTTGCATTAGAGATTACATTTCCAATACATAAACTTTTGGGGACACCTTCAAACCATAGCAGCACACTTAAACAGTGAAATACTCCTTTGGTAGCCTTAGCTCTGATTTTGTAATTTTCTTTTCTTTTTGTGCTTAGGAAATGCATCAATCAGCATGACGGACACAGCATCTTTACGGCCTGTCTAGTTTACTATAGTTTTTATGGGCTTAAGAAGAACACCAACTTGTCTGATCATGAAAATGTGAAAAATTTAAACATAATAAACTTCCTACATTCTAGAACTTCTCAGCAAATGTGTTAAGTCAGCTATTTCTAGCCTCTCTTTGCACATCACTATTTATAAAACATACCTTTCTCTGCTAGTCTCACCAACTTCAGCAGCAAAGTTCTTTCAAAATATAATAAATATTGAATAATGTTATTGGCCTTTAGTTCCTAACATAATTTCTTTTCTCTTACGGCCTACACATCTTGTTTCTGGACAATATCACATTTACTCCTTTGCTAGGGGGCACAGTAGCCAAAGGTGGTTTGAGCTGTCCTCACATCTTGCTGAGCTGAGCATCCTGACTGTAGTCATAGTGGCCTCTCTTCTTCAGGCTAATAATGCTGTCCATTTCTTGATCTGGGACGTCCACTCCCAACTCATCTGCCCCTTCATCCTTTGATGATCATCTTGAAATAAACTCACATCCTCCCTTTTTATTCTTCACTCTTGAAAAAGTTCTATTAAAACAAATCCTCTGCTAGCTACATTTTCTTATTCAAATGATCTGTTCTTCATTCCAAGTTAAGTCCACAAGCATTTTCTTTATGCCATATGGTTCTTGCCTGGCATTATCCTGTCAATACCTTCTCCAGCTACTGAAATTTCTCTCATTAATTCTTTTACAGCACATTCACCCAACACACACCAGAGCAGCATTGCCTAAGAAAATCCTGTCTCTTGGGGGAATAAATAGTTGAGATACTGAAACACTAAATTGCCCTCAGGCTCCCAGCTCTTTTCTAGATAGAGATTTAACAATAAACAGTGGTCGAACGAATGCTTAGAAACGACCTTGTTATAGATTCTCAACCAAACAATAGTCACCAAGAAGCTCTCTGATAAACTGTTTTATTAAGAATTGGGAACTATACTGTTAGGATCTCAAAGAAGAAAATCTAATTCCTACCTTAAGAAATCCAGAAGAGACAGACACACAAAATAAATTATAATAAAATATGGTAGGTACATCAATAGATGCTTGTATGCATGAATTCATTCATCTTTTGGTTATCTATTCTGTGCTAAGAAGTACTGATACAGTGGTTAACAAAAGGAAGAAAGTCTCTGCCCTAAAGAAACTCACATTCCATTGGGAGGTAGGAGTGGTAATAGACTAAATACTTTCCAGTGTTTAATGATAAAAATATGAATGAGATAAAATAAGAGCTGGCACTGGACATTGACCAAAATAGTGCTGAAAGCTGACAATCGGCCTGAGAGGCCTGAGAGGTGACAAGCAATCAGTCAAGTAAGAAGTTATTCCAGGCCCAAAGAAGACAAATGTCGTAAGTTGAGGCAGGCCCAGGCATGGCAGAAATCAGCTTAGTGTGTCTAGAGTAGGAAGGCCAGGTTAAAATGTACAAGTGAAGGGAGAGCTGAAAAAGAGAAAGGCAGCAGCCAGATCCTTCAGGCCACAGTAGGTCAACCATGGAGTGGGGAGGCAATTGGTTTCAGCCAGAGAGCTACATGATTTAATTCCTGGTTTATGTAAGAGATCCTTTTGGCTTCTCTGTGGATGAAAATCTGGAGTGGAAGCAAGCAGGCTAGTTAAGAGGATTCTGAAGTATCAGATTAGAAATTATGATAGCTTTAGAGAAAAAGAAGAAAAACTAAATGATGGTAGCTTGGATGAGGGTGCTGGCAGTGGAAATGGAGAAAAGTAGATGGATGGAGCACACATATCTGCTGTAGCAATCAATAAGACTTATGGATTAATTGGAAGGGACTGGGAAGTATCATAGAAGTTCATCTCGTTCTGCAGGGTAAGGAAGCATCTCAGGGAACATAGTCTCAAAGAGGTAACATTTAAGCCCAATCTTAAAAGCAAGTGTGGAAAAAAAAAGAAGTGTTGGTGAGGACGTGGAGAAATTAGGACCCCTGTGGGAATGTAAACTGGTGTACCCACTGGAAAATGGTATGGCAGTTCTTCAAAAAATTAAACACAGAATTACCACATGATCAAGCAACTCCTAGGAACTCAAGATATTTGTACTCTTCTATTCATAGCAGCATTATTCACAATAGCCCAAAGGTGAAGCACAAGTGTCTATCAATGGATGAACAGGTAAACAAAATGTGGTATATACAGTTGACCCGTCACATTCATGGGTTCCGTATCTGTGGGTTCCACCAACTACAGATCAAAAAAACCACATCTGTACTGAATGTGTAGACTTTTTCTTGTCATCCCTTAAGCAATACAGTATAACAACTATTTACATAGCATTTACATTGTAGTAGGTATCATAAAGAATCTAGAGATGTTTTAAAGTATCCAAGAGGATCTACATAGGCTATATGCAAACACTGCACCATTTTATATCAGGGACTTGAGCATCCTAGGGTTTTGTTATTCATAGGAGTTCCTGGAATGAATACCCTACAGATAAGAAGGGATGATTGTACATATGACAGAATATTATTCAGTCTTCAAAAGGAAATTTTCACACATGCTGCAACATGGATGAGCATTAAGACATTATATTAATGATTTTTAATGAGTAGGGATAAAGATCATAATACTTTAAATGCCCCACTGAAAAATGTCACAGTTCACACCTTGCCCGCTGCATGCCTTCGTAAGAGAATTCATGGCTGCCTGGAGAAAACTTAACTGCTTTTTTTTCCTTTTTTAAAAATTCTGGTGAAATACATATAAAATTTACCATCTTAAGCATTTTTAAGTGCACACCTTAATGGCATTAGGTACTTTCACACTGTTGTGCGACCATTGCTACCATCCATCCACAGAACTTTTATCATCTTGCAGAACTGAGACTTTCTGTCTCTATGAATTTACTACCCTAGGATACACCTCATATAAGTGGATCATACAGTATTTGTCCTTTTCCTTTAAAATCCTAATGCAAAACTCTGGCTTTATCAGATTCTGAAAAGCCTAGATCTCTCCTTGCCATGTTCTACGGACAGGAAATTGCATTCATTTATTTAACAGATACTTGAGCTCCTACTATGTTTCAGGCAGTAATGACTCTGTCCTCCTAGACGTCAGTCCAATGGTGAAGACTGACATCCAGGCCTAAGGTCATAAAGTTAGTAGCTTCAGTTTTGAAAAGTGCAGTGAAGGAAAAATGCTTGGGCAAGGGACCTTGTTCTAACAAGGGAGCCTACCGTACTTGTAGAGGCCATGAGAAAAGGCTTCCCTGAGGAAACGGCATTTAACACCTGACTGATGGGTAGGAGTGAATCAGAAAAGAAGTCAGAGACCTAAGCCAGCCAGTAAGACAAAGGGGGACGGTAGAGAGGATAGATTGGACATTCCATTGCAGCATATAACACGTTTCTCAACCCACAAAAATGTCCAATTAGACTCCCACACGCAGGAATCAGAAGCTATGAACCAGAGCCCGAGGTTTGGTAACAGGCTTCTACTGTGTTTTCTGGACTTTTTATCTTATTGGAAAATATCTTCTAAGTTCTTGCATTCGAAACTCACAAGGTAAAAAGAATATCCTTCCCTCTTTCTAACATGGGGGCCAAAGTTTCTCTCCGAGGTCACAGCTGGTGGAAGGGGAGACTACTTTTGGAAAGATGGAACCTGACTTGCCACCTTGTCCCTCTACTATCCCTATTACTCTCCGTCAACCTCCCGATAAATTTACTACTTCTTATCTTGGAGTGTGAACAAGTCACGTGTCCGTCACTACTTGATGGGATCTTAAAGGCATCAGGAAGGAGAGGCGCCGCCGCCACCATCACCTCTTCAGGATGCAGGTGTGAGGCAGGCTGAGCACGCGCGGCCGGAAAGGGCACAGGAACCGCAGCCTCCACGCACCTGGAGCCTCATCCCCTGCATCTGCGTACCCACAGCCCGCGACCCCCAGCTCACCCTTCTCCTTGGTTACAATGGAGATGAGCGGCACTCGCGGGCGGTCGCTGAATACCTCGGCCTGCTGCACCAGTGCCTCGCGGACGCTGTGGAAGTCGCTGAGGACCACCACCAGGTAATGGCCGATAAAGAAGCTGAAGATGCTGCCGTACACGCGGGCTAGGTGAGCCAGAAGCACCTGTGGGCCCACGACCGAGGGATCAATCCCTGCGGCCCTAGTCCTGCTGCTCAGCCAGCTCCGCCGCCGGAGGAAGGGGGGCAGCAGCACGTAACCGAAGTTGCCCACCAGGGGCCAGGGCGTGGGCCCGGGCGGGATGCCCCGTGCCCGGCGCCGCCGCAGCCAGCTCCAGCCCAGCAGCGCTACAAGGCTGCACAGCAGCAGCGCGCAGCAATTCGGGTCCAGCCGCAGCAGCCCCAGAAGGGCACGCAGGAGGCGCATGGGCCAGGGCAGGTCCTCAGCTGGGGGCTGCGGCGGCCCGGGAGAGGACATTGTTTGGGCGCCGGCAGTCTCGGGTCCCCCTCGCTGCCCGTAGGAGACGCGCACGCAACTGCTGGCGCCGTGGCGCCACTGTCCTGCTCTACACTGGAAGGTCGGAGGCGGGCAGGGAGCGGAGGAGCGCGCCCCGGATTGGCTGCGCCGCGCGCATTCTCCCCGCCGCCTTCACTCAGCGACGCCCGGGCGGAAGCTGGGGACGCTCCGGCTGCCGGGCGGAGGGGTCGGCGGACGAGCGGGCACAGGACCTGAGGTTTGTCCCGAGGTCCGTCCCGAGGTCCGTCCCGAGGTCCCGTAACGCCTCTTTGCTGGGTCAGGCTTGGCGGTGTGTGTTCCTGAAACTAGGATGCTGGCAACACAACTTTGCGCTCTGATTGGCTGTTGGATTTCCTTGTGTCATTCGTCAATGTCATTTGTTTGTCAAGTAACAAACGCATGGTTATCAAGTGCATGAACAGTGCCAGGATCTGTACTGAGTGCGCGAAACTGGTGAGCAGGCCCCTGAGATGGCTCGGCCTTAGTACCTGTGACCTGAGCTGGGAGAATGGGGTCTGCGACCTATTCCCGCAGGCTTCGGTGTAGTAGTGAAAAGTAGAATCCAAACTGGGATTCGCAGGACCCTTTCCTCCACGCCGAGACAGCAGGATGCTGGGAAGCCTTGGAATGCAGAACCTGGAGGTGTCCGCAGCCAACGCTGCGGAAGGGATGATGGCGGGAGTTGGGGGAACAAGGGGTGGGCAGCGAGGCAGGAGGAGTCCTCTTCGGAGAGCTCGCCCTGGGCTAGAAAATTTTTATGCGAATAGCGAAAGCTCTGTCCATTCCTGCGTGTGGCCTGGGTGCAGCAGAAAATGTACTTAAATCCAGAAATAGCGAAGCCAGAATTTGCTGGGGGCATTTAAGCAGTTAGAAATATAAAAAGAAAATAACCGGTTGAGGCGGGGCGGGAATATTATTGGTGTTAGACAAAACTTGAAAGGCTGAGGTTGAAAGATTAAATATGAATTGTATGATACTTTAAAAACAAAGTCTTACTTTATTTGATCTTCCCAGATAAGGATAATGGCTTCCCTGATAAGGGCTTCTCTTTCTGTCTCGTTGAGGCCAAATCCTGTGGTTTCTGTTCAAGTTGGGTTGAGCATAGAATTATCTGTACTGGGCTATTTTTCTAGCCTTTTCATTTTTCTCCATACATTAAAAGTTTGAACAGCACGTTGTACCTATAAAAAAAAGAAAGCATAGTGAGCCCTCTATTTTATTTAAATAAATACATGATCCGTTTTATTTTTCTATAAACAAGTGATGCCAGTAAGATATGCTAAATTTCAAGTCCACTCTGTTCTCATATTTTTTGACATGCTTTTCATGTTATTTTAAGCCTATGCACACCAAACAAAAAACCTCCATGCTGCTCATCTTCTGTAATTAACCACTACTTGTGAGACTACTTTTCTCAATTTTTTGAATTTTTAAATTATTAGAGAATTTTTTAAAAATTTAAACTACTTGTTTGCAGACGTGATCTTCAACATGACATTCTGGATGTCATCTGATGGTAGGGCTTTGCCCTCTACAACAGAAGCCACTGCATACATCTTCCCATACAAGCAGTTGAAATTCACAAATGATTTTAAAATAGTTGAAGCTGTGACTAATTTAACAACTCCAACAGCCACCCTTTGCTGTTGTACAGGATGTAACTGCATGTATAGTGTTTTCCTAAATCTTTCATTTTCACCTGGTTAACAGCTGTGAGGCAGATGGGAAATCTGGGCTGAATTTGGCCTCTCC
Organism: Cacajao melanocephalus; assembly: GCA_963573385.1. Lineage (NCBI taxonomy): Eukaryota > Metazoa > Chordata > Mammalia > Primates > Pitheciidae > Cacajao > Cacajao melanocephalus. The sequence continues at coordinate 231,528 of CAUYLG010033168.1, read as the reverse complement.
TCACCATTCAGATGTTGAAGTCCTAACCCCCAGTACCTCAGAATAAGACTGTATTTGACCTTTAAAGAGGTAATTTAAGCTATTAAGCTAAAATGGAGGCCTGTGGGTGGTTCTTATCCAATAAGACTGGTGTCTAAAGGAGATAAAGATACGAAGAGGAAAGAGGATGTGAGGACACAGGGAGAAGGCAGCCATCTACAAGTCAGGAGAGAAGTCTCAGAAGAAACCAACCTTGCTGACACCTTGAGTTTTGACTTCTAGTTTCCAGAAGGGTGAGCATATAAATTTCTGTTTAAAACATCCAGTCTGTAGTACTTTGTTATGGCTGCCCTAGCAAATTAATACAGGAAGTGATACTGTTCATAATATTATGGATACACTATTTTATTTTACTTTAGTTTAGTTTTTTTTTGAGATGGAATCTTGCTCTGTCATCCAGGCTGGAATGCAGTGGTGCAATCTCAGCTCACTGCAGCCTCCACCTCCCAGGTTCAAGTGATTCTCCTGTGTCAGACTCCTAAGTAGCTGGGATTACAGGCCCGCACCACTACACCAGGATAAATTTTCTGTATTTTTAGTAGAGATGGGGTTTCACCATGTTGGCCAGGCTGGTCTCAGACTCTTGACCTCAGGTAATCTGCCCACCTCAGTCTCCCAAAGTGCTGGGATTATAAGACAAGAGCCACTGTGCTTAGCTGGATATACTGTTTTAAACATGAAACCACACAGCTCATTCAGTGCTCTTAAGGACGAATTTCTCCAAATTCCATTCAGAGTGATTTTGCCACATAAAAGAATACTTTCGGCTTCATTTCTTTTATATAGGTAAAAATATAATAGCAGAAGCATTAAAGGAAGAGAATACTAAGAGATCTTTTGGGCGGGTAGAAGTGGTAAGAAAGATGGTGAGAGGATTATGGGAAAAATAATTTTTATTGAGACCCTAAAGATAATTTGAAACCACCCACTTTCCTACTGCTATCCTTCTTGCTCTACGTGGATTTTGGTCAGAATTGTTGGTTACAGTATATTCAAAATAGCTGAGTACTTATTTTGTTATAAAGAGTGGTGTTAAATTACTCTATTTGTAAAACAACAATTGTCCAGTTGGTTTGTAATTCTCTGGGAGATAAATCCCATACATCACACCCATCCAGAGTCAATGAGCATGAACAGAGAGAGTGCACGGCTTAAGAAGGGTTTGCAAAATGCTAATTAATGGAAAGAGAAAATGGAAATGTTATTAACACTATTTAGTCGCACAACTCCACTGGGCATTTAAAAATTAGCACCTTGATTCCCTTTAAGTTCTTATGATTTGCTTCATATATACTCCTTTGAGTGTCTTCAATATATGTATTTACGTGCTTTATATATGTATTTCCTCTCTGAGCCTCCATGTTCCTGAGTTGAAATTGGGATAATAAATACACCTTTATCAAGCATAGGGATTAAATAAAGGTAACTAGCACAATGTCTAGCAATTAGTACTCAGTAAATAAAAGCTGTAATTATAATAATTATCTTTGGGTCCTTGATAATAGTTTAAACTTAATAGGTTGTCACTATTGCTGCCTCTTTTTTGCACCTTGCAGACTTACCAAGATTAGAATGTGATACTGGCCAGGATATTGTTTCCTATGTTTAGTCTTTATGTTTTATATAATGAATAAATAAACATGCCTATCTTCAATGTTACCCACTTCATTCCTCTCCACTTGCATGTATTATGTATCAATTGGAGAAGAGATGAAGGGAGAAAGGCCCCTGAAAAGAAATCTAAATTTCAATATAAGGCAGAATCTCAAAGGTCACAAAATCCAATTCCCAAAACTTCCCTTTATTTGGTCAAAGTGGTGCCAAGATTAGCACACAATTTTTTATTTAACACCAAAAAGAACACAGTCCAGATGTCCTTCAATAAAAGAGGGGAGCTGGGGAAGGGAAACTATGGTGTATTTATTTGATAGATGACTACACCACAATAAAAATGAATCAACTATGACACACTCTACGGCGTAAATATCAGAAAACGTGCTGAGTGAAAAAGCCAGGCACAAGAGTACATTCTGAATAGCTGTGTTTATAATGAAGTTCTAGAATATGCAAAATGAACCTATGGTGATAGAAATCAGAACGAGGTAGATTGACTCAAGAGGGACATTGAGAAATTTTTCTAGGGTGTAGAAATGTTCTATATCTTGATTCAAGTGTTGGTTACTTGGATGTATGCACTTGTCAAAACATAACTGTGCGTTTCACTATAGTTAAATTATACCTCAGTAAAACAAAAAAGCCAGTATCTTGGAGAAAAAGACATGGTGAAGTAAGCAGACTTAGCAGGTTTAATTTATGAGATGCACCTTTTGTGAGGTGGGTACCCATAGGAACAGTTAATCACTTTAGTTAGCCTGGCCACAATTGTTACCAATTCCCGACATTTTCAGCCAAAGCGTTGCTGAAATCTCTGTTCCTTATTTCTCCTTCATTTATTTACATTTACTATGCAGAAACCATCGTGGAAACCACATGGGGACCTCTGCCTAAATCTAACTGGGTTGGCCAGGGTGTGTTGTTAACCTTTCTTACTTGTTTGCTTCATCTGGTCAAATGAGAAAGTTGTAACACAAGGACTCTAAGGTTCCTCTGGTTCTAACATTCTCCTTCTTAAGTGGATTCTCAGGACTTTGACCTTGGCCTCTGATTACAGCATGCTTAATAAAATCTGAAAGAATACATTATATTTACACAGCAAAGTATAAGTCGGTTACTTCAATAAAACTAACAAAAAGGGGCCAGATGCTGTGGCCCACACCTGTAATCCCAGCACTTTGGGAGGCTGAGGCAGGCAGATCACTTGACGTCAGGAATTCCAGACCAGCCTGGCCAACATGGTGAAAACCCATTTCTACTAAAAATACAAAAAAATTAGCTGGGCGTGGTGGCAGCTGCCTGTAATCCCAGGTACTCAGGAGGCTGAAGTAGGAGAATCGCTTGAACCCAGGAGGCGGAGGTTGCAGTAAACTGAGATCACACCACTGCATTCCGCCCTGAGCAGCAGAGCGACTCCATTTCAAAAAAACCCAATCAAACAAACAAGGTTGTTACCTCCTTGTGTAGGTAACTGTGCTTGGACCTTTGCCTGATAATGAGGTCTTATTTCTAAACCTCACTAAGAATGAAGTTTTAGAAAGAAAGGACATTGAAAGGTTACCCACTTCTTCTTTTAGGCAAGAACATACTCATTGCAAACCAGATATTTCAAAGCCAATATTTTATTTTCATTTTTAAAAGAGTAATACAGTTTTTGTAGAAAATTTGAAAATTCAGGAAACTATAAAGGACGAAACTATCACCTTTTTATTCTTACCACTCAGAGGTAATTTATAACATTTGTGTATATATTCTTCTAGTCTTATATATGTATTTCTAAACCTTATAAATATTTCTATTTATAGATTTACAAATTTATAAATATATGAATAAAACATATCATTAAAATTTTCCATGTTGTTCTCCCACAAATCTTTTTTTTTTTTTTTTTTTTTTGAGATGGAGTCTCACTCTGTCACCCAGGCTGGAGTGCAGCGGTGTGATCTTGTCTCACTGCAACCTCTGCCTCCCAGGTTCAAGTGATCCTCTTTCCTCAGCCTCCCTAGTAGCTGGGATTATAGGTGCATACCACCTCGCCCAGCTAATATTTGTGTTTTTAGTAACATGGTTTCACCATGATAGCCAGGCTGGTCTCGAGCTCCTGACCTTGTGATCCGCCCACCTCAGCCTCCCAAGGTGCTGGGATTACAGGCATGAGCCACTGCACCAGGCTTATTTTTTTTTAAATGAGATACAGTCTTGCTGTGTCACCCAGGCTGGAGTGCAGTGGCACAACCTTGGCTCACTGAAACCTCCACCTCCCAGGTTCAAGTGATTCTCATGCTTCAGCCTCCCAATAGCTGGGATTATAGGTGTGTGCCACCACACCTGTGTAATTTTTGTTGTTGTTATTGTATTTTTAGTAGAGACAGGATTTTGCCATGTTGGCCAGGCTGGTCTTGAACTCCTGGCCTCAAGTGATCCTCTTGCCTCCCACAAATCATTTTTAATTACTATATTCTAGTCCAGGGATCAGCAGTCTTTGCTTGGAAAGGACCAAATAGTAAATATTTCAGATTTTGTGTGCCATATGGTCTCTGTTACAGCTATGTAACTCTGCTTACCATGGGAGCAGAAAAATAGCCATTGACAGTAAGTAAATAAATGGGTGTGGCTATTTCCAAAAAAATTTGCTTTATGAAAAAAGGCAGCAGCTGTGCTTAGCCTGCAAGCCATTATTTCTTGACCCTCAAATATTAAAATATCTAGTCCATTGTTTTAAAATATTTCAAAGTTTATCTAACCAACAGCCAGTTGTTAACCCTCCTTATAGGTTTTTTTTTTTGCTATTATAAACAATACTGTGAGATATAAATATGTATATATTTGATTATTTCAGTAGGATAAATACCAAGAAGAACTGGTACATTTCTAAGGCTATTGATACATAAAACAAAGTGTACACATGCACACACATGTGCACTCATGCACAACTTTGCCTTTCTACCTCTCAGAGTTAACTTGTATTAAAAGTGTGATATATCCTTTCAGATTTCTTATGTTTACGTAATTTCCCTCTCTGCTCCCCCATAAATGGTATCACACTCTGCTTTTGGTTCATTAACCTGCTCTTTTCACTTAGCAATGTCTTTTTTTTTTTTCTTTTTTTGAGATGGAGTCTCACGCTGTCACCAGGCTGGAGTGCAGTGGCACGATCTCAGCTCACTGCAATCTCTGCCTCCTGGGTTCGAGTGATCCTCCTGCCTCAGCCTCCCAAGTAGCTGGGACTACAGGCACTCACCACTATGCCCAGCTAATTTTTTTGTATTTTTAGTAGAGATGGGGTTTCACCATGCTGACCAGGATGGTTTCGATCTCTTGACCTTGTGATCTGCCTGCCACCGCCTCCCAAGGTTACCAAGGTATTTTGAGAATCGCCCCAGGCCAATGAGTATCCATCAGCCTCACCCTTTTTAATAGCTGTCTGGTAATTTCACTGAATAGACTCTTCATTAATAGATTTTTACTGGAGCACACCAATTGTCATGAAATATTCTCAGCACTGGAGATGTTATCTAAGCAAAAGAAAGTGCTTGCCCTTCGAGGAGCTTTTCAGTGGAGGAAGACAAAAGATAGGCCAGTCATGGTGGCTCAAGCCTGTAATCCCAGCACTTTTGGAAGCCAAGGCAGGTGGATTGCTCAAGCCCCGGAGTTTGAGACCAGCCTGCACAACATGGTAAAACCCCATCTCTACAAAAGATAAAAAGAGATGGACAATGTCAGTTGGTAATAAGTACGATGGAAGAAATAAGGCACATGAAGAGGATGGTAGGAATTTCTGTGTGTGTGTAGGGGGGGAGTGGTTGTTCAGGAAAGGCCTCTCTTAAATAGACAGCTGATCACTTGATGGAAGGCTTTTAGATACTTGGGGAAAGAGCATTCCAGATGGAGGAAATGGTAAGTATAAAGGCCCAGAGACTGAGGTGTGCTGGGAACAAGGAGGCCACCCGGCTAAAGTGGAAAGAGCAAGGGCAAGGTGGTAACAGGTGGAATCAGAGGTAGCAATGCAGGGTGTTGTAGAGATGTTGATCTTTACTCTCAGCAAGATGGTGCATCACTGAAGAGTTTTTGAAGGAATGTCATCATTTGGCTTATATTTTAACAGAATCACTTTGGCTGCCTCTAAAGGGACAAAGGTCAAACCAAGGAGCCCATTAGGAGATCAATTTAAATATGTCACTATTTATTACCCAAATCATCTGTTAGTAAATATCTAAGTTATTTTCAGTTTCTTTCAATTAAAAATATGCTGAAATATCAGGAGTTTTTTGTTTTTTTATTGTGGTAAAAATATATATAACATTTAACATTTTAGCCATTTTTAAGTGTACAGTTCAATGGCATTAAGTACATTCACATTGTTGTGTAACTGTCACTACTCGTTCCAGAAATTTTTCATCATCCCAAACAGAAACTCTGTACCTATTAACCAACAACTTGTCATTCTTCCTTTCCGTTAGTCAGAAGCTGTATTCCATTTGTCTTTATGAATTTGCCTATTCTAGGTACCTCATTTAAGATGAATCTCATATTTGTCCTTTTGTATCTGTCTTATTTAGCTTAGAATAGTGTTTTCAAAGTTTATTCATGTTTGCAGCATGTGTTAGAATTCCATTCCTTTTTATAGCTGAATAATACCCCACTGTTATATATATCACATTGTTTATCCTTTCATCTGTTGATACACACATGGATTATTTCCACCTTTGGGCTATTGTGAATAATACTATGAACACTGGTGTGCAGATATCTGAGTCTTTGATTTCAATTTATTTGGTTATATACCGAGGAGTAAAATTGCTGGATCATATGATAATTCTTTTGGAGAACCAGCATGCTATTTTCCACAGAAGCTGCACTATTTTACATTCCCACCAGCAATGATAAGGTTTGCACTTTCTTTTATTATTTTTTAATGGGTTCTGCAAATGGAGAATGCAGTTTCTTTATATCCTCACCAACACTTGTCATCTTCTGTTTTTCTTTTCCTTAATAGCCATCCTAATGGTAGTAAAATGTATCTCATTGTGGTTTTGGACTTGTATTTTTCTAATGGCTAATGATGCTGATCATCTTTTCATATGCTTTCTGTACATTTATATACTTTGGAGAAATGTCTATTCAATTCCTTTGCCCATTTTTGAATTAGGTTGTTGCTGAGTTGTAGGATCATTTTAGATATTCTGAATACGAATCCTTTATCACAGGAGTCCCCAACCCACAGGCTGCAGACCGATACCAGTCCATGGCCTGTTAAGAAGTGGGCTGCACAGTAGGAGGTGAGTGGCGTGTGAGCATGCATGACTGCCTGAGCTTCACCTCCTTTCAGATGAGTGGTGGCATTAGATTCTCATAGGAGTGCTAACCCTATTGTGAACTGTGCATGCGAGAGACCTAGGTTGCATGCTTTTTATGAGAATCTAACTATTATCTGATGATCTGAGTTGAAACAGTTATATCCCAAAATCATCTCCTCCTCCCTGCTAGTCTGTGGAAAAATTGTCTTTCATGAAACTAGTTCCTAGTGCCAAAAGGTTGGAGACCATTGCTTTATCAGATATAGGATTTGCAGCTATTTTCTGTCACTCTGTAGATTGTCTTTTTGCTCCCTTCATATTGTGATTTGATGCAAAAAAAGTTAATTTTGGTAAAGTCCAGTTTATCTGTTTTTATTGCCTATTATTCTGATGTCATACTTAAGAAGTTATTGCCCAGTCCAAGGTCCTAAAGAGCTTTATCTGTCTCTTCTAAGAGTTTCATAGTTTTAGCTCTTAAATTTAGGTCTTTGATCCATTTTTTTTTGGCATCAATTTTTTTGTATGGGGTATAATGTAAGAGTCTAACTTCATTCTTTTGTATGTGGATTTCCAATTTTCACAGAACTGTTTGTTAAAAACACTATCTTGCCCAGGCAAAGTGGCTCACACCTGTAATCCCAGCACTTTGGTAGGCCAAGGTGGGCATATCACTTGAGGCCAGGAGTTCAAGACCAGCCTGGCAAAAATAGTGAAATCTTGTCTCTACTAAAAATACAAAAATTAGCTGGGTATGGTGGCATGCACCTGTAGTCCCAGCTACTTGGGAGGCTGAGGCACGAGAATCACCTGAACCTAGGAGGCAGAGGTAGCAGTGAGCTGAAATTGTGCCACTGCACTCCAGCCTGGGTGATAGAGTAAGACTGTGTCTCAAAACAAACAAACAACAACAACAAAATACATCAACCCCATCCTTTCTCCATCTAATGGTCTTAGCACCTTTACTGAAAATCAACTGACCATATATGTGAGAGTTTATTTCTGGGCTCTCTAGTCTATCCCATTAGTCTATATGTCTGTCTTTGTGCCAGTAACACACTGTTTTGACTACTGTACATTTGTATTAAGTTTTGAAATCCAGAAATATGAGTTCTCCAACCATTCCTTTTTCAATATTGTTTTGGCTATTCTGAAAAATTTGTGTATACTGACAAACAATTTGGCTATTTTAGTCCCTTGAGGTTCTGTATGAATTTTTGGGTAGGTTTTCCTGTAACTGTAGAAAACACTATTGATATTTTCATAGAGATTGCATGGAATCTATAGATTGCTTTGGGTAATACTGTCATCTTTACAATAGCAAGTATTCTAATCCATGAACACGGGATGTCTTTCCATCTATTTAGATCTTTAATTTCTTTCAGCAATGCTTTGTACTTTTAGCACACAAGTCTTTTGCCTCCTTGGTTAAACTGATTCCAAAGTACTTTTCTTTCGATGCTATTATGAATGGAATTGTTTTCTTAATTTCCCTTTCAGACTGCTCATTGTTAGTGTATAGAAACAATTGATTGTTTTTGTCTGCAAATTTGCTGAATACATTCTTTAGATACAACAGTTTAACTTTTTAACTTTTCATTTTTCATACTCATATGATTTGAAATCTAAACAAGTTTTTCTGTTGAATTTTTATTTTTCTACATATAAGATCATGTATATATGAATAGTTAATTTTTCTTCTTCCTTTCTAATTTCAATGCCTCTTATTTCTTTTTCTTGCTTAATTGCTCTAGCAAGAACTTCCAATACTATGTTGAATGGAAGTGGAGAACTGGGCATTCTTCACTTGTTCCTTATCATTCTTGATATTTCCCTTTTAGAGGAAAAGATTTCAGTCACCATTGAGCATGATGTTAGCTGGCTTTTTCATAACTTCCTTATGTTGAGGTAACTTCCTTTTATTCCTAGTTTGTTTGGTTTTATCATGAAAGAATGTTGAATTTTGTAAAATGCTTTTTCTGCATCAATTGAAATGATCATGTCCTTTTTACCCAACATTCAGTTAATATAGTGTATTATGTTGATTGATTTTCATGTTAAACCATCCTTACATTTCAGGAAGAAATCCCATTTGGTCTTGTTATATATTCCTTTTGATATGCTGCTGATTTCAGTTGGCTAGTAGTTTGTTGAAGATTTCATGCCAATGTTTATAAGGGATATAAGTCTGATTTTTTTTTTTTTTGGTAGTGTTTTTGTCTGGCTTTGGTACACTGGTGATAATTCTGGCTTCATTGACTGAATTAGGAAGTGTTCCTCTTTCTGGAAAAGTTTGAGGATTAGTGTTAATTATTTCTTTTTGAGAGAGGATCTTGCTCTGTTGCCCAGGCTGGAGTGCAGTGGTGTGATCACAGCTCACTGAAGCCTTAACCTCCCAGGCTCAAACAATCCTCCTACTTTGTGCCCAAGTAGCTGGAACCACAGGCACGTGTCACCATGCCCAGCTATTTTTTTTTTTCTTTGTAGAGATGGGGTTTTGTTATGTTGCCCAGGGTAGTTTCAAACTCCTGGGCTCAAGTGATCCATCCACCTTAGCCTCCCAAAGAGTTGGGATTACAGGTCCCAAGCATGACTGGCTACTTTTTCCTTAAAATGTTTAGTAGAATTCACCAGCAAAGTCAAGTTTCAGGGTTTTTGTTTGTTGAAAAGTTTCTGATCACTCATTCTACTTCCTTGCTAATTAGAGGTCTATTTAGATTTTCTATTGCTTCATGATTCAGTACTGGCAAGTTTTGTGTACATTTGTTCATTGCAATCTTATAGTCCTATTTCTGGATAATCAGTAGTAATATCTCCATTTTCATTTCTGATTTTAGTAATTTGAGCCTTCTTTTCTTCTTAGGCAATCTAAAGGTTTATCAATTCCGTTGCTCTTTACAAAGAACTAACTTTTCATTTCGTTGATTTCTCTGTTGTTTTTCTATTCTCTATTTATCTCTGCTCTAGTCTTTATTATTTCCTTTCTTCTGCTAACTTTGGATTTTATTTGGTCTTCTTTTTCAAGTCCCTTAAGATCTAAAGTTACATTATTGATTTCTTCTTTTCTAAAACATATGCATTTACAGCTATACATTTCATTCAGTGCTGTTTTCGCTGCATCTCATAGTTTTTTGGTATGCTGTATTTTTGTTATTTGTCTCAAAGTATTTTCAAATTTCCCTTGAAATTTCCTCTTTGTTCCACTGTTAAGTGTGTTGGTTGATTTCCACATATTTCTGATTTTTTTCAGTTTAGGCAATTTCATTTTAAATAGCTACAGGAGAAGATTTGTCACCACTTCTTTTGGAAAGGCTGCTATACAGCAGAGCAACATTGAACAATTATTTTTGTTTTTGAACTGAACTCTGATATAATTTAATCTCAAAATGCTCTGAAAACTGCCCAAACTCTGACATTCTCTCCCACATAGAGGCAGGTTATTAAAAAAATCACCTCACTAGTTACGGGTTATGCCCTGACATCCAAAATTTTCGTACTTTACTTTATGAACTTAGTTGGAAGTCTGAAAATCTCAATTTAAATTGTGGCAGATTAAGGAGGGGAAGACAAAGAAAACTCATTGAACAGATAGAAAAAGCATCTGTTATGGCAGAGTAAGATCCTTGCCTTGTCACAGGATTTGAAAGCAGTACATCTTTCACGCCATAAAGCCAGTTTTCACATTTTGGATCCTAAGAGATGGCTGCTTTCATATGTTGCTGATGCCTGCATTTCTTTGTTGGTAGTACAGGATGGTACTAAACATATTGTGCCACTGTGATCGATCAGCTATAGTTATTAGGTTGGTGCAAAAGTAACTACAGTTTTTGAAATTAAAAGCAATGGCAAAAACCAAAATTACTTTTACACCAACCTAGTACTTGGGACTGGGATAACAGGATCACTCTTAAGCCCATAGTCAAGGGCATCATAGAGTGAAATGTTCTCTTTTTATTAGAAAAAAAGACATTTCCACACTAGCAATTCATCATTCACTTTCCTGGAAGTTTCTGGAGAGATTATGGCGAAAACAATTCAAGTATCTGATCAGTGTACACAGTGTGGCAAAGGCTGGCAACGTGGGGGCTTTAGAAACATAATGTTAGACAGAAGACATTAAAACTCATACAGTGTGTTTGCTTTATTCTAACAAACTTGTGGACTCAGACACATGAAAATTCTTTTGCCTTCAAGACCATTTTGTACTAGAAGCCAACTTTTCTCCTTTGAAATTTAGTAAATTGCAATTTTAAGAAAAATCTGTAGCATGTGACAACCTGTTCCAAGGACAGTTTGCTTCTGAAACTAATTTCCTGATAAGGGAATAAAGACCATGACCTTTATTTAAAAATAACAAAACCCTAACACACTGTGATGATGACCACAGTAATTACGACAGGGAGGCAGCAAGCAATAGCCCACAATAACAAAACTCAACTTCTAGCTCTAACATTTATGAACCCTTTCATCTCATAAAATGGGGTCACTTTCTCTTGCCTTGCTTACTTCATAGGGTTTTGTGAAGATTAAAGAATGTCAAGCGTTAACTGTAAAATGTTTGATTACAGGTGCCACATATGAATTAGATGTGCATTATATATATCTATATACACATGCATAGTAGTACATGTCATTATTATCCTAACTTATATTAGTAATACAGTGTTACACTTCTGATATTCTTATATATTACAAGAAAATAAAATTTACGTGTCAGTTTATGAAGCATCTATGACTTTACTTACAAGCCCACATGGATGGGCTTTCATTGGATGCTGGGAGAAGACACAAGACTCCTGAGTCAGAGACAAAGGACTTCACTACTCATAGCACAGCAGTAGCCAAAGTGTCAGCGTGGTCCCTTTGGTTCCCTTGTCTCTTAAATCCCACGAGGATGACCTGGAGAGGTCAAGACAGACAAGACAGATGCTACATATGCAGTGGGTTGGCACCTCAGCTGAGGACCACTGAGCTTAGTGTTTTTACTGCTTTACAGTAAACAGGAAAAAACCCTTCTCTTCTTTATTCAGGGTGATATGCTACCTGATTTCTTAACATTGCTTACTGCAGACACAATCCTGAGAAATGGCTGGGTAACAGGAGTTTGGGCCTTGCACTCAGCATGCCCAGGAAAAAATGTGCTAGATGGATGCTCGCGGCCCATGACACACATTACGTCTCCCAACCTTTGGATGAGATAAAATTTGATGTCTATTTTGTGATTTTGCTAAAATATTAAATAGAAAAGAATGGTAACATTCAGTGAGAATGCATTCAGAAAAGTAATTCACTTCCACTTCTGAAACATCTAGCTGGCTATGAAGGCCCTGACCAACATTTCCTAAAACTTAATAAGACTTGCATATATTTTACACAATTGAATTTCTTATGATGCGACTTAAGAGTTATGGGCAAGACATTCACACTTTGATGTCAGGAATTTTATATATCGGGGGCTGTAGTGCATGGCACATAAACACTAAATGCTTGATGAACAAAATCTAGTTTCCTGTCTTCCTATGTCTCAGGAGATTCAAAATATCAGAGAAGATTAATATTATCAAACTTGTGGCCACCACTTAATAGCATGATCATCTGGATAGACTAAAGGCTTTACCCGGGGCCAAGACTCTAGTGACCTACAATCAACAAACCTTACAAACTTGAAGCTGAGTCTGTGGTTAAATAGGCATATAGATGACACTTTGCTATCTTTAAATGTGGTGGGGATGGGATGGGGGGTTGAAGTAAGCAAATTTAAATTCACTTTCTAGTGAAACTAGCATCTAATCCTGGTGGCAAAACTTGGACATGCCACTACACTCAAATTCTAAAATCAACAGCTGTGAGGTAGAGTTCTCAAACCAAGCATGAATAATCACCATTCTTTTTGTTTAAGTGGTTTTATTACTTAAGAAATTTGCCCATGATTAGTGTGACTGAAAATGCCACTTTAACTGCAGTTGTAAAGTTCCTCTTGATTCCTTATCGGAGTAACAGACAGTTACTACTTTAAAAGACTTCACTATCCACAGCAATTTAAATGCCCAGAGAGTTTTATCCTCTCATAGGAGGCGCACTCAAGAGCTTTTCTATGAAGAAAACAAATGGAACCCAGAATGAATTAGCCCATTAGTAAAAGTTCCTGTTAGTCCCTTGCATAAGGAACAAGAGTTCATGTTAGTTTCTTGCACCATGCATTCTAGATAAGGGCAGCCTTTGAAGCTATATGGCCAGCAAAATCAGCATGCCAGTGTTTCCACAGGATGATGAGAACATCAGTGTGATGAGCTTTTCATCCAAGGTCTGAGTGGAGTGGCAGAAAAACTATTCTGCTCTATGCTCTCTCATTTCTAGATAATCCAAGGATAAAGCGTGGACTATCTCCTGCAACTTACTCTTTGAACCTTATTATCTTATCCTATTCACTTCACCCCACTGAATTGCTTTTACAAAAATTTATCTTGGGGGAGGGGCATTTGTCATCGGCAGGTCCAAAACCAACTTACTGCATCCTGCTGTTGCAATGTCTAGTAAACTCCAGTTGAGGACATTACCCTAGGCTTCTGTCTTGTGAAGGCATGAGGAGACTGAGTGACAGAAAGGAGTCTGCTTTTCATGAGTGATGTTGTCCTACTGTGAACGATGAAAATCAGCATCGTGTGTAAGTGATTATTTTCTTCTCCATGAATAACCTTGTGTTGTTCTGAATTATTTTCACCTTAAATCCATTAATTGAAGGTTATTATTTTCAAAACTGCTTAAATATCCCTTCTGCAACTTTAACAAGTACTCTAAAACTAGACCTCTTTTAAAAACGATACGTTTTGTAAATGGAAAGAAACAGTAATACTGATTTTGAAAACACTGTTGATGTCACTGTGGTTTATTAGGTAAATACAAAGTATAGGCTCTTGCATTTTTTTAAAAGCAAAACCAAAGAGATTAGAAACCAAGTACACATATCCTCTTTAGAAGAGAAACATAACTCAGTTTTAACAATTAGGCACTTAAAAATGTAAATGTAAGACAACATTTTAGAAGTATAAACTATAGTTACACTCCTAAATTCCTCCTGAAATGTTTACAAACACAAAATCACAAGCATGAGAAACAAATCTCCTCTTTATCAGAAAAGGAACCTGAATTCAAATCCAATATGATAAACCAATGATTAAGGTACTGGTGGGTAGGAGAAAAGAGCTTCTGAAATTTACATATTTGATTTAAATGTAAGCATTTCATAAAACTATCACAATAGCATACAGTAGATATCATAATGAAAAATATATGTCAGGAAAATAATGAATTCTAGACTTAAAATTTTACTTTACAACAAGGCACTTAACACATTGAAACAGTACAGTAAATTTCCAAAAGAATGCAATTGGCTACCTCTCAAATCTTGTAATAATATTTCTTTTGTGAATATACGGTAACATAACCATACATTTTGCAGCATTAATCATTGCATAGGAAGTAAATTAAATAATGAATTCCAACTTGGCAACTAGATTAGCTTATATTCATAGTTTCCTCTTTTTCTTTTAAAGGACAGTTTTAAATAATTCCCCAATAAAGCACTCTTCTCATTCATGATTTATTTAGAACACAGCATATATTAATGAGTAATAAAATATATCAGAACTTATAAGGTGAATATCTGTATAAAAACTTATCTTTGGGTACCATTGACATGATTCTCAGTGTTTGGGTGTTGAAGTCAAGAGCACTTCTTAATAGAAGAAATATTTTTAGCAAGTGAGTTAAAGGAGTTAAATTATTGCAACACAAGGACACTTAAAACAAAAATACCAAAAATCTTTACATACATAAATAGAAAAGCCTTCAACACATGGCATATAACTTATAATATGCTTGATTTAAACATGTAAACTCATTTATTAAGAGATTCCTTCCTACAATTCCTTACACTACAGAGCCTAGTGTGTTAAGACTGGCTTGAAGTTTTAATCAGTTTTACAGTGCAAAACAAAAACAAAAAAGAATTAGAAAGAAATGGTCAAAGTATTTGAGGGGCAAGATGTGAACTTTCAATTAAAAAAAAAACTGCATGAGTTCTATCGTGTAAAAAAAAAACCAAGACAACAAATTTGGTGTTTCAAAGTAAACAAAATATAGGTAGTTATAAAGGGAGACGGTAATGATTGTGATCGTGAGAGGTAAAAATGTTCTACAAATTTTCTTTGATCAAATGGATAAAAGGTTAGAATTACAAGTCCTTAGATAATCTGAGCACATTTTACCTTTGGGAAGGGTTTAAAATGCTTTTAAAATAATTCATTTCACATGAAATTTTCAGATTATTGGCAAACATAACAAAAATCAAATACCTTTTAAAAACTTGAAAATACATTTTAAAACTGGTGTTTACGTTCCAAGTCATAAAGTGTATTGCCGCAAGGGGGCACTGGTAATACAGCAAAGAACCCTAATGCAGTGTCGCCCACAAACCAGAGTAGATTCAATACTCACTCTCAAAACAGCCTTCCTCCCACAGCAAAACTTGTTTCCCAAGATGCCAGTAAATTAAGTAACAAATTCACAATTAGTTCAAGTGGACTCAGGGAAGGATGCTTTATTTTCAAATCTAGTGGAGAAGCGCTAAAACTAGAATCTGAGGGAACTTCATTTGAAAGCATTTAGAAAAAAATGTGGTAAACACTATAGGAATTATATGTTATAGGTATTTCTCAGACAACCTAAATTACAGGCAAAGCTTCAAACAGGAGCAAGACTTACAAAAATCAAGGATAGTATGTATCTTAATTGGCAAAGAACAGGTGCTCCAAACATTTACCATTTCAAAGGCAAGATCACACTTGTTTCATATCCCAAAGTGGCACATTGGGTTGAAGCTCAGGTTTGCTTTCCTGCATGTAAATGGGTTTTACTATTTCTTTTTCCCCATCTTGAAATTTTGACTCTCTCACCCTTATTTTCAAACCATGGATTTCAGTGACAGAGCTATAACACATGCGTGTAAAGACATGGCAGCAGCACTGTCCACGCTGGCATCATAGGTGTCGTGAAAGTTCTTTAAAAGGTGATTTTTTTAATTAAAAAATTGGATTACTTGACTAAAATGCAAGGCTTACTGTTTCAAGGGTGTGTAGTAATTGGTACACAATGGGTTTTTAAAATTAAGTTTAAACACTTTTCCTTATTCAATAGAAGAAAAGTGGGTTATCCAGACACAGCTGAATAAGGCTTTAAGGTGTATCAGGTTATTTTATTTGAATTAGAGGCTCAATGAAAATACCAGCGTTCAGAGAGCAAAACTCAGGCTTCTGTGTCAGGTAATTTTCCTCATCATCGGGTAACAGGAACTTAAAAATCAGTGTTTTCAAGCAGAACACCTTGTTCTCACACAAGTGTTGTTATTTAATAAATGAACATAAGCGAACATTATATAGAAATATGTCTAAACTCATCAGGCAAACTAGATATGTATTTATTATTGGTGTATTTAATAAGAAATACCAGAAAATTCCTTGTGCTTCAAAGCCTGCCAACGATGTTTGGGGTTTTAATTCTTGTTTAAAATAACTGAATTAAAGAATCTTGCTTCATGACTTTAAATTCAACTATCTTTTCTTTAGTGAATATTCTATGACACACAGAAAAGGCCATTCTGAAAACATACACAGGATTTTAGCACCGAAGGATGTTGACCCTTCTGAACGATTTGTATTGTGCTTTTCTCAAGCAATTTAAAGGTCAATTTTGTGTAATGAAGGCTGACTAGTTTATAATGATAAATTTGGGGATGTTTTCCATTCTAAATGAAAGAAAAATTTCACCTTCAATATAAAATATACTGCCTCCTTCTGCCCTCATTGGCCTCTCTACCCTCTGCCCTAGTGTTAATAATTTTGTAACCTTAAAACTTTCTAAGGTGTCTAGAAGTCTTGCAAATTGACCTTCCAGTAGTTAAGAAATGAAGCCATGAATTGTTCAAAAGATCCAATAGCATTAAATAATGCACTAAATCTGATAACAAATCCGATCAATGTTTTAAAATCTATTTTTTGGCATCACCTTAAAGAAATTAGAAACAGTTATCCCCCTTTACTGTGTAGCTGTAACTAACACACTGATTCTGAGGGTATATTATAGTGCAGCACCATGTTATCATTTTCACAGGGTAAAAGTAAAATTACTCAATTGTGGCATATGTCCCTAGCACTAGTTTATGAGAAGCTCAGTCTCTTGCTAAAAACAAGGACACATTAACTTTCAGGTTCCATCTTGGTTTTTCCATAAACCACAACCATAAGAAGGAAGAAATCATGACCAAATATATTTCTGCACTCCAATTAGGAGCCCTAAAATTGATCTCACACCAGAGCCTGACCTGGAAGGGAAACAGGCTCATTTCCCACGTGGCATGAGCCTCAGTTGACACACACGTTTTCAGCTGTGCTAGAAGAGCTCACTGCCCGGGGGTGCCAGATCCAAATTTACGAGGCGGACAGCATCTATGTGTGTACTCAACGGCCAGTCATTAGCAGAAACAGCCTCATGTGTCTTGTGTATCTGTCATAGAGATTTTAAAGTGAAAACATTGACACACACGTAAAATCTGTGGGGTGTGTCAAATACTTTCATGTTTACTTGGATCATCTTTCCTTTTTAAGATAAAATGATCTGTTAAAAACAAAACAAAACAAAAAACTTAAAAGTGCTGCACATTGGGTGGCAGCAGCAGTGTGCACTCTGGACACAATCCTAACTTTCCCCATGACAGGGTAGAAACAAAATTCACCCAAAGCTGACGCACAACCCACCGATCTCCCCTTTGCTAAACCTAATGCTAAAAACCGCTCTCGACATTAGGTTGTTCTATTTACACAGTGGCTGTAGATGTACAGACATTTTATTTAAAATATTAACACATTCTTCTGATCTTAGGAGGAAAAATATCCTGAAAAAATTCTGAAGCAGAGGGTCTCAGTGGAGAAAGAATAAAGAAAGGAGGAATATGTTCTTTGGCACCTCTTTAACCAGCTCATTAGTAAAGTCCCGGGGTGGGGGCTTGCCACCAATGAATGAAGAGCTGCAAGAGAATGTATCTTTCTCAGGATGAAGAAGAAAACCAGTCACAGGGTAATACTTTGTTCATTTTTCTAATCATTTACACAAAATTTGGTCCATTTCTTCATTTACCAGTCAGTTCTCCTAAAATAAAAAACAAAACTATACCTTTGGTTACAGCGTTAACTCTTTTGGTGTAAGAGCTGATGCCTTTGTTTTGCTCCTCAGGTAGATTTCTCATTGTCTTCGCCAATCTTCTGAACCCGTGAATACTTTTTGCATGATGATTTGAAGCAGCCAGGAGGCCAAGACAGCGGCCAGGAGAAGCAGCAAGGAATTGAGCCTTGGACATTTTTCTCAAAAAAATAAAAGATGGGGAACCACCATGCTCGAGATAAGAAATTAGTCTGTGAAGAGACCTTCAAGTTCTGCAAATGGTAGAAAAAAAGTAAAATGAGTCATATCTTTCTCGATTTGCATCCTAATTATTTTCTTAAATTGTCATTCACCGTATCCTAGGGAAAACCAGAATTCAGATCACATGGCAGTAGTGATTTTCACGTCGTTTCCCTAACTCTACCACGACTCCGGTCCCCTAACACACCTAGATGTCTTTCCTTCTTTTGTGGCTCAGGCAGTTTCTTCTGCCTGCAATTCTATTAAGAATGGAGACTCAGGGAATGGATGTCAAAATTATTCTGGAGGAATAATTTTCAGGATGTGTGAGTGATCAAATCTAGGGGCCAAGCAAGTCAAGGAGTGAAAGAAAGCTCAGAAGGTTGAACACATTTAAGAGGAAAGATAAAAATTTTGGTTCAGTGGTGTCAGTAGTCATCTAGATGGAAGTGTAAGGAGGAAGACAGAAATAGAAGACTGTAAAATAGGAAACAGAGCTACAAAGAGAAATAAAGTTATCCATAGAGCATTTATTAGTGGACACCAAGAATTGGATGTAGATTTGGAAATGCCATATTTCAGTTGCTCACAAATTCTCCAAACTGACAGTATGGCAAGTCTATTCAAAGATAAGTAAGTCATGGTACGCAGACCAAGACCAGGAGAAAACAGAGATGGGGAGGAATCATTCAGCCTTGGGACCAAGGAAGAGAGCAAGAGTTAGAGAAGCCTTCCTAGAAGAGGTGGCATTTGAACTAGCTCTTTAAGTATGAATGGGAGAAGAAAGAAAAGGGTATCTGGAAACAAGGAAGCAGCAGAAGCAAATGAGGAAGAATCAGAAGGGAAGCCAGAGACCACCATTATCACCAGAGGATACACCAAATCCAGTCATTCATAAGCTATTTATTTTGTGTGATTTAAAAAAAATTGCTGTTACCGGCCGGGTGCAGTGGCTCACGCCTGTAATCCTAGCATGCTGGGAGGCCAACGCTGGAGGATCACTTGTCAGGAGTTCAAGACTAGCCTGGCCAACATAGTGAAACCCTGTTTCTACTAAAAATACAAAATAAAAATTAGCCAGACATGGTGCCATGCACCTGTAATCCCAGCTATTTGGGAGGCTGAAGCCTCGCTTGAACCTGGGAAGTGGAGGTTGCGAGAATTGCTTGAACCTGGGAAGTGGAGGTTGCAGTGAGCCAAGATTGTGCTACTGTACTCTAGCCTGGGCGATACAGCAAGACTCTGTCTCAAAAAAAAAAAATAATAATAATAACTGTTGCCTTCTCTTTAAAAGGAATTTAAGCTGAAGGCAGGAATTATGTCTTATTCAGCTGCACTGAAATGCTTTTACAGAGAAGGTTCCTAAATTTTAATTTAGTACATATATTTCTTCAATTCTAGTATAAATTATCTGAATTAGTAACACACTGTGCTCTATAACCTTATGGCATTTTTAGCCATAAATGGCATTTACATTTGCGAAGTTCTTTGCTTTATTTTAAAAAACAGTAATGGATATATGTTTAAGTGAATGGACCTAAACCACACATTTGAGTGGCAATATCAGTTACCCCCGTTAAGCTATCTAAAACTCCACAACATAAAAAGGGTCCACTGCATTAAAAGAAAAGAAATTATCCAAGCATCTTCACTGCTCTCACCTTTTCATTGGCCATTGAATGGTACCACCAAAACAGCCGTGTTGTGATATAATAAGCAATGATCACATCGACAGTGTAGTGTTCATGTGCTACAAGAATGCAGATGATCCCGGCAGCACTCAGCAGCCAGCAGATTAAATGATACCACCAGAAGTGACGAGGCGAATCTGGACAGTAGAAAAATTGAGTTAATAAGATTCCCAGAGATAAATTTAATGATTACAGTCTGTCCTATCGACCTTATGTAGAATAACCCAGGATCAGGAAGTCACCAGAAGGAGAAAACTGGTAACCTAAACTGAGTCACTGAGAATTGCCCAGGATCTGCTCAGGTCAGAGGGAGGCAGAGGGGCTCCCTGGCAACAAGTGTAATAGTCATTCACTGGGGAAGCTGATAACACTAGACAGTCTAGGCCTTGCCCATGTGAATAAGCTGTTTAGTAAGAAAGAAAACAGAATTGTTTCTGATTAGGTTGGCTGGAATTGCTGCATACTGACTCACATAAAGAAGCCACTTTCCCACTGGAAAGAAAGATAGTAGGGGTCAAAAGAAGAGGTGGTTGTCTCTGAAAATAGCAGGGTGGAAATAGGAAAGCAGGAGTAATTTCAGGTTTTAAATTTATATTATTTCTCCAGGGGTATGTGTAGGGTAAGCATGTCCATGTCAGAAGGAATGGCATTGTGGCTAGCAATATTTTGATTCTCAGCAATTTTACACTGTTACTGCCAATAGCAACTATAAAACATTCCCTCTGTAAAGGTTAAGATTCCTGACCATTCACTTATGGACTCAGCCTTTCTGGTAAGGTTACTTAAAAGTTCATTCTACTTACCATCTGTAAGAGACAACTATGGCACTCACTGGTTTAAACATGATGGTCCTCCCCTTCTCACAGATGTGTTAAATGACAAATATAATTAAAACCAGAGTTAATCTCTAATAACTTGGTAATCTGTTTTATTTTAAAGCTGTATTAGCTCACAATAAAAGTCCAATAAGCTGAAAGTGATTTCATATTTAACTATGTTTACATTCATAGTGATATTTACTTTCACATGTAGAAGGGTGATTGAATAGCAAAAGGATCCATTTCCAGAACTTTTTATTTATTTATTTATTTATTTATTTAGAGACAGAGTTTCACTCCTGTCACCTATGCTGGAGTGCAATGGTGTGATCTCAGCTCACTGCGACTTCTGCCTCCTGGGTTCAAGTAATTCTCCTGCTTTAGCCTCCCAAATAGCTGGGATTACAGGGGTGCACCATTATGCCTGGCTAATTTTGTATTATTAATAGAGATCGGGTTTCACCATGTTGGCCAGGCTGGTCTTGAACTCCTGACCTCAGGTGACCTGCCTGCCTCAGCCTCCCAAAGTGCTGGGATTACAGGCATGGGCCACTGCACCCAGCCTATTTCCAGAACTTTAAATGAAATACCAAATCAGGTATCATTCAAATATATTTTTTTGCTAAAATTAGCTATTGCTCTGTTTGTCCCAAATGGAACAGTAAGAAACTGTATTGCCTTTTAAAGTCTGATTTTCTAATTTTTGATATATTCCTTATTACTTGGGTGTAACTTCATACTGCAACTAAGTTCTGGCAGACAACTCCTAGAATCTCAGAATTGTAATGGGAGAGGCCTTACTCTTGCAGTCTTGGGGGCCAGATCCAGTCTCCATAACTGTTATCTTAGGCTTAGGACGTTAAAAATTGAACCGACATTGAGAAATCTGGAGGGCTCACAAAATATGCATTCTCCAGCACCTCAGACCCTACCCTTCCTTAAGGTCTCTTAGCAACCCTGCTTCCCTACTTACAGGTCATCTGGTATTTACCTTAGAAGTTAAAAATGTTTGGGCAAACTAGAACTATTTTGCATTTGTTTATTCACAAGAAGCAAAGCTGAAGTAGATACAGAGGTGGCCTGAATCTTCATTTTCCTACTGATGGGATTGCAAGTGAGATTTTAGGAATGGCTGGAAACCCCAGCAGTGCTTTCTCATAAAAATGTATTTCCTATTATGCTCTACCACATTGGGCTCACCACTCATTAACTGAGAACATTGGCTAGCCCAAAGAAAAGACTGAATAGAAGCTGTTTTGAAATAGAAACGGAAAAATGGTAATACTCTTACTTTCTCATTCATCCCATAGGGTTAACAACGAGCTAGACTACAATACAAATAATAGTTAACCTCACTGTCTGTGTGGGATTCTAGCCCTAGGGGTCATGAAATAATAGAGACAATGGACTTGGTAGGGTGGCCAGGTAAAAACCCAAAAATCTGTTCTCTACTAGCCAATTGTTTGGCACTAACAGCTAGTCTAATTTCTCCTGGCTAATTTTATCAGGAACCTATGCTCTAATTATAATATTTGCATGACTGTACGAAGCACTCCCTTGCTAATCCCCAAATGGTCCTGGTGCCACATTTTCCTGTGCTCTCACAACTAAATTTAAGCCTACTCATGACAACAGAGCAAACAAGGAGAGTCCAAACTGATCAAAAGGCAGGAAAGTAAAAAAATATATATAAATGATGCATCTAATTCTAGAAGCAAACTTTTCAAAGAAACCACTGGAACCACTACTTACTCAGAACAAGAACATACAGTGTAATTTAGAAGATAAATGTTTTTCTTAATTGCATAGAAAAAAATCGACATAAACATGGACTGTCTGCTTACATGCAGAACTGACTATAAAACAGGGTTTGTGTTAAGTATTACAGATTTGCCCTTCTATTTCTCACCAAAAATTGGAGAAAGCAGAATGTTATTCCTTGCATGCTACATGTAAATTTACACAATTTTAGAACCCTCTAGTCAAAATCATGTCTTAAGGGGGAAAAAAAGTCTCCACATACTGAGTGGCCTTCATTAAAGTACAAAATCAATCACAAGTTGCCTTGCTGTTGCTCTGAGGTGAAAGAATGTACAATAAAGAGCAATGTCCCTGCTTATAGATAAGTAGACTATTCCTTGGCAATACAATAGAGTCAACCAGCTTGAATTTCCAAAGTTCTGAACGGAGCCAAGAAATTAAGAGCAAAACCTCTGAATTCAGCTTGCTTCAACCTGAATACCTGCCTCTCCAAATAATGGCTGTGCACTGTGTCCAAGTCACTTCCTCTATGCTTAAGTTTACTCATCTGAAAAATGAGAAAAAAATAGTGCATCCCTCAGAGGGTGAATGAAAGGATCAAATGAGTTAATTTACATCAAGACCCTACAACAGTGCCTGGGAAAGAATAAGTATTGTCTATTTGCTATTATTGTTGATGATATGGTTTTGCTGTGTCCCCACCCAAATCTCATCTTGAATTGTAGCTCCCATAATTCCCATGTGTTGTGGGAGGGACCTGGTGGGAGATAATCAAATCATGGGGGTGGTTTCCCCCATACTGTTCTTGTGGTAGTGAATAAATCTCACAAGATCTGACAGTTTTATAAGAGAAAACCCCTTTTGCTTGGTTCTCATTCTCTCGTCTGCCACCATGTAAGACGTGCCTTTCACCTTCCACCATGAATGTGAGGCCTCCTCAGCCACATGGAACTGTGAGTCCATTAAACCATTTTTTCTTTATAAATTACCCTGTGTTGGTTATGTCTTTATCAGCAGCATGAAAACAGACCAATATAGTTAATATCAGTTGGTTTTCAGTTATTTTAGAAAATTGAATCACAGTTTCCTGGGAGTGGTTTTTATTACTTTAAACCTACAGTGCCTTCACTCTGAAATGCACCTCTTGCCCCTCCTCCACCCTCATCCCCATCTTCTTCTTCTGTAAGTTTTTTGTGATCCTCAGATTAGAGAGAAGATCCTAAACTCAAATGTACATCTGGACTCGAAAATGACTGATCTTACATAGCATACTGATGGAACTTTCCTTGGCAAAAGTTAGAGTTAGAACCATAGCAACATATATCATTCCACTCAATCCCCCAGAACCAATAACTCAACATTAGAAATGGAGTGACTAAATTTAAGGAAGAGACCATCCTCTGATGCTGGTGCAGAGACATATCCAGGTCCCACCCCACCTCCCTAAGAGTGTGAGGACAGAAATAAGGGAAAAGGTGCAGAGGCTTCAGCTTTTAAGTCAAGTATGATGAAGATCCCCACACGTAACCCACAACTTTCCCTATTGCAGATCTGTATGTAGAATCTACAAAGTAAGGAACAAAAAGTGCTACAATTCTCACAAAAAACACTTGATCTAATCTACTACAGAGAACTTTTGCCCTCAAAGCAGAACTTAAACCAAATACCCCAGGTAATCAAAGGGGCAATAATTCACTTCTGCACCACTGAAGGTAACTCTTGACTTCCACACCACCATTCAATTAGGATGTTCCTATTTGGATTAACAAAGGGCCGAGAGAGGAGGGAAAAGCAAGGAGGACAGGGGAGGGAAGCTGCCTTCTGCTGCTCTCTGCTGAAAGATCTCCTTTTAAATATGCCAATGAAGAGGATTAAGATAAACCTCTAAAAAACACTGGCATGAGTAACTTGGAACTAAAGATGAAGGGTAACACTGACCAGATTTGCAAACACAAAGGAAGAAGCGTTATTACTTCAAAAGGATTTTGAGGTAATAGGCCTAAATATACAAAACCTCGGAAATATATAAAAATGGGATCTACTGGGCAGCTAAGACAGTACAATTCTACAAAGAACAAAGCATTATTTTGGCCATAAAACCTACTAGAAAACCCAAGGATTTTGTATAATGTGAACTAAGCACATAAACATAGAAAGAGATTTTTATTTCTTGCCTCCACATTTCTTCTTGAGAAGAAAATGATTCGTACTGGCAAAATGGTCCATGAAGACTCCTATGAAAGCAGAGAAAGTACTAGAAGATGATGAAATTAGAATAAAGTGGGACATGGAAATGTTTTTAAAAGGGGAACATGATAACTGAATTATTTCAAATGCTAGAATGGAAGTGTCATACAAATAATTCAAAGGTCATTACATCTGTCTTTAGAAAGTACCAATCCTTTTTGCAATAAAATTAACAATTCGTTCCAATAGTAAGATAGCTTTTCATACCTTAAGAAGTACTAACCAAGAAGGCAGATGTTTTAAAGGTATGTTAAATACTACAGAGAAGACAGGGCCAGATTTTAAGCCTTCAGGGTTCAGATCACATATAACTAGTTGAAATGATATAAATATAAATATACTCACACACATACACACACACACGTCTGTCTCTTTCACAGCTTATAAATCCCAAGAGAATAAGGGCTCCTATCAATTTCAGGTCCAGGGATCCCTCCCACTACAGCTATCAGTTCACTGGGAATGGGCTATTACTTACATTCTTTGATGAACAAGTAAGTCAGTGTCAGCGTAACTGTGTGACCACTGAAGAGGAAGTCTCCACACAAGATATGTGATCCAGTTATGGACAATCCACCACCAGAAATCAATCGTAGAATTCGCTGTACTTTTGCCTGAGAGTCTCCATTGAGCTGAATGACACAAGAAAATTAAGAAGGGAATTTACAAGCGGCTAAAATCATGTTTCAGTCTAACTGTGTGACCCTTAGGTCACCAGGTTGTGATTTTCTTTTTAACTTAAAAATTCAAAAAGAATTCAAGGAGAAGCTCCTTAAACTGGATTTTATTCATTTATTGGCAAGTTTTATTGACATGTTTTAAATTATTCAATATGTTACTAATAATATGTCTTAGTGGTGGTATGTCCTTGGGCAAAGCTTTTAAAAATATTAATAACTGATGACTTCACCATAGCTGTGTGCTAAAAGGCAGATCAAAGCTACTTTCTTTCCTTTTTACAGGGGGAAGTTAGGGTTTTCAATGGTTAATATTTGATTCAGCTGCATACCACATTACTGATATTCTCTACAGTGTATTGGTACCTTGTATTAAAGGGGCAGCCTAAAGTGGACAGATATATAGCTGTATTAATGTCTGATCAAAACATTTACAATTAAGAAGAGGAGCTGCAACTCATTAAATAATTTACATAAGTTTGAAAATGATGGATTAGGGATGTACTGGCAGCTTTAAAAACGAGTAGCTTTGATTAGGAAAAATATCTCCTAAAGAAATAGCCTTCGTGCTGTGGCAGGAGGCTGAGAGAGCTCCTTTGGACAAGGGTGCAGCAGCCCCACAAAGCCACTGTGATGACATGAGAAACAATGCTGGGCTACGGTAGGGGCCAGAGAGCTGTGTACCCCATCAAAATCTAATCATGCAGGAAGGCGTTAGTCAAAACTGTAGGCACAGAAAATTGGAATACTGAACTACCAAGGGCCTAGATAGGATGGCGGGTTCAGATCAGATGAGTACAAAGCAAATTGGTTGAGAAAAATCAAAGAAAAATGCTCAGAAAAAAATCATGTAATAGAATACACGGAAGAGAAATACACAAAGACTTTTTGTTTGTTTGTTTGCTTATTTGTTTTGAGACAGGGTCTTGCTCTTTCACCCAGGCTGGAGTGCCAACAGGTGGTACATTAGGTAAAGGAGAGACCAACATGGCTGCTGCCAAACAGGAAACCTTATCATCTACACAGTTTCCTCCATTAAAAAAGGTAAGTACCTGAGGTCAGGAGTTCAAGACCAGCCTGACCAACATGGAGAAACCCCATCTCTACTACGAGAAAAAAAAAAAAAAAATTAGCCAGGCATGGTGGTGCATGCCTGTAACATGCCTGTAATCCCAGCTACTCAGAAGGCTGAGGCAGGAGAATCGCTTGAACCCAGGAGGCGGAAGTTGCGGTGAGCCAACATTCCACCATTGCACTCCAGCTTGGGCAACAAGAGTGAAACTCCATCTGCAAAAAAAAAAAAAAAAAAAAAAAGTCTTTGGCCACCTATGGCCAAGGTGAGGGACAGCTAGCCCCAGAAAGCTTTCTCAGGGAAGGGGAATATTGCTGTCCCAGCCAAACATTCTTGTATGTGGAAAAAATAGGTTTGCAAATCTGAATCATTTCATGTAATCATTTTATAATAACTGGGCCAACACTCATCTAAACGCACTTGGAAGAACACAAATTGTCTGACTAAATTAAAGCTTGGGTTGGTGGTTGAAGCAAATTGTAAGCAAAAGGTTAAAAGTAAACCACAAGATACATAAGGGAGAAGGCAACTGGAAAACTATGAAAGCAAAGCTTTCACTGTGATGGCTCCTGTGAGCATGTCTGGTGAGTCACAAGTTGTACAGGCATCAATTACTATAACAGATAATGACACTTCCATAGTGAGTGGCTTCCATATACAAAGTTCTGCCATTGCTCATGGTCATGAAGGATATTCTATAGAGTCAGCAACACAGGACACAATTAGATTATATAATCGCTTTGTAACCATAAAAACCTAAGCAGCACTCAAAGCCAGCAGATGAACTAAATTTAGAACACAACTCGGACGCCTGTTCTGTAACATCACCTCACCTCTAGTCAAACTAAGTCATTTGTGTTTGTTTTACTGAACCATGATTCAGGCATGTATGGATTGCTTATGCTTCAGGAAGAGGTCCTGACAAGTAAACCTGGGAGATGATTAGTAAAGATGTTACCAGAGGTTCCACTATGACTATTTGTAGCCTGGCTATCTATCCATTGGCACTGATGTGGCTTCCAAGGCTGCAACTCTTCCATGAAGGACAATCTTTAATTTGCTTTCTTTCTGTAATCATAGCAATTCATCCCTGCAAACCTCATCCGTTACTATGATGGGCTTGCCTTCCTTCCTGTGGCCATTTCTCCATTTAACACATTGCAATAGCCCCTTAGAAGTGTTTATTACACTTCTGAACTTCTCCCACACCTTAAATTAGCTTCACTAAAAATCAGCCAGTGTTTAAGTTCAATATGTACACTGTTTTAATTACAGATATTTTCTGCTTTGATGGCTTTGGAAAAGTATAGCTTCTCCAAACCACACCTATATTTGGTGAGGGAGACTGTGGACGTCTTCAGAGAAGCTCTATTTTTCCTTCACCTCAGACATCTGGTTAGTGTTCAGTAAAATATGATGTTAGACTTCATTCCTTTGTCCAGAAAGCACATGATTTGTAATTTTCCATTTTATAAACCAAGGTGCACCGGAGTCTGAGATGATTACAGCTCTCTCAAGAACCCGACCTGGAGAAACTGTAATTCCTGCTTAGGATGGTTTCAGAAAATATTCTCAAAAACTATCTCAGTCAAAGGCCACTCTTGTCTTTCCAGCTGCTAAAAACCTTGGGGTCATCCTTGACTTCTTTCTCTCAAACCCATATCCAACTTATTAGCATAGCTTATGTCCCGACCTCAACAACTTCTCATTATTTCCACTGCCACCGCTAAGGCTGAAGTTCCTGTACTGGGCTGCAAGACCCTATATGATCTGTCGTCTGCACACCTCGACCCTTCACAACTCCACTCAGACACACCGGCCTCCTACTCTTCCTTTAACCCACTGTAAATAAGCAATGTTTTAGCCTGGAGCTCTCATCTCACCCACATGGCTCACTTTCTTGTCTTGGTTCCTGCCCAAATGCTTTGTTATTAAAGAAGCCCTTCCTGACCTCTATATCAAATAGTTCCTACCCTCAATCACCCTTTCACCTCACTCAGCTCTGCTGTTTTCCATCTGACAATCACGGACTTATCATCACGTGACAAATTATGAATTTGTTTATGATCTGTCATTCCTCAGTAGAATATAAGCTCCAGAAGAGGGACTTTGTTTTGGTTACCAAAATCCCTGGTACATAAGCTTAATGCTTGTAGAATGAATGCATTAATGAATAAGTAAATGAGAAGGTAAAAAAGCAGAGTCGAACCCCAATGGTAATTTTCAGTTAGCAGACAATACATTTTTTAGCACAAAAGATATATATTTTACAAATACATTTTAATTTCTTTCCCTCAAATCTAAATAGAAAATAGAAAAGATGCTAAATTTCAGTTAACACATAAGAAGTGTCTAAAAGAATGTATATAACAGAGGGTAGGTGTTCAATAACTGTTTTCCTGATTCCTTCTAAGTGGTAATTTGGAGGTACTTACCTTTGGAGCACACTGGAAATGCATTCCAGGCACAGGTAGAGTAGTAACATACATTGTAATGCAGCGATACAGGTATAAAGTTCCAATAATAAAAAAGAATCTGCGCCCCACTATTGACCTAAAGGAAAAAATATGAATGGGAAAAAACAAGTTTACTGGTTTTTATTCCTAATGCAAAATAAAACAATGTTTAACAGGATAGAGAATAATCAGTACAGAATGGCATTAACAAACAAACCACAGTTTCACAGAGTTAAAAGGCTTATTTGTGAGTTGCCCGTCCCTACAGTTCCATGGAGAGATTGCACCACAGTTTTCAGAAATGAAGATTCACATACTGCAATAACTCTAGGCGGTTTGGCTTCCAAAGGACGTGTGCGTGCGTGCGTGTGTATGTGTGTGTGTGTGTAGAGTAGGGGAACTAAAGTAGATGAAGAGTCTACATAATCACCTTTCGACAAAGTCACTCTTTGCCAGAAAATTCAGTGAAGCTGTCCATATTTTCAGTCAACTCACTGCATTAATAAAAACCTCTCTTGAGAATACATGAAAGGAATAAGCAAGCCACAGTAACAGAGGAATTAACTAATGAGCCAAGGTGACATTACATAATTGGACAGATAGGGAAATGTGACAACACATCTAACCCATGGTATATAAGCAGGGTTTATCTGAGGACCATCCGAAGGTATTTTGACAACACAGGCATGAACTGTTTTCTCTATGACTAAATAGATTTTCAAAAAACTCTACCTTGAAAATGTTCAAAGTGTCCTCATACAGTTAATTACATTTAATAGTGAACTTGTAAGCTGACTGATTTTATTTAATCTTGATCAATAAAAGGACAAAAAAATTCCCACAAGTCCTTTTTCACTTTATATTTCTTTGGGAAGAAAGCTGTCTTAACTAACATTAGTCTCTGTGCTTCATGACCTGGGTCCTCTGCCTAACACAGGCTTCCCAGTAGGTGACTGAGGATCCTGTCTTCAAAATGGAAGGGCTCTGCCATTGTACCACTGCCTCATGGGTGTATCTGAATGGGCATTATGGGTCTGAATGTCCTCAGTCCAGCTGAACAGGACAGCTACCTTTCTGTTATATAGTAAGGTCTATAAGCTTTGGGCTCTGGGATTAAGAGATGAGTGGGACTCCACATAAAGCCCCTAGACTTGCTAGGTGTAACTTCCTTAGTACATAAAACATATTACTCTAGGTCTTTCATTTTCAGAGCTCTCAAGCTTTCAAGACTGGTAGTGATCAAAGACTTCTGGAAAAACAGGCAGTTTCAGGTAATGTGACATATTTTAAGTTTTCCCTAAGATTGTGGTTCTGACATGAATCAAGTCTAATTCAGGTAACATTTGGAACTTCTAATTTGAAGAACTATGTATAAATATATATTTCAACTGTTTCCAACAGCTATTTTAAGAATATTTCAGGGTTTCTGGGGTCAAAAAAACAAATAGAAGGGAACACCACCTAGACTGATAGATGAGAGTACTGATTTATCCCAAGGCATTTCCTTAAAGGCTTGCTATTCTAGCTCTGCCTTTCCTGGTACTGAAAAGGAGCAGGTAATAAACAGTGCTGAGTTTCTACCCCTGGTTAAGGGAAAATTGATTCAGCCTTTGATTCAATTCCAGGTTCCAAAAGAGTGCTGTTTTGAATTGTGCTCCATGCTGTTAGACAAGATGAATAAGCAGAAATTATTATGAGTCAGTTACATTCATTCCAGCATTCTGAGTTCAGCTGTACTCAGAACTGAAAACTAACTTAGAAGGTAAAGATGTACTCTACAGCCTTATTTAGAAAAAGAACTAGTGCTAATGATTTTTTCCATAGCTTTGAAAGGTGCTTTTAAAAGAGAGAGAACAAGCAAGATTTCTCATTCAGCTGGGATGTTCAAAATAGGTTATAAAAATTACTCCACTAGTTACTAAAATGTAAGATCCAATTCTACTTCAAACATAAAAAGGCAAACGTGTGAATTGTGACTGAAATAGTGGATATCATGAAAATGTATGGTCTGGCTATGTGACCATGTGTTTTGACATGTTGAAATCTAAGGTGGTTAAGTAGAGGCAGTTAACAATAATTATCTAATGAAAATTCAAAAAGTATCTAGATGAAAATACAGATAAACTGAGGGAAAGACTGTATACTTCAGGGTGGAGTTCAGACACTTACCAGACCCTGGACAATTTCTCTTTTCACACATGTATGAATAAAACTTTGCTCTAAATAAAGGAGAAAGCAAATATCTGCAGCCTTAGCAGGCTCTCTTACATTGTGTCAATTTCCAGACACTAAAAAGAAAAACACTAAAGTTCACAAATACATTCTTTGCTTTTAGCATAAAGCATTCTTTAACAATTTCAGAAGCAGGTTACTTCTACTAAGTAAAAGACAACTGATAGCTAGATCTATTACTTAAGCATAATAAGGAAACATGAAGAGTTATATTAAGGAAAATGCTTAGGAATGACTGCAGTTTGTGGAATAAGGTTTTAAGACTGTAAAGTTGCATTTGGGGAACTCTTTAACAAAGACAGATTGAATTAGTCTAATCAGAAAACAGTAGCAATGCTAGGGTCTGAGTGCATATACCACATTGAGCGTTCTATAACTGATCATGTAATGAAAAGTGTTACCAACTGAAAAACAATACAGAATAAATTCTCTCTTCTAAAGATCTTCTGGCATTAATACTGAAATCCTATCTGACTTGGAATCTTCAGATTGTAGCCAAGTTAGCATACGTTACATTTTTAAACTCTGTATTATGGTCAGTGTTTTGATCAAAATCATATTTTAGTGATTTAATCACTAGCATTCCAGTACAAAACAAACGTCTAAATGATGAATGAGAGGCTCCTTGGAATTAAGGAGCCTTCATTTTTATGCAGTAGAAGTCAGAATTCACATAGAGAAGCAGAAATAACCACTTCAGGGCTATGTCCAATTCTTAAGTGTCTTCAAAGCAAAAGTACCTGGCTTATTTCTTCTTGATTCCCTACGATTCCAAAAATAAGAAGGCTGAACCCAGTGAACCATGAGCTCCTTTGTGGCGCCCAAAGGAGATCAGAGGGCAAGTTTAGTTTAGAAATCTAAAAATCAAAACCACATGGATACCATTGTAAACTCAGTTTCTTAAACTCTTGTAACTAGATAGCAAACAGCAAACTGAAAACACACCCACACACCCAACCCCACAGAAATGTAAAATTTGAGAACCGATTCCAGGTAATCCTTACAGCAGACTATTGACTCTACACCAATACAGACATCACATTATGAGTAATAGAGAAAAAAGCTTCTCAACCTGTTCCTTTTCCCACCTGTCAAGAGCCTGAAATAACATAAGCATGATGGAAGTGAGTGTTATTCCTTTCCAAGCCTCTTGATTTATCATACAAATACCATAGCACCAAGTTGCTGGAAGTCAGGAACTGCACCTTAAATTCATAAACTCTGAGTCACCCACCACAGTACTGCTGTACACTGCCACTTTCATACACAGTTACTCAACAAACACTTACTGAATACTGACTTAGTTTATTCAGTGTGGTAGAGCTTTCTACTGCTTTTTTATCATCAAATGTTTGGATAAGACTGAATTTACTGGAGAAAATGGAAAAATAATCTCAATTACCCATCTATTCACTTAAAAACAAACCAATGGCAAATCCCCAACACATATTAGATTTACTTACTTGTATCTCAGAAACAGCCACTGGGTGATCCATAATCCAAATAATACAATTCCATTTATTTCTGATACAGAAAATGCCCATTTTACCCTATCGATGTAATCAAAAAACTTGTCTGGGAGTGGAGGGCTAAGCTCCTTGGGAGGGACCCTCTCGTGTACAACTGTGATCATGACGGTTGTCAAGATAAGGTTGAAAGCCGCATATATGAAGGCAATGCCCGTTTTCCACCACTCTAGTGGAAATTTGTTCCTTGATTCGGTGGGCATAGCAATTTGGATATAGTCTGGGTACTTTTTGGTGCCTTTTCGTAGCCCACTGGATAAGCTCTTGGGTTTACCGTTGCCATTTTTGTTTTCTTCTTCAACAGGTTCAGCGGGTCTTGTGTAAGTGTTCGTAGCATCATTGGTTTGATTTTCCAAATGTTCTTCAAGTTTTGCTGTCTCTATGATATCCATTGTCCCCTAGTCTTCAGATCAAAAAGGAGATGGTCAAGTTCTTGTTCTTTGTAGAAATTTAGCTATTTTTCGATCCTTCTATTTCCAACACCAACATGGATTCTTACAATGGGCTTTGTTTCCTCATACAAAATGTAGAAGGTAGCCATCCAATTACTGTTCCTTCCATGCAGCTATCTGCTGTACCTTCACCACTTTCAAGAAAGGAAGCCAATTCTTCCCCCAAAAAGATGTTACTATCCCACCTAAAAGCAAAACAAAATTATGTTCAGAAACTTTGCTTGTCCAATTGTAAACCATCCAAAACAAAAACATTCTCAAAATAAGGAAACTAATACCAGAGCCATTTGCTTTATAAACATAACATCAGAACCTACTTAAAGCTGCCGAGATCAAGTTTATTTACAAAATACTGCATTATCTTGGAATCCTTGTCTCTTTTTGAACTAGTATCGGTAGAAATAGGAACATTTTAACAATTTCCTTAAAGAAAAATCAGGACCCAACATTGCAAACACTTCATCAGACACTATCACCTGTTGCTAACCATGAAGTCATAATAAGCTAGATACTACCGAGAAGTCACATCAAGCCTTCCTAAAACTGTATTTTCTATGAGCCATAAAGAAAGAATAAAAACTGGTAAGTTGCTTATATGCACTGATTGTTACTCTCTGCATTTGTCAAAATAGTCAATTTTCTAATTAAAAAATAGAAGCCTTTTTAAGTGACCACTTTTAAGAACAGATTCAAATAAAACACATTCAAGATACCTAAAATGACGCAGCCTCAGTTTATCCTTTTATATTCAGAGAACCACACCATATACAAGCAAAGCTGGCAGCCTTAAGAATAACTGAAAAGATAGATACACTAAGCCTTAGCTATGTCTCTTACGTAGGTAACGAGTAGAATTTATTTGAAGGAGAAAATACCTCACTACCATTGACATGATAAATTAGTAACTAACATTTTGATGCAGCCACCACAATTTCTACCAAACAACAGAAACAGGCCTCCAGAGGACCAGTTCAGGGGACTCACCCACCACGACACCGATGAGGATGACTACCTTCGACTTCAGCTTCACAGGCTCCAGAGAGCACAGATTTCTTTAGGACACAGAGCACCACCGCCACCTCTTTTATACTTGCTAGCACACGGCCCCAGCTGTTTTCAATTTAGGAAAGCAGTCTTTTAGTCCTGCTACAGAAGCCAGCCACCTGATGAGGTTTTCAAACCTTGTAATTATTCCCCTCCCTGGATACACTGCTCAAATGAAGCACAATCCACTGCATTTTAAAGGCCACCCCCCACTTTCAGGGTAACTTCAGGAAAAACTGAAGAGGACAAACTCAAAGTGACGATAGCTAAGCCTTTATTTAATGAAAGGAAAAAAAAAAAACAGTGTAAGTGGCACAGTTAATACGTACAGGCAATGTCTGTTTATAATTATGGGTGGCAAACAGATAAACCACAAGTGTTTACTGTGCACCTAAATGCCCCAATGCTGAGGGCTATGTAGGGGAAATTAAAAGGAGTGAAAAACACCTGACCTGAACATTCAGCCAAAGAGCTTGCAGTCTAACCAAAGAAACAGGACTAAAGCAATGAAGGACTACTGGAGAAGACGGAATGGTATATTGTGAAAGGAAGGAGAGGAATGAGCTAACCACTAGATAAAAGGAGATGTTGAGTTGTACTGTTTCCCTGCTCCCGTGACAAGACGTGTCCACACACAGGCTGTTTCTGAGAAAGTAAAAGCATGTGGAAACCTGACCTGGTAGGGAAATGGGGAATCAAGGGAGCATCAGACCAGCTAAAAGGTGCTACTGAGAATTATGAACATCTCACCTTTCTCTTGTCCTTCTGCAGAGCCCCCAGCTATCAGTACATTACAGCAGGATGAGAAAGGCCCAGTGGCCCTCTGGCTTGACAGTGTCTCAGTACAATGTTGTGGGAATAATAAGCACAATGTAGAGGTGTCTCAGGAAGATATTTTCAATAAACCTTCAACAGCATGAACTACTACTTTTAATGGAGGTCCGAAGCACGAACGCAGCCATTTCCTGTTTCTCTTTAGCAGCCTTGCCTAATCCACTTACAGCATCTTGCCAAACCATCATCCAAATTCCCTTCCACTTTACTCTTTCATATGTGCTTCTACTCTTATGTTCATGTGTGAAAGAAGCTTGTGATTTTGAAACTCCATTTCACAGTGTACGTACAGATGGTCTTTATAAGGTAGCTACTCAGTTCTAGAACACAGAATGTGGAACAGAAGAAAATCCAATTAGTAACCTTTTTTCTTTTCTTTTTTCTTCCTAAGAGGAAACACTCAGCCACCCACCTCTTGGGACTGCTGAGAGAATGACTGAAATAATTAATCGTGAAGAGCTTTGTGCACCTGGGAGTAAGAACACTATGTGAGTACAATGCCCATTTATCATCATTAGCGTTAAAATTAATATTTTCATTGGGATTTCATTAAGATTACATATACACAGAACATTCATCATGTGTCAACAACTCTTGAGATGAAATGTTTGTCATCAAGATAATGATCATAACGTACTCATTCCTATTGTGAAAGGAAAATATCTCAGGGCCCCAAAATCACTAAGCTAAAGGGAAAAGTCAAGGTGTGAACTGCTTAGGGCAAACCTGCCTCCCATTCTATCCAAAGTCATACATCTGCTTAGTGAAATAAATGCATATCTGATTGCCTCCTTTGGAGAGGCTAATCAGAAACCCAAAATAATGCAACCATTTATCTTTGATCTACCCTTTGATCTAGAAGCCCCCTTCCTGCCTTGAGTTGTCTCGCCTTTCAGACCAAACCAATGTTCATCTTACATATGATTAGTGTCTCATGCCCCCTAAAATGTATAAAACCAAACTGTGCTCTGACCACCTTGGGCACACGTCTTCAGGACCTCCTGAGGCTGTGTCATGGGTGTGCATCCTCAACATTGGCAAAATAAACTTTCTAAATTAACCGAGACCTGTCTCAGATTTTCAGGGTTCACATTTTAGTAACTACAGAGGGATTCTGAGTGGAGGTGCCCCTGACCTTTGACAAATCTATCAGTGCTTAGTTCAACCTTGAGCTATCTTTATGACTCAAACCAATAGGACAATATGCTGAGGCCTAGAAGCACCCATTCCAGGAATCCCTGATCTCCCCAACTTTGGTAGTGATCTAAAGTTTATTTTGTTGTACCACTCCTTTTTTTGGAGTTTTACTTGCTTCCAACACAATGAAGGCAAGTTTTTCCTGCTTCCATGATGATGGGAGACAAGTACTCCTTAATGGAGGTTCTCCTTTCAACAGGAAAGATGAGGGTTCATTTGCTTTTTTTTTCCTGCTCCTAGTGACACAGGAGATAGAAGTTATTTAGGCAGATAGTGAGGGTAAAAATCCTTGTCAAGGCTTCCCTTCTAACAGAAAGCAGCCCGAGAAACTTTTTTTTTCCCTGAAGAATAGAGCTGCAAACACAGATAAGCAAGCTGGAAGCTTGCACAGATTAATGCTGGCAGCTGTGCCAATACAAAATGGCTACCCGGGGGCCAGGTATGTTCAACATGGAGGCTCCATCTTCCCTTTTGTCACCATGTGTAAAGAAATAGGCAGCATAGTGCCAGCTAGGTAGAGAATCCATCTGCATAATAAAAGATTAGGGTGGGGTGGCCAGCTTTTTGCACGCTATGCAAATGGCACACCTGGTCCAACCAATCTTTCATGCCCTATGTAAATCAAACGCCACCTCCTCAAGCTCATCTATAAAACCTCCTGCATTTCACTGGGGAAGGAGAAACACATTTGGGACCCCTCTCTCTGCAGGAGAGAGCTCTTCTCTTTGTTTTGCCTATTAATCCTCCACTTTCAACCTCACTCCTTGTGTGTC
This sequence comes from Cacajao melanocephalus, assembly GCA_963573385.1. NCBI lineage: Eukaryota > Metazoa > Chordata > Mammalia > Primates > Pitheciidae > Cacajao > Cacajao melanocephalus. Next base: position 194,347 of record CAUYLG010033168.1, on the reverse strand, counting down.
CACATCCTTGATTTCCTCCACATGAGACAATGAACCTTGGGTATCGCCCCAGACAACAAGGCTGTTTCACTAGGATGACAGAGAGCAGTCTTCAGCCTGAGACCCACCCCTAGATAACTAACTGAATTGAGGTTTGTCTTGGCTGAAGTTAAAATTAACAACCAGCTGGTCTTAATGTCTCCTTACCATTAGAGTGCACAGTCATCATAGAAGTTGTGCAATCATCTGTTTGTCTAACTGGTTTTTTGTTGTCGTCGTTTCTGTTTTTGTTGTTGTCTCCGTCTTTTTCCCGTTGGGTTTGACCAGCTCTATCCAACTTGATCAAATCCGAAGGAAAGCTCCAAATTATGGGAAACAAGGTCTCTGAAGTGGCTAAATTCCCACAGACAGACACAAAGAAGGTGGTGTGGCGAGGCGGTATGGTGGGGAGAAAAACAGCCAACGAAAGAAAAAAAAAGAAAAAAGGAAAGACTTCTGATTTTGACGATTTAAGGGGCTTTACTTACGTAACAAGGCCACCTTTTTGCTAGCCAGGTTAAACTGAAAGCAATGGCTGTCACCCCATGCTGCAGTTCAGTAGCTAAGGTCCTGCTTTTTCCACCATGACAGCCTGGGTTTTGGTTCCTAAATCAAGCCCTTTCTGGTTTGATACTTGGTACTTCTGAAATAGTGGCAATTTGTCCTAGCTCATGAAATATGGAAATTAGATTTAAAGAGCTTTTTTTAAAAAAAAAAAACTCAATGGTTAAAGTCAGCTTAATTAAAAGCTACCACATCCAAGATGTGTGTCTGTACGTGTGCATGTGTTTGTATTTAAAAGGCCTTTATATTTTTATTTCTATTTTCTCTCCTGGGACCTTTTTTGTTGTTGTTGTTGTTGTTGTTTAAGATGGAGTCTTGTTCTGTTGCCCAGCCTGGAGTGCAGTAGCATGATCTTGGCTCACTGCAACCTCCGCCTCCTGTGTTCAAGCGATTCTCCTGCCTCAGTCTCCCAAGTAGCTGGGATTACAGGCATGTACCCACCACACCTGGCTAATTTTTATATTTTTAGTAGAGATGGGGTTTTGCCATGTTGGCCAGGCTGGTCTTGGACTCCTGACCTCAGCTGATCCACCTACCTCAGCCTCCCAAAGTGTTGGGATTACAAGCATGAGCCACTGTGCCCAGCCTGCCCCCTCTTTTCTTGAGCAAAAGGTTTTTTCTTCTCAGTTGACTGGATTCTGTTTTCTTCATTTACTTCTGCTTTCTCTCCTTTCTTATCCATCCTCTGCTACATAAGGGACCTAAAAGAGTTTATAATAGCCTGGGATTCCTTAAAGAAAATGGAGAAGGCACCAGAGTCCCTTTCAGGGAGAAACCTGTTTCTCCTTATGGGACCAGAAGAGCATAAACAGACAAGTTCATTTCAGCTTTTAAACTGCTTTTGTATTGTTAACTGATTTACTGACTAAAATAGTCATTTCAACAGAGGCTACTCTTGGGTTCTTAAAGAAGAGTGTAGTTTAGACACTTAGAAATGTCTTTGTTTAAAAAAATTTTTTACTAAGTGCACCATAAAAACATCACATGGTCTAGCCTCATAAATAATCTCAGATTCAGTGTGGGCTCTGCCCAGAGCTCAGAGATATGGTTTAAAATATAGGTAATGCCAATCTAAATAAAATTGGTGTCCTAATACAATCCTATAATAGATTTTTAAAATTTGATGTTAGATTTGGCATCCATCTTTAATCTCTCTCTAGCACAACAGACTTTTTCTTTCTGTACATTATGATGTAAATTTTGCTGTTTGATTTTTCACCTGAGCTGTTTCCTTTAATATGCAAATTTAAGGCTATTTAGCTGACAACTATCTAAGGTTGTGACACAGGTTATCAAGAACACGAAAGTTTAGGGTAGGGAAAAAAAAGTGTTTTGTGAATCTCTAAGATGTATTTCTGTCAGCATCCCTAATATGTCTATGTATTTATATGTTGTGTACACATTGTTTCACTGCTGAAAATTTATCAAAAAGCTCTAATTAATTGGCTTAAAGAAAAATAAAAGCACTTGAATCAAATAGTTTATCATGAAAAAAGAAGAGACTAGTCCCATGGTTTTTCAAGTTTATGTAACTTAAGTGTAATCTTCAATAAATAAGCTTGCTTTAAAATTATTGGTAAAGTAATATTAGAAATGTCTTAAGAACTGCCAGCATACATTCTTGTTTGCATTTATTAATCAAGCAATTTCATACTTATCCCTGCCAAATACTATAAGGTGTCAAAATTTGACATGGGGGTCATAAAACTATGAACCCAGCCCAAAGCAGAATGAACTTTCCTTGTGTAACCTTTAATAAATAAGACATTTATATTGGTTCAATAAAAGATAGCTACATCTTGAATTTAGTAAGATTACCATAACTTATAATTTTGTGGCTTTGTGCAGTTTAGTTCACAGGCAGTGAGGTTTGTTTTGAGAAAGGACTGTTACTGTCTTTGTTTCAAAGTTAAACTATAAGCTAAAGTCCCAAAGTTAGTTTGGCCTATGCCCAGGAATGAACAATGACAGCTTGGAGGTTAAATGCAAGATGGAGTCAGTTAGGTCAAATCTTTTTCACTGTTTCAGTTATAATTTTGCAATGGTGGTTCCAAAACTTTAAATGATTATTGCAGTTTTCATAAATAATCTAAGTAAACAATCAAAATCAAATAATTAGGTAAGTGAAATGGGATAAATACTTGTAGACAAACAGGTCATAATTTAGAATTTAAAGTTATATCAAATTACACCATAGATATTTCATTATTTGGGTATATTCCAATAAAAATATATTTGTAGGAAAACATTCTTTAAAAAAAAAGTGGTTTTACAGACTTTAAAGCAACAAAGACCATAAGAAACAAAGAGGGACATTACATGGTGGTGAAAGGATCAATGCAACAAGAAGAGCTAACGATCCTAAATATAGATGCACCCAATACAGGAACACCCAGATACATAAGGCAGGTTCTTAATGACTTACAAAGAGACTTAGACACCCACATAATAATAGTGGAAGACTTTAACATTACACTGTTAATATTAGACAGATCAACGAAATAGAAAATTAACAAGGATATCCAGGACTTGAACTCAGACCTGGAACAAATAAACTTAACAAATATTTACAGAACTCTCCACCCCAAATCCACAAAACAGACATTTTTCTCAGTATCACATTACACCTATTTTGAAAGTGACCATATAATTGGAAGTAAATCACTCCTCAGCAATTGCATAACATTTCACAGGTTTAAATAAAATATTGGTTGGCTGCTTAAAAAAAAAAAAAAAAGAAAGAAAGAAAGAAAAAAATAGATAAAGCCTTGTAAAAGCCACACAAGGCCGGATGAGGTGACTCACACCTGTAATCTCAGCACTTGGGGAGGCCAGGGTGGGCGGATCACTTGAGGTCAGGAGTTCCAGACCAGGCTCCCCAACGTGGTGAAACCCGGTCTCTACTAAAAATACAAAAATTAGCCGGGCATGATGGTGCGTGCCTGTAATCCCAGCTGCTCGGGAGGCTGAGGCAGGAAAATCATGTGAACCCAGGAGGTGGAGGTTGCAGTGAGCTGAGATCATGCCACTGCACTCCAGCCTGGGTGACAGAGTGACCCATCTCAAAAAAAAAAAAAAAAAAAGGCAAAGTAAAATGCAGGCTGCTTTTCCAACAAAAGAAACACAGAGGACAGGAGACAGCCTTGGCCTAGAGCCCTCGGTGTGACTCAAACCAGGCAAAGGTCAACACCCAAAGGGGCCTCATCACAGTGCTGGAGTGGGAAGGACTCTGGGGTTCCTGATCCCAGACAACACAGCACAGGGGATTCTTCCCTAGGATTCTGGGGCTGGGAGGATTTCCTGGTCCTAGAAATCCTGCCAGTCCCTCTGGGAGAACTGGGGCCAGACCTAGCACATGTGACCCATGGGCCTGGGGCCTGGCGCAGAGCTCCCTCTCAGCCTACAGGATGATAGTCACAGAAAGCCCCAATTGATGTTCTCACCCTTGGGGAAAAGCAACACACCCGGGGGCCAGCCCTAGGGAGGTCAGGAGAGAGGCGAAGGCTCAGCTCTGCATATAAGAGTCACTCATGCCGACTGCTCAAAGACACAGCCGTCAGGGCCAGTCCGAGAACCAGATTCACAGCCCTGTTTCATCATGTGGGTAACAGTGGTGGGCTCAAAAAAAGAAACAGCGGCCAGGTGTGGTGGCTCACACCAGTAATCCCAGCACTTTGGGAGACCAAAGTGGGTGGATCACTTGAGGCCAGGAGTCCAACACCAGCCTGGCTAACAAAAATTAGCCAGGTGTGGTGACACATGCCTGTAATCCCAGCTACTCCGGAGGCTGAGCAGGACAATCGCTTGAACCTGGGAGGCGGAGGTTGCAGTGAGCTGAGATCTCACCACTGCACTCCAGCCTGGGCAACAGAGTGAGACTGTTTCAAAAAAAAAAGAGAAACAGTTTAATGAACGATCATCCGATAATCAAATCAGGGGGAAGTGGCCACCTGTAGTCAACTTTTCCACAGCTGTGTTGGGTATACAAGCTCCAGGTGGGATCCCCTCTCTGGCTCCCGTCAAGCCACAAGAAACAGCTGCATCCAGCTTGGTGCTTAGGTGTGGAGGCGCACACCTGTGGTTCCAGCTACTCAGGAGCATGAGATGGAGGATTGCTTAAGCCCAGGAATTCAAGGCTGCAGTAAGCAGTGATTGCGGCACTGCACCCCACCCTGGGCCACAGAGTGAGACCCTGTCTTTAAAAAAAAAAAAAAAAAAAAAAAAAAAGCCCAGTGCTGCTCCTCAGGACAAGTGGCCAGGCCTCTAACCAGCAGGCTGCAGTCTGATTCAGATGCCACCCTGGCCAGCCTTTCGCCAGGGGAAGCCCAGGTTCTAAGCAAGACTATCCAGGATCACACTTCCTTACTGCAGCCCTGCCAGAGACTCTCGGGCTATAAACCATGGGTGTGTGAGTGTGTGTGACGGGGGACTGGAGAAGTAAGGGAAAGAGTCACAGGTCCTGTCCCAGACCCATGATGGCCCCGGGACAGGACCAAGGAGGCAGCTGAACTGAGGCTCTGGGCGCAGAGAGCGAGCGCGGGAGGCAGAATGTGCACACTGCCCAAATGCATGGCTCTGGGGAAGAGCGTCAGGTTTTGGGTTTCCGTCCTCACGATGCGGAGACATCAACAGAAGCAACACAGTTGAAGAGGAGCAACCAGGAGAGACTGAGGTCTGGGTGTGACAAGGTGACTGACTCTGTACCAATGCTCAAAGGGCTATCTCCCAGAAACGGAAATAGCCATGTTGGTGAGGGACCCACGGGCACAAGTCACAGGGATGTAGAATTCAGTTCAATACAGGGGTCTCTTCCAAGCAGGAGAACCAACACAACAGGCTATTCTGATAGCACCTTATTCCCTAACATCAAGCAAGAGGCAGGTCAAGTGTTTCTGGGACCGAGAAGGCCAGGCAAACTGGGCTCTATCACTCTGAAGGCCCCGGACACAGAAGGCCCACCACTGAGATGGTGTGAGCCACCTCCACAGCTCCACCCCTCTCTCCTGCCAACAGGATTTGAATTTTCAGACCTCTCCTGTGTCTGCTGTCCTGAGCATCCTGAGTCACTCACCAGTGGCAGCTCTCCGCCCGGCCGGCGCATCTGATAGGTCGACCCATGGGGTAGGCTGTGGCTGGAAAGAAATTGGATTCTACCGCTGAGGCATCTCTAATTGGGGGGAGAGAAAAGAAAGATCCATTCTAACAAGAGGTTGACTGAGAAGTAAGGAGATCACACACAAAACAGCAGGGGTCACCTGCGACTCACTGGCCAATTTTTTTTTTTTTTTTATGACAGAGTCCTGCTCTGTTGCCCAGGCTAGAGTGCAGTGGTATGATCTCGGCTCACTGCAACCTCCGCCTCCCAGGTTCAAGTGATTCTCCTGCCTCAGTCTCTCTAGTAGCTGAGATTACAGGCATGTGCCATTACACCCTGCTAATTTTTGTATTTTTAGTAAAGAAGGGGTTTTGCCATGTTGGCCAGGCTGGTCTTGAACTCATGACCTCAAGTGATATGCTCGCCTCGGACTCCCAAAGTGCTGGGATTACAGGCATGAGCCACACCTGGCCTCATTGGCCAATTTCTATCTTATGCCTGATGCATGCCAGGCACTCTGTAATCTTCCCAAAGTCTGAGAAGCAAGTAGAAGCTGGTGGAAAGAGAAAATGTCGTGTCTGTACTTCCAGGGCCTACATCTACCGTTGTGCCCCTGAAACTGGGGAAAACAGACAGGTGCCAGGAAATGCCAACCCATGGTGGGAAGAAGGCTAAATGTACCAGTACAATTTAATCCCATAGCCTGAAAGCAGGCACACTAAGCTTCTATGCTAGTGGCAAGCAGTGTACTCTCGAGAGCCCACCCCATTTCTGCCAGCCTCCAAAGATGATAGAACGGGACTTTCACAGACAAATGTCGATAACTTATTGCCCCAGGGACAACTCTGGAATAAACCTACAATGTCCCGCGCAAGGGTTAGGCTATAAACAGAGTAATGTAGGGGAGTCACTCTGGGCAAAGACTCGGCTGACCTGATGTAAAAGGCACATTCTGGCTGGGTGCGGTGGCTCACACCTGTAATTCCAGAACTTTCGGAGGCCGAGGCAGGTGGATCACGAGGTCAGGAGTTTGAGACCAGCCTGGCCAAGATGGTGAAACCTCGTCTCTACTAAAAATATAAAAATTAGCCGGGCGTGGTGGTGGGCACCTGTAATCCCAGCTACTCTGGAGGCTGAGGGAGGAGAATCGCTTGAACCCGGGAGGCGGAGGTTGCAGTGAGCTGAGATCGCGCCGCTGCACTCCAGCCTGGGCGACAAGAGGGAAACTCCATCTCTAAAAAAAAAAAAGCAAGAAAGAAAACTAAAAGAAAAAAGAAATAACTTAGAGCGTGAGCAATACGAAGTACTACTTTTTGAGTGCATGTTACACATCTTGACTCCCACTGCCCTGTAGACCCAAGAGCCTGCCAGGGCGCGAACCACCTCTGGCACGTCCACAAAGAACGTTAGAAGAAACGATACAGGAAGAGGAGGACCTAGCATCAGTGAGCTGCTAATGTCACGTGGTTTTTTTTTTGCCTTCCCCAGATACAAAGTATTGTATCCACCGGGCGCCGCCGCCCCGGCTACCACTCACTCTCCCGTGCATTTGGGTCTGATCAGAGGGTGAAGGGTGATCAGCTCCTGCCAGGTTCCGCGCATCGCCGCCCCCTGCCCGGTGCGCTCGGTCCCTTCCCTCAGGCCTCACTCTTTGCCCCCTGCCCTGGCCTCTGCTGACCCAACGACCCAACCCCAAGCTTTCTATCGAGCCCAAGCAAGGGTCGCAAGGGCCAAGGGTCCGAGAAGAAGAAAGCCTTGGTGGCCGAAGGCCTAGAAGACCCCTAAGCCCGCCCTGCCAGCACCGCAGCGCCGCTCACCCGCGGACAGCGGCACCAGCCACTCCGCAGCGCCGCCGCCGCCATGTCGAAGGACCGTGTGACCTTCTCGCCGCGCGGCCCGATTGCGTCATCTGCCGCTTCATCCTGGAGTGGTGCAAGCCTGGGAAACGCTGGTGGGGGGGCGGGGTTTCGGAGAGGTCCAGCCCTCGGATTGGGTCCGTCATGGGGGCGGGGTATTAAATGGGTTGGGAATTCCTAGAGAGCTTGGTCTCTGATAGGGCAGGGTTTTGGAAGAACCGGGCCTGTGACTAGATGTGGCCCGAGGGGGGCGTGCACTCCTGGAAGGGTCAGATCTATGATTGGGCGAGAATATGAAGGGGCGCAGCCCAGGGGCGTGGTTTCCGTCACCTGCGGTGATTCCGCTACAGATCGCACCCGGCGGTGGTCGCAGGAGGTACTGGCACGTGGATCCATTCACCACAAGGACAGATTCTAATGGATTCTGACTGACTGGCGGACCAGCTCGCGAGTGATAGTCTATGGCTGTCCCTGCAACGATTGATTGGTTGACAATGACTGAGATACCAGCAAGTGAGTCGCTCCAGGAAAGCGAAGGATCCCACTCTTGGGCCGCGCTTTGGGAAGACGCCTGTTGGTTTTGGCCCGGAATAGGAAGGAGAAGCTGAGATCAGGCTTACTGTGGTCCAGTCCTACCTCGATTCAGTGTGAATTGCCACTCTCTGCCCTAAAGACGCCCAGGCCGTTGTTATTTCAGCACATCTGATGCTATTTTCCATTCGAAGAATGCCGCCACTAAGTGGCGGTATTTTAACATAGCCTTGCAATCTGGGGATGAGGAAGGAGGAGGGTTGGTCCCCTGGGAAGCTCATGCTGTATGTTGCTGTTGCTGTTTGTCTTATTGAAGCCCTTTGCTTTTTTTTTTTTTTTTTTAAAGAGCGAGAGTCTTGCTCTGTCACCCAGGCTGCAGTGTCGTGATCTAGCTCACTGCAGCCTCCAACTGCAAGTGATCCTCCTGCCTCGGCCTCTGAGTCCCTGGGATTACAGGCGTGAGCTACCGCGCATGGTGCTTTTGCACTATTAACCTGTGACATGGGTTTATGGGACTTCACTTTTTGGAAGGAAGGTAGCTGGGCCCTGGAGGGCATGCATCCCCTGGCTTCTGGGCTGGACAGACTTGTGTTCTCCATCTCAGGAGCTGCCCCTCGAGGTGGGAGTAAGAGATGAGGGCTTACACTCTGGCTTTTTTTGAGATATCTTTATGCCAAGAGGAGCAAACTAGTTAAGTGGTTGGTGCACACAAGTGTGTTGCTGAGAGTAAGTTCTGGGCCAAAAGAAATTGGGATTTTTTTTTTTTTTTTCTGAGACAGAGTTTTGCTCTTGTTGCCCAGGCTGGAGTGTGAGGGCGCCATCTCAGCTCACTGCAACCTCTGCCTCCTGGATTCAAGCGATTCTCCTAACTCAGCCTCCGAGTAGTTGGGATTACAGGCATGCGCCACCTTGTCCAGCTAATTTTGTATTTTCAGTAGAGATGGGTTTCTCCATGTTGGTCAGGCTGGTCTCAAACTCCTGACCCCAGGTGATCCACCCGCCTTGGCCTCCCAAAGTGCTCCACCGCGCCCGGCCCAAAATTTGGATTCTTAGTTGTGGTTGAAACTATGGAGTCTGGCAGGGCATGGTGGCTCATGCCTATAATCGCAGCACTTTAGGATGCTGAGGAGGGAGGATCTCCTGAGCCCAAGAGTTTCCAGTCTCGGCAACATAATGAGACCTCGTCTCTGCAAAAAATACAAACCATTAGCCTGGCGTAGTGGCACATGGTTGTAGTCCCAGGTACTCAGGAGGCTGAGGTGAGAGGATCATTTAGACCGTTTAGGAAGTTAAGGCTACAGTGAGCCGTGACTGTGCCAATACACTCCAGCCGGGGCAATAGAGAGAGACCCTGTCTGGAAAAAAAAAAAAAGGAAAAGAAAGAGAGAGAGAGAAAGAGAAAGAGAAAGAAAGAAAAGGAAGGAAGGAAGAAGAAGGAAGGAAGGGAGGAAATGAAACGAAACGACAGCGTTGGACAAGGGTACCCAGGGGCAGTGAGTATGTCACATGAGCATGTCAAAGGCCCAAAGATCAAGTGGGGACAGAAGAGTCCTTTAAGCCAAGATCCGTGGCTCAGTCCTATTATCCCAGCAACTCAGGAGCCTGAGGCAGGAACATCACCTGAGCCCAGGAGTTCCAGACTAGCCTGGGCAATGTAATGAGATCCTGTCCCTACAGAAATAAAAAAAAATAAGCCAAGTATGGTGTCTCTCACCTGTAATCCCAGCTACTCAGGAGGCTGAGTTGGGAGGATCACTTGAGCCCAGGAGTTGGAGGCTGCAGTGAGCTATGATCATACCACTGCACTCCACCCTGGGTGACAGCATGAGACCTCCATTTCTTTTTTTTTTTTTTGAGATGGAGTTTCGCTCTTATTGCCCAGGCTGAAGTCTAATGGCACCATCTTGGCTGGTCTTGAACTTCTGACCTTAAGTGATATAACTGCCTCAGCCTCCCAAAGTGCTGGTATTACAGGCATGAACCACCGTGCCTGGCCAGGAGTCGATTGTAACTGCAGAAGCCTGAGTGTTTTCATGCTGCACTGGTAGGGAGGAAGGAGTGGAGGAGATGGAGTAGGGCTGGGGTGCCCTAGGGAGCAGTGTGTCCATGCCTGTTTCTCCGGGAGAGAGTGGAGAGAGGAGAGGGCAGGGGCTGGGACGTTTGCTCATAGGCCGAAAGGATGTAGAAGGAGTGTGGATTTCTGCTTTGCTCCGGCCTGGGAGGAGATGGGAAGAGAGACCCCCTGCGCTGTGGGCAGGGAAGGGAGCTGGTGCAGGCAGGAGGATGCTCTTCTGGGAGCCCCAGGCAGTCACTTGGCCTGACCATCATGGCTTTTTTTTTTTTTTTTTAGATGGAGTCTCACTCTGTCACCCAGGCTGGAATGTGGTGACGCAATCTTGACTTACCTCTGCCTCCCAGGTTCAAGCAATTCTCCTGCCTCACCCTCCTAAGTAACTGGAATTATAGGTGCCCACAACCACGCCCAGCTAATTTTTGTATTTTTAGTAGAGATGGGGTTTGGCCACGTTGGCCAGGCTGGTCTCGAACTCGTGACCTGAGGTGATCCATCTGCCTCAACCTCCCAAAGTGTTGGGATTACAGGCATGAGCCACCACGCCTGGCTATTTCAAAATGAATGAAAGAGCCTCTGCTAGCACGGTGGCTTACTCCTGTAATTCCTGCATTTTTGGGAGGCTGAGGCTGGAGGATTACTTGAGGCCAGGAGTTCAAGACCAGCCTGGGTGACATTGTGAGACCTCATCTCTACAAAAAAAAAATTTTTTTTTAAGAAAATTAGCTGGGTGTGATAGCGCATGCCTGCCTGTAGTCCCAGCTACTTGGGAGGCTGAGGCAGGAGAATAGCTTCAGCCCATGAGAGTGAGGCTGCAGTGAGCTATGATTGTGCCACTGCACTCCAGCCTGGGTGACAAAGTAAAACCCTGTCTTTGTTGAGTGATATCACCAGGAAACATTTATTAGCACTGCTCAGGCACCAGGTTCTATACCAAATGCTAACCATGTGTCATCTCTTTTAAATCCTCCAGCAATATCAGCTACTTGGGAGGCTGAGGCAGGAGGATTGCTTGAGCCCAGGAGGTCAAGGCTGCAAATGAGCTATGATTGTGCCCCTGCACTCCAGCTTGGGTGACAGAGTGAGAGTGAGACCCTGTCTCCAAAATGACAAAAAACAAATAAACGTTCTTCTAACAATCTTGGGTACAGTATTAATTTTTCTTTTTTTTTCTTTTTTTTTTTTTTTGAGATGGAAGTTTTGCTCTTGTCGCCCAGGCTGAAGTGCAATGGCGCAATCTCGGCTCACCATAACCTCTGCCTTCTGGGTTCAGGTGATTCTCCTGCCTCAGCCTCCCGAGTAGCTGGGACTACAGACAAGTGCCACCATGCCTGGCTATAATTTTTCTATTTCTGTATAACAAATTACCACAAACTTAGATGCTCAAAACAATAGCCATTTATCATCTTGCCATTCTGTAGGCCAGAAGTCTGGCTGGGTACTTGCCTGGACAGTGCAAATGCTGAAATTGGAACAAGAGTGAAAAAATTAGCATGGCCCTTGGCCAAGGATGACATGCACATTTGTGATGCATTCTAGATTTTTACAACAAAGTACACATAGTTAATGCTGCATTGTACACTAAAAATTTGGTGAAGAGGCTGGGCACGGTGGTTCATGCCTATAATCCCAGCACTTTTTGGGAGGCCGAGGTGGGTGGATCACCTGAGGTCAGAAGTTCAAGACCAGCCTGGCCAACATGGTGACACCCTGTCTCTACTAAATATACAAAATTAGCCGGGTGTGGTGGCACACGCCTATAACCCCAGCTACTTGGAAGGCTGAGGCAGGAGAATTGCCTGAACCCAGGAGGCGGAGGTTGCAGTGAGCCAATATAGCACCACTGCACTCTAGCCTGGGAAACAGAGAGAGACCCCATCTAAAAAAAAGAAAATTAGTGAAGAGTAGCCAGGCATGGTGGTACATGCCTGTAATCCCAGCTACTCAGAAGGCTGAGGTAGGAGAATCACTTGAACTTGGGAGGTGGAGGTTGCAGTGAGCTGAGATCGCACCAGTGCACTCCAGCCTGGGTGACAAAGTGAGACTTCATCTCAAAAAATAAAAATTAAAAAATAAAATAAACGTAAAGTACAATGAGATTATTAGGGTGTGGGCCCTAATCCAGCAGGACCAGTATCCTTATAAGAAGCAGAGATTGGCCGGGCGCTGTGGCTCATGCCTATAATCCCAGCACTTTGGGAGGCTGAGGCGGGTGGATCACTAGGTCAAGAGATCGAGACCATCCTGGTCAACATGGTGAAACCCCGTCTCTACTAAAAATACAAAAATGAGCTGGGCATGGTGGCGCAGCCTGTAGTCCCAGCTACTTGGGAGGCAGAGGCAGGAGAATCGCTTGAACCAGGGAGTTGTAGGTTGCAGTGAGCCAAGATTGTGCCACTGCACTCCAGCCTGGATGACAAGAGTGAGACTCCGTCTCAAAAATAAATAAATAAATAAATAAATAAAAATTTAAAAAGCAGCAGAGATTAGGACACAGACACACACAGAGGGATGACCATGAGAAGACAGCTGTCTATAAGCCAAGAAGAGAGGCCTCAGAAGAAACAGACCCTGCTGTCACCTTGATCTCAAACTTCCAGCCTCCAGGCCTGTGAGACAATGCACTGAAGCCATGCAGTCTGGGCGCTCTGTTAACTGCAGGCAGAGCCAACCCATGCAGGTGCCCCTCAGCCTCTTTCCTCCGGCTCACGGCCCCTACCCACTCACGCTGGCTGCTGCCCGCAGGTCCCTGCCATCTGTCTGCCTTCTGCCTGGCTTCCTTTCCACTTCTGTACTGTCTACCCAGTGGACTCCTCCATCTCCAGTTCTCCTTCTCGAGGTATAATTATAGCTGCTGGCACTAGTGCCTATCACCACTGTGCCAAACTGTCTGCCTGGCCTTTGGAGGCCGTGTCTTATTTAACACCAACCCAGCAACCCTGGGAGGTAGGGGTTATCATTAGCCCTCTTATACCAATGCGATACAGCACCCAAGGCTTCCCGAGCGGAAGGGGATTGCCCAGGGCCACACTGCTAGCATACAAAAGAAAATCTGTCAGCTGGGCATGGTGGCACATGCCTGTGGTCCCAGCTACTCGGAAGCTGAAGTGGGAGGAGTGACTGAGCCCAGGCATTCGAGGCTGCAGTGAGCTGTGATTGCACCACTGCACTCCCACCTGGGCAACAGAGGGAGACCCTGTCTCAAAAATTAATATAAAAGCCAGGCATTGGCCGGGCACGGTGGCTCACACTGGTAATCTCAGCATTTTTGGAGGCCAAGGTGGGTTGATCACGAGGTCAGGAGACTGAGGCTATCTGGCTAACACGGTGAAACCCCGTCTCTACTAAAAATACAAAAAATTAGCCTGGCGTGGTGGCGTGCACCTGTAATCCCAGCTGCTCGGGAGGCTGAGGTAGGAGAATTGCTTGAACCCAGGAGGCAGAGGTTGCAGTGAGCCAAGATCGCACCACTGCACTCCAGCCTGGGTGACAGAGTTAGACTCTGGCTAGAAAAAAAAAAAAAAAAAAAAGCCAGGTGCAGTGGCTAACACCTGTAATCCCAGCACTCTAGGAGGCTAAGGCAGGTGGATCACAAGGTCAGAGGTTCAAGACCAGCCTGGCCAAGATGGCGAAACCCCATCTCTAGTGAAAATACAAAAATTAGCCGGATGTGGTGGAAGACACCTGTAATCCCAGCTACTCAGGAGGCTGAGGCACAAGAATTGCTTGAACCCAGGAGGCAGAGACTGCAGTGAGCCAAGATTGTGCCACTGCACTCCAGCTGGGCGACAGAGTGAGACTCCATCTCAAAATAAAATAAAATAAAATATCAGGGTGTGGTGGCATGTACCTGTAGTCCCATGCGCTTGTGAGGCTGAGATAAGAGGATCTCTTGAGCCCGAGAAGTCAAGGCTGCAGTGAGCTATGATGATGTCCACTCTAGCCTGGGCGACACAGTGTGAGACGCTGTCTCTAAAAAAAAATTCAAAAGTGGCTGTGGCCAAGGTGTCATTTCCTCCCACTTGGATTCCAGACTTTCCAGAGGCCCTTCGCCCTACAGGGGGTTTGGGCATCTCTCTTAGGCCCCAGGTCTATCATAGCACCTCGCCTGGCTTTTTTTTTTTTTTTTTTTTTTTTTAATGGAGTCTTGCTCTGTCACCCAGGCTAGATAGAGCACAGTGGCATGATCTGGGCTCACTGCATCCTCCACCTCCCGGGTTCAAGTGATTCTCCTGCCCCAGCCTCCTGAGTAACTGCGATTACAGGCATGTGCCACCACGCTCAGCTAATTTTTGTATTTTTAGTACAGATGGGGTTTTCACAATGTTGGCCAGGCTGGTCTCTAACTCCTGCGCTCAAGTGATCCGCCCTCCTCAGCCTCCCAAAGGGCTGGGATCCCAGGCATGCGTCACTGTGCCAGGCCACTGTGATGTGATTACGATGTATTACATGCCTGTATCAACATATGTCCTGTAGCCAGTGAGTATATGCACCTATTATGTACCCACAGATTTTGAACTCCTGAGCTCAAGCGACCCCTGCTTGTACCAGCTCTCAGGGCAGGTTGCCAAAAAGTCCTCAGGCTCCGTCCACCCGCCCCCAGTAAAAACACTCGTCATGACTTGGCTCACAAACTGTGGTTTTCTGGACAGTGCAGGTGTCTATGTTTCTCCTTCTCTTCCAGAAATCCTTTTACATTGTGCTAAGAAATTATTGAGGTTGAAATACATACAAAGCCCAAGGGAAAAAGGATGCAGGCCTCAGACCCTTGACCTTGAAGGGAGCAAGGAAAACAGCCCCCACAGAGGCAGGGGTCCGGAGGGTCTGGTGGAGCTCGAGCATCCACCGCCAGGCACAAGGCCCTCACTCGGGGCTGGGCCTTTTGGGCCCTGAATCCTGGGGTGAGGCAGGGATCGGAAACTGTCTCTTCTCCTTGGAGAGGCTTGAGGGATTTCCTTGCTTGCTTTGCAGTGGCTGCAAGAACTGTGGCGAGAGCTTGGGGGTGTCCAGGCCCCCATGGTGTCTGACCCTGAGCCCATGAGCCCCTTCTACCCCTGCGGGTCATGCAGGCAGTTCTCAGCCTCCTGCCCACCCTCAACTTCCCACCCCTGTCTAAACCCCGAAACAGTTCAGAGGCACAAAACTAAGGGGACAGCCGAAAGCCAGGATGCTCTACGCCAAACTAAGAAAATGACTGCCAGCACAGCGTGTGCTTTCCAATCCACCAAGTTCCGCGGTGTCATCTGTGGAATGGGTGCATGAGGTCAAGTACTGTGTAGAGCAAAAAGCTAACATTAGCCATCGTGTCCTTCCTGGTACAATGCTACTCCCCTAAGGGCCCTGCCCCCACTGCTCAGAGCACCCCAAAACTCGGCAACCCTACTGTGTGGGGTAGGGGCTCCCAGTCTGCTCTCCCTGCTGCTCAATGGGTGGGTCCTCAGAGGTTGGCCCACCTGGGTGGGGTAGAACATTTTTAAGTCCTTAACCTGGGACCAACACTCTCTTGCCCACAGGGCTGCTGCGAGATTCCAAGGTGGCTTCCTGGCCCAGAAAGGTGGTTCATGCCTGTAATCCCAGCACTATGGGAGGCCAAGGTGGAAGGATCACCTGAGGTCAGGAGTTCGAGACCAGCCTGGCCAATATGGTGAACTAGAGATGGGTCTACTTTAGTAGAAATGGGTCTCTACTAAAAACACAAAAATTAGCTGGGTGTGGTGGCGCATGCCTGTAATCACCGCTACTTGGGAGGCTGAGGCAGGAGAATTGCTTGAACCTGGGAGGTGGAGGTTGCAGTGAGCCAAGATCATGCCGCTGCACTGCCTGGGTGACAGAGTGAGACTCCATCTCGAAAAAATTAAAAAAATAAATACATGGCTTCCTGAAGTCATTATGGCAGAGGACCCGGGGCGGCAGAGGGTGAGAGGTCTATTTGCTGCACTCCCCCCACACCGGCCCCCGGCCAATAAAGACACTCTCATGTCACAACTCAGCTCTCGTATTACTAAACACAAACCGTGGCTCTCCGGGACAATGCAGGTGTCTGTTTCTCCTTCTCTTCCAGAAATCCTTTTAAATTGTGCTAAAAAATGATTAAGGTTGAAACACCCACACAAAACCCAAGGACAAGAGGATGCAGGCCTCAGACCCTTGACCTTGAAGGGAGCAATGAAACTGGCCCCCACAGAGTCGAGGGTCTGGAGAGGTCTGGTGGAATGCAAGCGTTGCCCGCCACACATGGGAAGCCTCGCTTAGGGTTGGGCCTCTCAGGCTCTGAATTCTGGGGTGAGTCGGGGATCGGAAGCCATCCCTGAAACAGAGGGGGAGATGGGGGCTGTCAGGTTTCATTAAAGTTTGTCTCATAAATGAGACTCTCCTAAATTTCTTGCTTCTCAAGGTGAGTCTCTGACACTGGCGTCACCAGGGAGAAACACAGGTTTTCAGGCCAGGTGTGGTGGCTCATGCCTGTAATCCTAGCACTTAGGGAGGCTGAGGAGATCACCTGAGGCCAGCCTGGCCAACATGGGGAAACCCTGTCTCTACTAAAAATACAAAAATTAGCTGGGCGTGGTGGTGTGGGCCTGTCATCCCAGCTACTCAGGAGGCTGAGGCAGAAGAACTGCTTGGGCCAAGGAGGCAGAGGTTGTAGTGAGCTGACTCGTGCCAGTGCACTCCAATCTGGACAACAGAGCGAGACTCTGTCTTTAAAAAAAAAAAAAAAAAAAAGCCAAATCTGCTTTGAAATGATGCTCCCCTGGGGGAGGCAGATGCATTCTTAATTTGGGGAGGTGCAGACACCCAGACCCCTTCTCTTGGGTCTACGGGTTGGTCAGGAGATCCACTAGCCTGAGCCTGAAACTTCTAGGAGCCCCAGCTGTCGGCCCCTGGGGTCTGAACACCTGAGGGATGGCCCTGAGTGCCCTCTGGCTGGAGGACACCCCTGGCCCTTTGGCCCCAGGTGGTGTCGGACAACACGGGGTTTTCCCAGAAGTCGAGGGATCATCTAGCCATGTCTGGAAGAGAAGATGAATGCAGACCCACCAGACGCACACATAATAGAGAAACTAGCAACTTGAAAACGGGCTCCGTAAATGCTTTCCAAGAGGCCCACCGGCGGGCCGATGTTAGCTCAGCTCTCTGGGTGCTGGGCGCCACCACCTAGTCCTTCTCCTGATTCTTGAAAGCAGCTCTCACCATCCCTACTTGATCTCATTTTCCTGAGGATCTGGAGGGGTGGGCAGCGTGGACCCATCTCACAGAGGGGAGAGCAGAGACTCGGGGAGCCAGGGACTTTCCCCGTGTTGCACACTAGGGAGTGGTGGCAGGGCCAGGAATCAAACCTGGACTCTCTGACCTTGAGACCCCTTTGCTCCTAACCATTCCCACCCCACAGGAGATCAGTCTCACAGAAGGGACACTCCGGATGGCCCCAGGGCTCGGGAGTGACCCAACTATGGTTCCACATACAGACGGGGGAAGAGGCAGGATCCTCAGGTCACTGGTGGCGAAGCGCTGAAGTGGGAAGCAGACGGAGGGGGGCCACACCCAGGGGCCACTCACTGGGCCCACTGACCTGTGAACCTGGAGAAGAGGGGCAATGGTCTTGGGGGAGAAGAGGAAATATCTGGGTGGGAGCTGAAGGGCGAGGGGTGAGCTGGCACAGGGCACACCGGCACTGGGCTTCCCCTGGAGGGCTCAGCTCTTCTGCGGGCTCCACCTCCTGGGGCCTGGCCCAGGCTCACCTTGGAGGGAGGAGGTCCCCTGTCCCCTGGCACTCTATTACTGGGCTGTGGGCTGCTCACAACTCACACACCATCACCCCTACACCAGCACATCTCAATGATCCCACTTCATTTATTACCAAAATATCACAGAATTCCAGTCATAGTTAACATACAGCGTTTAACACGAACCTGATACCTGTAGAAAGAACTGAGTATCCGGACAATTGAGTCATTTGGAACCGTAAGCCACGCCCCAAACCGCATCACTCCGTACTTCAAAAATACGCTTTTTTGAGAGCTTTGGAAACTGAATTAAAATGTCTACACAGCTATGAACAATTGTTTAATAAAACTTTTTCATGTTTCCATTACATGTAAATATATCAATTTGGCATCTCTATAAAAACTCTGAAAATGGTGCAAAAGTTTCATTCTCTTTGAGAAAGCCATTGACAAAAAATATTCACACTTCACTAAAATTTTGAAAAATGGTCTTCTTTCAAAGCTTCTTTATTAATCTGAAGTCTTCTGGGTTATCAAAATCTAGGTTTGCTTTTTCCTCCTAAAACACTAAGGAACATTTATTCACAAGGATTGAAAAAAAAATAAAAAGGCAATGGGGTGATGGAAAACTGATAAGGGCTTTTCTTTTTTTTCTGAAAATAATTTAAAAAGCTTAAAAGTTACATAAGCATCTTCAAAAGAACACAATGGGATTCATTTTATTGTTGACTTTTGGACACCAGTGTCAGACTTTATTGAAAACAAACCCATGTAAAAACAAAGTTAAAATGAAAAATGGCACCTGAAAAATAAATTATTTTATATAAAACAAATCAATAACTTAAAACACACTAATATACAAAAAGTCTAACCATCTACTGTACAACATGGGAATCGGTTAAGAGAGCCTCCCCCTCCCCCAAAGCAAGTCACTGTAAACGGAACATCACGTGGTCATGGTCAAAGAGGTGGCCCCAAACCAACAGAAAAGGCTTCCCTTCTGGTGGAAGAAAAATCCAGTCCTGTCAAAGTCTCCGTTAGCCTAACTTAGGTACTGGCGGTGACTTACAAGCGAGAAAAATAAAAAAGTTTTTTAAATGGCCAGGAAAAAAACCCCTGAATTATGTCACTGAAAGGTTGTAGAAAAATAGGATAAGGTCATTAGAGGTCAGGGGAGAATCAAAAGGTCTGGAAACGTGAACCCTGCCTGGGATTCGAAATTCAGGTTCTATTGCCATTGTTAAGAACGTGCCAATTGCCAATGCCACTTAAAAGAAAGCACTTGTGACTTCAGGGCTGTCTTGGGAAGTTTGGGGACAGGACCTCCCCAGCTCCAGAGTCTGCTGAACCCTGGGGGGTCTCTCCTAAGGAGCTGTAGGTGAGGTAGGTCAGGGGAAGATGGGAGGGGATTGAGGTCAAGGGGTGAGTGGAAGGATAGAGGATAGAGGCCTTCTGTTAGCTGAATTCTTATTCTCTTTTCATCCAATCACAGGAAGGCTGCAAAAAGCACATGGGAATGAAACCGGGCTGAATCTGATGTGAAATGTAACAGCTGAAGGATGTCAATTTCAATTTTCAAGTCTGATGCCGGACCAGGTAGGTCATGTCTTTCCAACGCCTGGTGGACAAATGGCCCTGGTTTGGAAGCAAACAGGGTAGAGGAATTGCCACTAACCATCTTCGGGTGCTTCTGTTTCTCTGATCCAGCAGGGACCCCTCGGGCTGCCGGCTCCAAAGGGCCGGCCTTGGCTCCCGACAGCAGCACAGATCAGTCCCTGGAGGCTGGGTCTCCAGGACCAAGGCCAAGCGCAGACTCTCGGAACTTAAGGCAGCTGCCCTTGGCCAGGGAAAGGCTCACCTTCCAGGAGAAGGTGGCGGAACCCACCCAGCACCACCTGCGGGCGGGCCCCCGAGGAAGCCCATGAATTTCAGGATATTCACGCATGATGGTGGTTGGGGAGGGGACTCAGCACCCGGGAGGGAAATCAGTCACAGAGCTGCGACTAGAGGCACAGCCAGCACATAAAACTGTGGCTTGGCAAATTACACTGAAAATGAAGTAATGGCAGAGCCAAGGGGGAACAAGGGAGAATTCATCTAGAAGCAGGTTCATAAATTCAGATCTGCGTGGGGTCTAGCTACCAGAAGAAGTTACACAGGTCAAAAGAGAATTCAATCAAAGCCTCTTTGGTATTTACCAAACCAGATTTTTGATAAACGAACATTATCTACTCTGAACGCTTTTTCATCAAAATTCCCAAACAAAAGGAGAGCACTCATTTTTGCTAAATACAAATACGACCTGATCTATGTAAAATGTTTTAACAAATGGTTTCTTTTGGGTTGTGCCTTTTAAGAAAAGGGATCTCCCCTTTGCAAATAGGCCTTGTTATGATGTAATGCACTTTGAGGGCACAGGGCCAGCAACTAGAACCTCGATGGGAATGAAGATTGCTTTTCAGCAGTGACAGTTCAAAAGCTAAATCCTTCCACAAGCTTGTGACTCCCAAAGAAATGCATTGTTTTTGTTTGTTTGTTTTTAGCTAGAAGGCTGTTCAAACAGAGGAGACCAAATGAAATGAGAATGTTCCTGAACTGAGAAACTTCAGGGAACTTTCAAAGGCTCATATATGTCACAGGTTTCTTCTCACCTGTCCCAGCATCAGAACAATGGATAGGATTCAGATAAAAGGGAGCTAGGAAATAAGCTGAGGTGCTGGCTACAGGCCCGTCATCATTTTTACAGTTGAAGCTTAACACAGAGTTCTCTGTTGAACGCTAGCTATAGGCATGTGGGGGAGTGAGACTCGAGGACGAGTTTCAGAAGTGGGAATCCCACCTTCCATCAGAAGATGTTGGCCCAGGGAAACCTGAAAGGCTTATTTTTCCAGGAAAATGTTCTGGTCCCAGGGTGGAGAATGCTCTGGGGCAACAGAGCAGGGACCCTCTTTTGTGTTGAATCTGGGCAAACGGGCCTCGGTTCTGGCTTTTCCTGAGTATCTGGGATTCTGTGGGAGGGAAGAGGTCCTCTGTGGCACCAGGCCGACTTTTATGAGACAGGGCCTATAGGGTATGGATGGCAACATCGTCAATTTGCAAGGATCGTGCACACAGCCCCTCAGTAAAAGATCAAGGAAAGGGGAAGGGACAGGCATCCTCAATTGTACAGGCGCCTCTCAAGACGCTGACCTGCTCTGGGGATGGCGGTGCCTGCCTATTGCTCAATTTCCCACTTCAATAAATAAATAGACATAAATAAACAGATAAATACAGCCGTCATCTCATGATAGCAGTTACTAAAAAAACAGCCTAATGTCACGTTTTAGTCTTGAGTCAAGGTTAAAAACTGCTGGTACTAAGTTATTCTGTTTTTGATTCTCTCTGTATACTAGTTATTTATAAAAACCAGATCCCAGTCCTGAGGAGTTTTGGGAGATCTGGCCCTGCCTATCTCACAGGCTTTCTCTTTTACCCTTCCTCCGGGCTCCCGGTTTAAAAGCCACTAGTCTGTGACTGCACATTCCTGCATCACAGATTCAGAAATGCTTTTGCTTGAGGCAAGTATTGGTTTCTTAAGATCTTATGACTCCTCCCTGAATGTTGGGCCGTCTGCACCTTCCCTAACCAAAAAGAAAGAAAAGGTAAAATAAAAAACAAAACAAAATTCGAGCAAAACAAAATCAAATTTAATGGTCTTAAATGCAAAAGTAAAAACAAACAAAAAACACAAAAAAGCAAAAGAAAATTAACAGAACAGAACAACCCAAAATGTCAAGGCAGTTATGAAGAGAACTTTGAGGGTTAATCTTTAAAACTACAAATCAAAGGTTTTGGTTAATAGATAACTGGCAAGAAGTAAGTACTTTTCTGCTGAGTGTTCATACAAAAGCAAAATTTCAAAACAAAATCCGACTAAAATAGAAAAAGGTCTAAGCGCTCACGAGAAGGGATGCGAGAAATACAATGCTCAAATGTTTCTGTGTTATTAAAAAACAGAGCCATCTTACGCCTCCAAGCTATGTTAAATGCTCTTAGAAACGGGAGAAATGGTCGTGAACAAGAGTATCCAATGTGGGGGGCGCCATGCATGCAATGTGTGGACAGAAACTCGGGGCGTCAGAGTAGCAACACATCTTCAGGCGTGCCTGGAGCTTAGATCTGACTCTGGAATATACTGGAGTTTCCCTGAAACTCTTTGGTCCGTTCCCATTGGTGCCTGGGCTTACAAAACACGTTTGTGTCCTTCTCTGGAGGGCCTGGCCCGGCATGTGGCCCCAGCCCCAGTGGTGGCCCACGCTGGACGGGCCCGCCGCCATTCCCAGGACCACTCGGCAGAGCCCGGGACTGAGTGAGCAGGAGGTGGCAATGGGACCTGCTTGGAGAAGCAACTTCCTGTCAACCAAAGCATACACATTGCTTAAAATGGTGAAGCGGTTGAGAAAACGCACACTCAGCATCTGTCTAACATCTTTAGATTCAAAACTAAAACTAAAAGGTGATTTTTTTTTTTTTGCTACCCGGTCTGTGGAGACACTGAATGAAGCGCGTGTTAGACAGTCTTAGAGGTTAAAGCATGCTTCAGGTTCACCACCATCCAGAGGGACTGGTTAGTCAATGCAGTTCTACTTAGATTTCTGTTTAATAGATATCTTAAAGGAAATAACTTACGAAACTTAAGATTGGTCTAACATTGTGGGATTTCAAACATTTGAACATGTCGGTTGCATCCCAGAGTATAAAAACCTTCTCACTTCTCATTCAGACAAAGACAAACACTTGTGAAAATTGGCGCAAAATGAGTTGTACACTAACAAGAAAAGTTTCAACGCCTTCACTCTTAATTATCTATTCCGTACAAAAAAAAAGCATGAGCGAGTTATTTGTGGGACTTGTTGGTTTTGAAAGAAACCTGTAAGATCTTGTCCCCCAGGCGGTAGCCATTCAGGCTGGCTATGGCCATCGCGGCTTCTTCATAGTTTGTCATGGTCACAAAGCCAAACCCTTTGCACTTGTTGGTGTTGAAGTCGCGGATCACTTTCACATTGGTGACGGCACCAAAGGGCCCAAACATCTGCCAGAGGATCCCCTCGTCGGCGTCCTGCCCCAGGTTGTAGATGAAAATGCACCAGCCCGAAGAGGCGTTTCCGGGCACGTTGACACCAGAGAGCCCGCTCATGTGATCGACGCCCATGGGGGAGAACCTGGCGAACAGAGAGCACAGTGTCAGGCCAAGTTTGGCGCAGGTGGCCTGGGGATGGGGCTCGGCCTGGACGCAGGCTGACCATGGCCACCGGGCCCCTTCCCACTCTGCGTAGCCACGAGGTGCCCACGGTCGAGACACCTGCATGGGTCAAAACCATGACACGGTTTTAAACTGGGAAGAATTAAATACGGTAGTGGAGGGTGGGACCCTGTTCTGTCGGGAGCTGACTCTGAGGGGCTGGTTGGCGCCCTCCACTCTTCCCACTGTGCATGTGGGGGGGCCTGTTTAGTGGTTTCTGCAGCTTCCCACAGTTTAGATGATGGGCACTTCTCCTGGTTCTTTTTGTTTTTGAGATGGAGTTTCACTCTGTCATCAGGCTGGAGTGCAGTGGTTCGATCTTGGCTCACTGCAACCCTCACCTTCCAGGTTTAAGCGATTCTGCCTTAGCCTCCCGAGTAGCTGGGATTACAGGCATGTGACACCACACTGGGCTAATTTTTTGTACTTTAGGAGAGACAGGGTTTCACCATGTTGGCCAGGCTGGTCTTGATCTCCTGACCTCATGATCTGCCCGCCTTGGCCTCCCAAAGTGCTGGGATTATAGGTGTGAGCCACCACGCCTGGCCTCCTGGTTCTCCTTTGAGAGTAAAAAATACTCTGCAGGCACTCTGACAGCCACAGCTGTCCCTGGAGGAAACTCTCCTCGTACTGTGGGGGTACGTGCAGGGACTGGAGAACTCCTTTTTCCAAATTTTGCACCTTCCCCTCATTATGACCCACCCCCAACGGTTCACAGTCCAGTGGTCTCTGGTTAGAGTACGTCTATGCCACAATCACTGCAGGCACAAGAATTCATTCCCAAGCACCAGGCAACCAACCTTCTGTGGCTGGGGCCCAACATCCCATGAGGGCCAGGGGCCAAACCACTGAGGGCTGAGAACTCAAGGGACAAGGATGGGCCCTGGGACGCCAGCAGACGCAGGCTCACCAAACTTGACCACACACGTGGGGCTCTTTCCACAGCGATACTTTTATTCACATAAAAAACAAGCCTTTCTGGCCCAGGCACAGTGGCTCAAGCCTAGAATCCCAAGACTTTGGGAGGCCAAGGCGGGAGGATCACTTGAGAGCAGGAGTTTGAGACCAGCCTGGGCAACACAGAGAGACCTCATCTCTAGGAAAACAACAACAACAACAACAACACCACCACCTCAGAAAACTAAAACTAAACTAAAATAAAGCCTTCTGAAAACATATAGATGCCGTAATAAGGATTAAGATAGATGACAAAACAGTTCCTAAAGCCATGCTGCCCTCTAGAACTTTCTCAAATTAAAAAACTAAAGGTCTGAGGGTGAGCTTGGGAATATCTGAGCCCCAAACATCTGTGAAGCCGGCATCTGTGAAGCCACATGATGCATGCAGAGAAGCATTACCTGTTCCAAAATAAAACTAGGCTTCAGGCTGTGGCCCTGTCAGCCAAGGGCAGCCCCTTCAGGCCCCAGCTGGGGTCAGCGAATGCCTTCAAGTGTCACTAAACAGATTCGCCTTCTCAACAGACACAGAGGACACCAGCCCCCAAGGGACAGCTCACTAGCCCAAGGGTGATTTTCTTTCTTTTTTTTTTTGTTTTTGAGACAGGGCCTCACTATGTTGTCCAGTCTGGTCTCAAACTCTGAGGCTCAAATCATCCTCCTGCCTCCTGGGTAGCTGGGACCACAGGTATGTGCCACCACGCTGGGCTAATTTTTACATTTTTTTGTAGAGTCAAGGTCTCACTATGTTGTCCAGGCTGGTTTCAAATTCCTGGGCTCAAGTGACCCTCCTACCTCGGCCTCCCAAAGTGTTGGGATTACAGGTGTGAGTCAACGCACCTGGCCTTCTCAGGAATTACTCTTGTTGGTAGTTTTTCTCCTGTCGATTTCTTTGGTCTTGACAATCATAAATCTTTACCCCTCTTTTCCTCCAACCCCAATTCTTTTCCATCCCTTATCTCTGGGCTTTTCCGGAAGTGATAGGAACTGACTGCAGACTGCCTGCTATCTGGGTCTTTCTTCCTCCTCTTCTCTCAGTCTCCTGGGGCAAATCTTCCCTTCTTTCCCTCAGGGCTCTCCTGTCCTCCTCGCCTCCTTATATCACTGTCTCAGTGGTTGTCCTGCCACTCAATTTCCTGCTAGACCAGAAATGTCTGCTCCTCTGGTTTCCCCTTTCTTTTCTCATTCTCATTACTAGAACCAAAGTCCTGCGTCTCCTCCTCCAACCTTCCCTGTTTTCCTTCCAGGCTAAGGAATAGTTCACCCAATGCCACCACCCACATAGCCTGCCTCATCAAGAGCAGTGCCGACTATACGATCAGATTTCTACAGCTGAATTTTAAAATTCAGCTCCATTCTGCCCAGAGGAGCTTCCCTAGCCTTATCTTCAAACCAGAATCATCAAGGCAGGCAGGCCAGCTTTGGAATCTGAGCCAGGCTGAGAACGCTGGGTAACTCAGCCACAAGAATAACACCTCTCACTGCAGCATGTGTGGCAGTGAGCAGCGCCCACCCAGCCTCACTGTTAAAACAACCTGAGGCCAGGCTCATGTCTATACCCCCAGAACTTTGGGAGGCTGAGGTAGGAGGATCACTTGAGGGTAGGAGTTTAAGACCAGCCTGGGCAACACAGTGAGACCCCATCTCAACAACAACAAAAAACATTAAAAATAAAAATCGTGGGAAATCTGTTATTGTCATACCTAAGATAAGCCCTCAGTGCCACTCCTTGAGGTTTTGACAAAAACAAAACAAAAGAGCCCTGACATTGAGACTTCTGCTGTTTCTGAGGCTGCAGCACACCTGCTCCTGGATTCCAGGGCACTGACTCCCCCGTCTCTATCCCACTTGATCCCATAGCCAGAACCATTTTCAGGATGGAAGGACTAAGAAATCCAGGAAAACTGCTCCCCTCTAGGACAGGGCTTATAAACAGAATGCATTCATATAACGTTCACCAATGCAAATGACTCCACAAGGCAGGTGTATGAAAAAGGTCTGCCTTAGGGCTGCTGATCAAATGTCCAAAAGCTTTGGAAGATCTGCTCTCACCTGAGTATACCTAAGGCAACGTCTTTTCTCCCAGAGATAAGAAACATTCAGTATTCTTTTTTTTTTTTTTTTTTTTTAAGAAAGGGTCTCACTCTGTCACTCAGGCTGGAGTGCAGTGGTGCAAAAGTTCACTGCAGCCTTCACCTCCTGGGTTCAAGCAATCCTCCTGCCTTGGCCTTCTGAGTAGCTGGAACTAAAGGCCAGCACCACCATGCCCAGTTAATTTGTTCATTATTTTTTGTAGGAACAGGGGTCTCACTTTGTTGCCCAGGAGCTCAAACTCAGGGCTTCAAGTAATCCTCCCATCTCAGCCTCCCAATAGCTGAGATTACAGGGCATGCCCCCCACACTGGGCATGAAACCATCTCTAAAGCTCGCAGCTCCATTCTCCTGTTACTAGGAACTGTGCACTGGAGCTCTAAGTGTTCACGCTCCCAGGAGCCAGTGGGGACCGGTGCTGTATTTTTTTTTAACACAGGTTCTGGCTCTGTGGCCCAGGCTAGAGTGCAGTGGTATGATCACAGCTCACTGCAACCTCAACCTCCTGGGCTCAAGTAATCCTCCTACCTCAGCCTCCTGAGTTGCTGGAACTACAGGAGCACACCACTATGCCTGGCCAGTTCTGTATTTTTTGTAGAGATGGGGTCTCGCAGTATTGCCCAGTCTGGTCTTGAACTCCTAGGCTTAATCGATCCTCCTCTCTCAGCCATCCAAGGTGCTAGGATTACAGGCATGAGCCACTGTGTACAGCCTGTCGTCACTGTTTTGATTCCCATGAAAAACAACGCCTGGCTGGAAGTAAATGGCTTTCCTACAGACATCTTTCTGATGGAGGCTGGGGTGCGGTGCTGCGGAATGATTCTGAAAGTGCTTTCTGATGGGATCAGTCTCGCGTTCCTGTGGTTTCTATTCTGTGGCTGTGCAGTTGCCCGCCATTGGGGCTACGTGTGGCTTTCAGGAGTGCATGCCCTCCCGACCCACCTGAATCTCTGCGCCTGGTGGTGAACGGGGCCTCCAAACCGTCGCGCTGGTGAGTGGTACAGCTGCGAGAGGAGTGCCACATTTTTGTTCTGGTTGGGATTGGCTGCAAACTTCACCGTGATGGGCTCAGAGGAACCTGGGGGTTTATGACCATTGAAACTGGTAATTGCCTCTTCTGCCTCCGACCGTTTGTCAAACCGGATAAACGCAACCCCTCTGGACAAACCTTTTTAACAAACCAACAAAAACGAAGTTAGGGGGAAAAACGCTAGGACTTTCAAAACTGAAAAGCAAAAGTCAGGTCAGTCTACTATGGGCCAGACTGGAAGTCTGGTTAAGGAAATAAACAAAAATTAAACCTAAAAGTGAAAACAAACGGATGGAGTAAAGAAAATCAACGACTAACAGAAGATTAAAGTTTTAGACTTTCTTCCTGGTTGAAGCCACGACTCGTGTTGGCGCCCAAAGATATTTTGGTGATAGACATCCCCAAGAGACACCCGAGGCTCTCATTTGGAAGAAAGCAACATTAGGAAACAGCACACCCGCCGTCACTATTTAGCCGCCAGGTGCCCGTCACAGAATGGGTACGTGGATGTGCTGTGGGTCAGTGGGTAACAGGGTTGGGGTGGGGGCTGTGTCTGAGAAACCCTCCCTGGGCTCTGGGGCCACCCACCTGGCTGCTGTCTCTGGGGCCCACTCTGACAGCGGGCCTCGTGGCTGAGCCTGCCGCAAAGGTGCCCAGCTTAGCCTGCGTGCCTTCTTCACGCCAGGAGGGTGTGGGGTCCTGCGGCTGTCCCCTTGCCAGGTCTGTGCTGCTGCTGTCCCCTCACTCTTGTCTTGGGATACTCCACTCTAAGGTCCTGCACCCTCCTGTGGGCCCCAAATTGCCATCAGAATCAAATGAGGCCAGAACACTGCCCAGGCTCACACAGCAGAGCTGAACCTACCCACAGGCTCACCAGGCAGGCCCGGGGTCCCTGTGTGGGAAGGGCCAGTCCTGGATCCCCAGCTGAACCCAATCCTGGACAGAGCAGCATGAGACCTGAGGCCCGCCATACTGTGGGCGACACTGGTCAGCCGGGCACTGGCGTGAGATGCCGAGCAAGGCACGTGGAAGGAGAGCATGGCTGTCCCCCACCTCTGCCTGTCCATACGCTAGGCCCGGGAGGGAAACAGGAGTAGCATCATCCCTTGAGGAACCCGGGGAGCAGGCTGGAAACTGGATGCAGCTGAGGGGGATGGGGGTGAGGGCACACTGGGCAGTGAACTAGCTCCTCCTCCTGTGGAGAGGACACTGTGACGTCAGAGGAAGGCCCAGGTGGGAGAGGTGACAGCTGAGGGGCCAGTCTGAGAGTGACATCACTGGGCGGGAGTCGTCGGTATGTCCTGGTGGGAGAGACTGCCGCAGACGGCCCAACCCAAACACCCTGGTTCTTAAGACTTTTAGTTGAGCCAGGCCAAGGCTTGTGCCTGTGGTCCCAGCTACTCCAGAGGCTGAGCTGACAGAATTGCCTGAGGCCAGGAGTTCAAAACCAGCCTGGACAACATAGCAAGATCTCACCTCTTAAAGAAAAAAAAAGACTTCCAGTCAAAGGGTGCCCTAACTCAGGTTTCTTCTCTAGGTAAAGGCCTCTGGTGCATGGTAAAGAACAATGACCAAAGCCAGGCAGCCTGGGGCCTTGGGTGACCTATCCAGCAGGCACCCAACTGTCCCCATGTCCTGTCTCCACGTCTCACCTGGCACCTTACTCCACTACTTCCCAGAGGGTCCCACCAGCTGCCCCACAATCGCGACACCTCAGGCCCCACGTGAGCACACAGACAGCAGCCTTAGTAAGGTCACACCTAGCGCTGTGTACATGTGCCAGGAATATTCTGGGGCTCAGGCCCATTTCTGAGCTGCTGCTCAGAAGGAACACCTGAAAACATAACCCTGGCAGATGCTGCTTTCATTTATTCTCACACGACATGAATGACAGCTTAGTCAGTCTTGGAAATCTAAACAAAAATCTAACTTTAGGCAAATATGACTGACAATTGACGCTGGCTGGCTCTTAGGGAAGCTGGCTCCAAGCAGATGGCACCATTCTGTTTCTAAAGACCTTGCGGCCCAGCAGAGAGAAGGCATGCATGCAAGTGTGGGTTCCTCGTCTGGTGTTGTAGAGTGGCTTTCAAATGTAAGCGAAACAAAGAAAACTCGAGTAAGGGGGGAGCAGGAAGGATGCCGTTTAACACAGGGGAATAGCAATTCACCATATTATTTTTTTCTGAGACAGGGTCTCACTCTGTCACCCAGGCTGGAGTGCAATGGCTCAGTCTTGGCTCACTGCAACCTCCACCTCCTGGGTTCAAGTGATTCTCCTGCCTCAGCCTCCCAAGTAGCTGGGACTACAGGCATACACCACCAAACCCAGCTAATTTTTGTATTTGTAGTAGAGACAGGGTTTCACCATGTTGGCCAGGCTGGTCTTGAACGCCTGACCTCAGGTGATCCACCTGCCTCAGCCTCCCAAAGTGCTGGGATTACAGGTGTGAGCCACTGCACCCGGCCACAATTCACTATATTATTTAAGGAATGTATACTTTTTGAACATGGCTCTGTAATTTTGGTTTTTGTTCTCCCAGTGGTTTTTATTTTTCTATTAAATATTTTTTTAGATAGAGTCTCACTCTGTCACCCAGGCTGGAGTACAATGGCGCAATCTCAGCTCACTGCAACCTCTACCTTCTGGGTTCAAGTGATTCTCCTGCCTCAGCCTCCCCAGTAGCTGGGACTACAGGCGCCCGCCACCACGCCCAGCTAGTTTTTATTTTTAGTAGAGATGGGGTTTTGCCATGTTGGCCAGGCTGGTCTCAAACTGCTGACCTCAGGTGATCTATCCGCCTCAGCCTCCCAAAGTGCTGGGATTACAGGTGTGAGCCACCATGTCCAGCCTTGTGTTTTTAGAATTTAACAGCAAAGTCCAGGAAATGGCATAATCTCCAGATGAATACACTATAAAGTTCACAATTAAGATGGACATAGAAGCAAAGGAATAAAAAAATTAAGCTCTCAGCTCAGAATGGGATTTCTCTCTCTCTCTTTCTTTTCTTTACACAAAGATCTCCCTCTTTTTTTATTTTTTTAAAAAAGAGTAGGGGTCTCACTATGTTGGCCAGGCTGTTCTGAACTCCTGGGGTCAAACCATCCTCCCACCTTGGCCTCCCTAAGTGTTGGGATTACAGGCGTGAGCCACCGCGCCCAGCCATCCTCACCTCTTTAACACTAAAAAGCCCATCACAGGAAGGCAAACTCCACACGCAGGCCTGCCACTCTTCCCTGCTGCCCATCGTGTACCTCATGAGGTCCCAGCAACAAGCACCCTCTGTCCCCAGCAGAGGGAGCCACAGCCCTGGGACCAGAGCCTCACTTTCCTACCAATTCTGCACCCTGGGGCGGGAAGCAGGGCTGGGGAGACCCTCCTGGCTCCCTTCTCTCTGCTTCCCTCACCCCCCTGCAAAGACGCCAAAGGTTCCTTCCGCCACCTTGAGTTTCACAGCAGATGCTGGGGGGCAATACTGAGACACCCCCAACAACCTGGGAGACACTAGCTTGGAGAGGGAAAAGAGGCGATGTCCCAGTAGCTGTGTGCAGAGGTGTATTGCCCCAGCCTGCAGCCTGTGTGTGTCTGAGAGACTAAAGATGGCTTTAGGAGAGTTGGGTGTCTGGGGGCGTGTTCTCAGAGGCTGGGGGCTCCAAGTGGAGAGCAGGATACCCTCATCAGGGCTGGGCTATGGCTGGAGGGGAGTGGACTGTGGGCCAGTGAGGTCGGCTCCCCCAGCCCCGGGCCCTGCGCAGCCAGCTCAGATGCCCCAATACGGAGTTGGGGGGCGATGAACCCATGCACTGGCCCGATAGGATCGTTCTCTCAGCTGGCACTTCTGAGGTAAGTGACGGGACTTCAGGGACCACACGACTCTTCTGGTGCAGACCAGGGGAGTTTACACCAAGTAACTGGCATCCCCCGACCCTCTTCCCAGAGCGAAGGCAGAACGAAGGAGGCTGTGTGAGCGAACCCTCTCTTTCGGCACTGTCTGGTGCCAGGGCACGAGTCTGTGCTAGGCTACGCGTGGTCCCCAAGAGCCCCCATCAAGTGCACAGCGGCCCCTTCCCTTCCTTGGGCCCCAGCGGGACCGAAGGCCAGCAGCAGCAGGGCCAGTGCACGCTAGGTGGGGTTCCCACAGCCGGCCAGGAGGAGGGAGAGAGACTGATGAGGCTGCCCACCCCAAAGCACGCAGCTCAGGGGATGCAGGACAATGTACGTGTCCCTCCATCCTGCAGGCCAGGAAGGTCCCACTCGTGTTTGCATGAAAGGTGAGGTTCTGGGCTGCTGGGGGAGCACTACTGTTCTCTCAAAAAGAGGTCATCTCAGAGCATGACTTCCTGTGGCCCAACTACTCAGTGTATTTGAACACCATAGCCAAGGCGGGAAGAATATGAAAACCGTCCACACAATGCCCGGGCCTCGCTGGGCTTGGCGAGCGGACTCTTCCCTCCTGGTTGGTCAGCACACTCGCACTCCTACCCCAAACAGAGCTGAGCGATCCGAAATCCCCTCAGGGTGGCCTGAGCTCCCCGTCCCCCAGGCGGGGCCGTGTGCAGGGCTTGGCAAAGGATGTGGTGGTGCACTAGTTCCTAGCCTAGTGGGGCAGGCGGGCCAGGCAGTGGGTCGGGAACACAGCTGTGGATGCGGGCGTGTCCCCAGCCCCTCACTGCCTGATGGTGTCACACAAAACCCAGAGCCCATGTTCGGGTGCCGAGAAAGCCTGGGGGGGGCCAGTGAAGTGGCCAGGACTGCCTGTCCATGAGAGGAATTCACCGCCATATGTTCTGTGCACTTTAGATGAGCTCCCCAGAGAGAAGCATCTGAATTCTGGGGATTTGGGGCCATCAGACTACTGTACCTCAAATGCCTGCAATGAGAGCCACAGTGGACAATGCGCAGCAGCCTTTTTTTATCCCCCAGAAACAGGGTCTTGCTCTGTTGCCCAAGCTGAAGTACAGTGGCGCGATCATGGCTCACCACAGCTGTGACCTCCTGGGCTCCAGCAATCCTCCTACTTCAGGCTCCTGAGCAGCCGAGACAACAGGCCTGTACCACCACACCTGGCTGCAGTATCCAATTTTTTTTTTTTTTTTTTTTTTTTTTTGAGACAAGTCCCGTTCTGTTGCCCAGGCTGGAGTGTACTGGTGTGACTCAGCTCACCGCAACCTCCGCCTCCCAGGTTCAGGAGATTCTCTTGCCTCGGCCTCCCAAGTAGCTGGGATTACAGGCGCTCGCCACCACGCCTGGCTAATTTTTGTATTTTTAGTAGAGATGGGGTTTTACCATGTTGGCCAGGCTGGTCTTGAACTCCTGATCTCAGGTGATCCACCTGCCTCAGCCTCCCAAAGTGCTGGGATTACAGGCACTGAGCCACTGCACCTGGCCTGCAGTGTCCTTTTCACCCCATTCATGGGCAAGGCCAGGACATTCACCTGCCTGAGGGAAGGTGCTAGAATTTCTTGGTGTTTTCACCGTACATGAAATGCTGGCCTAATCCCCAGCTTCTTTTAATGCCATCTTACCTCCTCAAACCAATGCCAACTTTTCTCATTTTGGTACTGCCCTCATTTGCAGAATAACTAATGACATTTAAAATCAAATGGTGATCTGCCTTCCCTAGACAACCCAGCCCCCACCTAGGGAATACCGTCCCCACATGTCTCGGGCCCCTGCGGTACCTGTGGTCTGATCCACGAGGACCCGCGAGTTGATGATCCGCCCAAACCGAGAGAACATGTCCTCTACATCCTTCTGGGTCATGGTCCGCGGGAGCCCGCTGATGTACAAGTTGGCATCTTTGATGACCTCTGAGCTTGGGCGAGCATACGACACCTTGAAAACACAAACACTTTCTGGGATCAGGACAGGCATGTGGCCAAGGCATTGAGGAGGGTGCTAAATTTTGGGGTTAGGAAAAGCCAACACTGTGGGGTAAGAAATCATACAGGGAACGATTCTCATCGCTGACGCTCACCACCTGCAGCCACGTGGTAGCAGCTCACTGCAGGATAGGCCATGAGCTGGGGTGCCTGGAGTGCCTCCTCACTAGGTGCTCGCCATCCCCAAGGAGGCAGGCATGACTCCCATGTCACAAAGCCCAACAACTGAGGGCCCACAGCTGGTAGGTGGCCACCTCTCTGACCTCTCTGATGTGCTGGACAATGAGTTGGTGCTAGAGATAAGACCTGGTGCCTGAAAGAAGCCAGTAATACAGCGGGCCAGCAAGCTGGGAGCTGCTGGGAGCACATGAGACTCCCCTGCCAAAGAGCAAGCTTGCCACAAAAGCCCTGATGGGGGCCGTGAGTTCTGGGAGGACCCCAAGTTTGTACTCAAATCCACTCAAGTGTACATTATTAAACGACTCAATGCCTTTTGGATTTCTATTTTGCAAAAGCAAAGAAAACTTAAAGAGGACCTTCTGGGTGCTTTGACAAAATGGCACATTCATCATTTGTGTGTGGAGGGTGGTAAAGGGAGCTCAGAGGCCAATGCAAGAAAAGGCGTTCGGTGCTTTCCCAGGTTGACGCTGATGGCCGTGCAGACCCCACGGCCCAGAAGGAGGAACAGGACAATGGTGGAACCTTTCTGTTTGTGAAGGGGCAGTCTGGCAGGACTCTCAGACATCAGGAGGTTGGCATATGGAGGAGGGGACAACAGCCGTGTGCCCAGGAAGGGTGGGGACTTGAACCTGTGCGAAAGGAAGTTCATCCCCTTCGAGTGAGGGGCACAGAACTGATGAGCCAAGGTGACTGAGACCAGAACACAGGGAGAAATCACTGCTCAGGAGTCACTGGGCAGAATCTGTGTGCCGAGAACACACACGCAGCATCCTCTGAGAAGCTCCTATCATGTTCCAGAGAAGGAATGATAGACATTGCCACTGCTCACAGGGCATCGGGCAGCCCAGCAGGAGAGCACGAGAGCCCCACGAGGAGAGGAGTGGTGGGGCTGGAGGCCAGCTCCGCCCGGCAGCGGTGGGTATGGAGGGAGCACGTCACTATGGGGCCCATAAGGTCTCTGGGGACACCGTGCTGCTCCCAGGCCCGGGGCACTTCCATCAGCCTGTGGGCAGGAGCTCTGGGGGCATTTGGTCACCCTGTGATTTGGCTTAGGGGTTGCCAGTGCTGTCCCCAGAGAAAAAGAGGCTGCCTTGGCCCCCAGTCTCCTCTACAGTGTCCGGGCCTGCCTTGGCTCTCTGCAGACCTGTCTGGACTGGGCAGTATTTGGGGGCCTGCCAAGCCATCACCCTGCTGCTGGTGAAGCGGAGCTGAGGCTGGCACTGACTGGACCTACTGACGTGCCTGGATGAAACCCCAGAGAAGTGCCCTAGAGCCAAATGCTGGGGAAAGCTCTGATGCCTCCCAAGGACAGGTGTTTCCAAGGACCATGGGAACTCTGCTTTCCTCTTCTCTCTAGACACTGTCACGTTCAGTCAGGCCAGATCAGAGCAGCTGGTGCACCGTGGGCGTGCACCAACCTGGGGCTCCCCGGCCCCTCAGCCAGAACCCTCTTTCCTAAGCTCCCAACACCACTTGCTCTCTAGCGTCAATCAGGTCTTTTTCTAGCTGCCCATTCTCAAGAATTCATTCAGTGAGGGGTTCGATTATGCTCCCCCCATCCAAATTCATATGCAGAAGTCCTAACCCCTCAGGACCTCAAAACGTGACCTGATTTGGATACAGTCATCACAGATGTAATCAGTTAAGACAAGGTCACACTGGTACAGGATGATCCCTAATCAAATGTGACTGATGTCCTCATAAAAAGGGGAAATTTAGGCCAGGTGTGGTGGCATAGGCCAGTAATCCCACTGTTTTGGAAGGCTGAGGTGGGAGGATCGCTTGGACCTAAGAGTTCAAGATGAGCCTGGGCAACATGGCAAGACTCCATCTCTACAAAAAATAAAATTAGCTGGTTGTGGTGGCACATACCTCTAGTCCCAGCTACTCGGGAGGCTGAAGTGGGAGGATCGCTTGAGCACAGGAGTTTGAGGCTGCAGTGAGCCATGATCGCACCACTGCAGCCCAACCTGGGTAACTAAGTGAGGCCCTCTTTTTTTTTTTTTTTTTTTTTAAAGAAATTCCATTTAGAAAGGGGGAAATGTGGATATAGGCACTCGCACAGAGAAGTGCTGGTTGGAATACCCTCATCCCTGCCCTGGCCTGCTGCGTGAAGATGGAGGCAGAGACTGGGGTGATGCTTCTCTAAGTCAAGGAATGCCAGAGACTGCCAGCCTCCACCAGAAGCTGTTGAGGGGGCCTGGGACAAATCCCTTCCCAGCGCCTTTGAGAGAAACCAACCCTGCCGACACCTTGGTCTTGGGCTTCCAGCCTCTATAACTGTGGGTCAACACCTTCTGCTGAAACAACCTGGCCTGCAGGGCTTTGTCACAGCAGCTGAGCAAACTCCTACCCTTCCCTGGCCACTTGGCTTGCCATGGATCCCTCCACTCGCATCAACACCTAGTTCCTCCTGTCTCCATTTAGTTCTTGACTGCATCAATCATGACCTGACACACTATGTATTTTACTTACTTTTTAAGTTTTTTGTGGAAACAGGGTCTCGCTATGTTGCTCAGGCTAGACTTGAACTCCTGGGCTCAAGTGATCCTCCTGCCCTGGCCTTCCAAATGGCTGGGATTACAGGCGTGCGCCACCCTGCCTGGCACCTATTTTACTTATGTAACTTTTAACTTTGCAAACAGACTGTGAGCCTCAGACTTGTGTGTTTCCTGCTGTATCCAAAGCACCCAGAGCAGCCTCAGGTGAATAGCAGGCATCTGGGGACCGCTGCTGCATAAGTGGAGTGAGCAGTAGCTGCTGCTGTTAAGAACGCCTGCCTGCCTCTCTGCACTGCAGTCCCCAGCGCTGGCTTCTGTGGGTGACAGGAGTTTTGCTGTTCTGATTTCACAAAGTGCTGGGGAAGTCTCCAGGTGACAGCATTAAGTACCTATAGCCACACACAGCACCCGGTTTCACACCCTGGCTTTGCTCCTCCATCCCTCCGTGACCTTGGCAGAGCTGTTTTACTACTCAAAACATCAGCTTTTTCAACCCAAATCTGGGGACCATCCTGTATGTGGCTGTGAGGAGGGCAGGTGAGATACTGGACAGAAGGCCTGGCCCACCGTCGGCCTTTGGTAAGCGCTGGCTGTGTGTGGCACACAGGCACCCAGCAGTGACGCAGAGCTATACACAGACACTCTGCAACGTCTTGGCAGGGACACCGAGCTGCATCTGGGCCATGCTCAGCCTGTCACCTCCATACAGGAACACTCCCACTGTGGCTGCCTGGGCTGCTACTATGGGGAAAAGACTAATAGGGATGAGGAGACAGGACTCCTCCCTCTCGACTGTGCCACCAAGGGAATGACATCAGAAGCAAAGAGAACGGAATGGACAGGGTGAAGGCAAGGGCACATCTGGGCTGTCTGTGAAGAGCTGGGGCTCTGGGAAGCCCTGCCTGCAGGGAGGAGTGGGGCAGAGGTTTGGGGCCAGCCTGAGGTTCCCAGGATGTGCCTGGGTCTCCTCTAGGATGCTGCCCTTGCCCTGTGCCCCTGCAGGTCCTGCTGCTCAGAATACCCTCATCCCTGCCCAGGCCTGGCTAACTCCTCCTCCTCCAGATCTCAACTCTGGCTTTCTTGAGGGAGCCTTCCCTGACACTGGCCACTATTATAGGCTCCCCGAGACCATCCTGGGGCCACCTAACAGTGAATAGTGGGCATCGCTGGGCTCCTTGAGGGCAGCCACAGGCCAGGAACCCACAGCACCTAGCAGAGGGCCTGGCCCTAGCCCGTACTGTCATAAAGGATTTGTGTGGGGGTCCTAAGGATTGTCATAAAGGATTGTCTGGGGGATCTGTCTCTGTCCCAAATTCCTAGGAGGGAGCTTCTAAAGCTCCTGGAATTTCTGTTACTGTGAGGACTTGGCTCCTACTTGAGTTTGTGCTAAGTGATGGCTGAGGATGGCCCCCGACTCCGGAAAGATCAAGCATGTGACCAGTGTTGAGGCGATGCCAGCCTGACCTCCAGCATGGGGCAGGGGAAAGCGGTGCAGGGCATGGAGTTCAATCACATGGCCGAACACTCAATCGATCACGCATTCATAATGAGAGCCCAGTAAAAACGCTAGACACCAGAGCTCCGTGGAGTCTCCTGGCAGGTGCACAAGTCACATGCAGGGAGGGGGAGGCACCTGACCCCACTGGGTGTAGACACATGAGCTCTGTGCTTGGGACCCTCCTGTGTGGCTCTTCGTTTGCCAGGTGCTAAGCTGCAACCTTTATTAACAAACTGCCACTGGAAGCGTGAGTTCCAGGAGTCATTCTAGTAAGTTATGCACCCTGAAGGGGTGGCAGGAACCTCTGAATTTGTAGCCAGTTGGCCAAAAGTGCATGGGCCTGGGGACCTCCAAAGGGCGACTGGCACCTGAGGTGAGGATAGTCTTTTTGGGGACTGTGGCCTTAAACGTGCGGGGGCTGTACTAACACTGGGTGACTGGTGTCACAATAGAACTGCAGGACACCAGGTGGCATCAGATCAACACTGAGTAAAAAAATCCAGGATGAGCTGAACACACAACTCCATCCAGGCCCTTATCATGCTGCACAAATGAGTCACCCTTAAATTGGGGAGGGCAAGGAATCCAAAGTCCCTTTCCTTTGGTCTCAAGGTATCTGGCCCAGCATTGGACACTGGCCAGAGTCTCAGTAAACGTTTACAGAATGAACACGCTTGAAGCACAAAGGACCCCAGGGCCGCGCCAGAGGAACTGCCAGAGAAGCCAGGCCTGGACAGCCTCAGGGAAGCCCTGGGGAGAAATGACTGAGGACTGTCACATCCCCTCCAGGCTGGCCTGTTTCTGCAGAACTAGGACAGTGGTGGGAAGCCACTGAGAACCAGATTCTGCCGGCAGAGGGCAGGGCTGCTGAAGGTGAGTCAGGCTTCTGCACACATGGCCGGGATGACAGGAAGGGACATCTGCCCAGGCCTGGGACCCTGGGGTCCTGCACGGCTCTGGCTTCAAACTCAGGCAGCCACTCCAGTCTTTCCTACCAACTTCAATCCTAGAGAGGCAAGAAGTCCTGTTGACACCATTGCATTGGCATCCAGCTCTTGCATTTGAGTAAATGAAACCGCTGCACAAGAATAACCAACCATTCTGCTCCACACCTCAGCCTGGCTGCCTCAGAAACAACCTTTAAATATTTTCTAAATGGAGGAGAGAACTCCTAGGAGACAGGGAGTCTGGGGCCAAGGATCAACCACCGGGGGCTGGAGGTGAGGAAGAACTATCCCTGCTCAGGTGGAAATGCATGGCGTTGGGCTGCCCTTACCAGCCCCTACAGTGGAAGGCACCTTTGGGGACCTGCGCTGGACACAAGGATGCAGCAGTCGTGCACCTGCCCTCGGGGAGCCCACTGCACACCATGTTCACGCTGCCGGCACAGGCGGGTCTGGGGGAGCTGCTGCTGAGCAAGGGTTTGGCCACTGAGTAACCAAGATCATGGGGCAGTCCGAG
Source organism: Cacajao melanocephalus (assembly GCA_963573385.1). Taxonomy (NCBI): domain Eukaryota; kingdom Metazoa; phylum Chordata; class Mammalia; order Primates; family Pitheciidae; genus Cacajao; species Cacajao melanocephalus. Next base: position 155,610 of record CAUYLG010033168.1, on the reverse strand, counting down.
GGCAGGGACAGAGGCCACCTCTTGGCTGAAGGTGCTGCCACCACCAGGTCACAGGACCCTTCTTGGTGGGCAGGCAAAAATCCAGGCTCCCAGGCCTGCTCTGCAGTGACTCAGGAGGCCTCCCTGCAGCCTGAGAATCTGTATTTTACAGCTCCCCAGAGAGCCCTGGCAATCAGATAAGCTGAGGAAGCACAGCCATGGTGCAGGTCCAAGAGAGACCCTTCTGGGCACCCGATGAGATCCAGGGAGCACCATTCTCTGGGGTAGGGATATCTAGCAGATCTAAAGGCTCACACAGGCCCACTGCATTCCAAATGGCTTCGGAGAAGGAGAGGGGATTCTGGCCGATGAGCCCGCATGTCCGTGGGCACCTTGCAAAGGCAGGCACCGAGGGCGGGTGGGCACAGTGGCTACTGCAGGAAGCCTGGTTGCAGGGACCTCTGCCTGGGGCACAGGAGGCTCAGGGAAGGCTCAGCAGCTCCCAGGACTGACAGGAGACCAGGGAGCAAAGGTCGGGAAAGAAATGAGGCTTCATCTGGGTGGCAGGAGCTGCTCACTATCAGGGGAGCCAGAAAGCAGACACTTGGGGACGGGGGGATGTGGGGCTCGAGGCTGACAGCCCCAGTGTATGAGGGAGTGGGTCAGATAATGATGACAGAGGAAATCCATCTGTGTGACCTGGAGGAAAGACCTGCCGACTCATCCCAGAAAGCCACCACAGCCCTGCTGGAGGCGCCACCTCCAGGCTGCTGCACAGTTGGCTTCCTCAAGTCACCTGCTGCTGTGAAGCCTCCACATGTAGCACCCACCTGTCACATGTGGCTGTCCTCTTTCTTGTCTACTGTCTGTACCCCCGACACATGGGGGCACTGAATTTGTCTATTTTGGTCACTGTGGGGCACATAGTAGGTGCTGAGTGAATGCTGGCTGAATGGGCGAGAGGAGCATTACAGCTGGCCCCAAGGAGCTCAGAGGGAGCACTGTGCAGGCTGGGGGTAGACAGAGCTGCCCGGGGATGGAAACACAATGAGCCAGGCAAGAGAGATGGCGGGGGAGGCCTGGGAGCCAACGCACCCTAGGGACACCCTAGGCGGCGAGTGGGCCCTGAGCCACCCATGTGAGGCCTGGGATGGTCACCACCTGACCAGGGTATCTGATGGGAGCCCCTAAGGAGCAGCTGTGCTCACAGTCCCCTGGAGAGAGACCGTGAGGCCCGGTGGGCTCAGCACAGACCTGTGCTCAGGGCAGGAATGGACGTGGTGGTGATCAGATCCCTTTACCTTAATGGTTTTTGACTGGAGCCTCAGGCCGTTCAGCGTGTTGATTGCTCTCTCTGCATCCTTTGCGGTCACGTAGTTCACAAAGCCATAGCCCAAGCTGTGTCCTGTGCGGGAGAACAGAAGGACATTGGTAAGTCGACTGCCTGTGAGTGAGAGGTACAGGGAGGTCAGGCAGCACTGTATCTGCCCAGCATCTGGAAAATGGAATTATAGGTGCTAGCAAACTTTCTTGCTTTCTTTGGCAAACACGTACATTTTCTGGAATGAACACAGGTTACTTTTTTTTTTAAGAGACAGGACCTTGCTCTGTCACCCAGGGTGGAGTGCAGTGCTGAGATCACAGCTCACTGCCACTTCAAATTCTTGGGCTCAAGAGAGCCTCCCACCTCAGCCTCCAGAGTATCTGGGACTACAGGCCCACTCCACCAGGCCCAGCTAATTTTTAAAATTATTTGTAGAGATGGGGTCTCACTATGTTGCCTAGGCTGTTGTAAAACTCCTGGGCTCAAGCAATCCTTCCACCTTGGACTCCCAGTGTTGGGATTACAGGTGTGAGCCACTGTGCTTGGCTAAGGTTTTATTTTTGTAATTAAGAAAGCCCTAAAGGTGATTTAAAAAGGAATATTTAGAAATAAAAAAAAAAAAAAACTGCTATGGACGACATCTTTCTGAATGATCAGTCCCGTGGGTGCCAGCTGCTCTGTGGGGCCTGGGTGGTAAGGATGAGGAAGGCCATGGAGGTGGACAGGCTAGTGGACCCCAGTTTGTGTCGCTGTTGCTTTGCCACTTCCTTCTCCAAAGCAGGAGGGCCTGCTGGCACCACCCAACACCAGTTCCATTTACCTCCCCAAGCCTGAGACCAGCCCGAACCCGCTGTGGGGCAGAAGAGGATGGGGAGCCCAAGGAGAGGCCAGGAGCTGAGAATCCCCAGCCCTGCAGGGCAGGCCCTGCCCTGGCTTCGTAGCCCTGGCCATCTCCTGAGCTTCTCTCGGCAGTGGGGGAGAACCAGGGTCACAGGCAGGTGTCCCCGCACCCCCTCTATGAAACACTCAGCACAGGTACAAGTGAACACCCATTCACTGGACGCCACAGGAGGGAATCAGGATGGCGAGGGCAGGACCAGAGGCGATAGCCTCTGGGGTAGGGGTTCAGAAGGAGCTTCACAGAACATCTGGCCAAACACTCTCACTAAAGGAGAAGTGAGGAGGCGCAGGGAAGAACACAGTCCCTGCCCTCCCCCACAGCTTATCCACTCAGTCGCAAGGCTAGTGAGCACCAGCTGTGGGTGGCCAGCCCGGCAGGCCTCACCCAGCACCACTCCATTCCCCCAGCCGGCAGAGGGTGACAATGAGCAGATCGCTGAAGAGGAGGAGGCCTGGAGCCCCACTGAGGCAGAAGGCCATCCACAAGACTGGCTCTGAGTTATTTTTTAACAGTTTTATGATATGCTTGGGTAGGCTTATAACTTTGCTCCTCCAAACAATACTTTTCTTTAGAAAACAAGCCCTGTGGAGAGTTCCTTCCATCAAGTCGCTTCAGTTTAACCTATTTCTAGAGGACTAGTACAGGCAGAATTGGCAACTACAGGAGATGCAAAGTTCAAAAAGTAGATCCTACAAGATGTAACAAATACTTTTCTTCTAATCAAGGTATAGCTCAGGCACACTTCGATAACAAGATCTGGTCTACTAAGGAATCCAGCGTGATAGCCGAAAACGCTTTAGACCACAAAGTTAACATACATCTTACAACACACGTTACCCTCCTGGCAGCTGGGCCGGGGCATCCAGACCCCTCTCACTGACAGCAAGATTACAAATCTGCCAGAGAGCCTAACCCAGGTTTGCCACTTTCTTTTTAAAATAAATTTTATTTTTCAGAACAGTTTTAGGTTTACAGAAAAATTACAGGGATAATACCAAGTTCCCATACAGCCCCCTCCCAGTTTCCCCTATTGGTACCACCGCATAGGAGTATGGAGGGCTGATGACGATGAATGTTCCCATTAACTGCAGTCCACACCCCATCCGCTTCCTTAGTCTTTCCCTCATGTTCTTTCCTGCCCCAGGATCTCATCCAGGATCCCCCGTAACATTAATAGTCATATCTCCTCAGGCTCCTCTGGACTGTGAGAGTTTCTTGTTTCTCGTGACCTTGACAGTTTTAAGGACTGGTCAGATATTCTGTAGACTCTCAATCAGGTTTGATGGAGTCTGTCATGGCTGGAGTGGGGCCGTGGGTGTTGGCGTGGAAGAACATGGGTGGAGCGCCCTTCTTGTCACACCATGTCAAGGGCACAGGCCACTGATATGACTTATTGCTGCTGGCGCTGACCCTGATCACTGGGCCGAGGCGGTCAGTGTGCTGGGTTTTTTGATTGTAAAGTGACTCCTACCCCTTTCCACGCTGCCCTCTGTGGAAGGAAGTCAGGACACACAGCCTATGCTTAAGGAATGGCTTGGAGGAGTTCCGCTCCCCCTCTGCAGGATGCAGCAGCTACAGAAATGACGTGCTGTTAGCTCTGCATAGGCCACTCTTTCCTAAAGAACAAAACCACACTCAGATCCTCTAGACCCGTATTTGTAAGAAAACTACATGGGGCTGAGAGACTCAGCTCTGGGGCCCTGGACAAAGTGAGAACTTGGAGCAGCAAGATGGCAGGCCCAGGCCCGTGTGGAGTGGGTTGGGATCGCAGCTCAGAGAACAAGCAACAGAGCAGCACAGCCAGGTCAGGACAGCCAGGGCCTCTGCAAGTGCTCCGGACGGCAGTGTGAAACCAGACCACAGAACGCCTGCGAGATGGATTCCTGACCAAGATGCCAGCCTGGCTGGGTTTTTTCCTTCCTGAACACCTGCTCTCCAACTGCTCAGCGCCATCTGCATTTGGGCCCCATCTTTCCGCTCCATCCACAAGCCTGGACCACCTGCCTCCTTGGCTGTAGCAGCTCAGCTGGACTAAGCGCTGCTTGAGAAAGTCACACACCGGTAAGGACTCAAGCCCCAAGCCCTGGTCCTGTGTCCTCAGCCACAGCCGGCTCCTCTCAGCACATAAACGCAGTCCCTGCCTGGCCCAAGTCCCTGCTTCCTCGTCTCCCAGGTGCTGGGTGGTCCTGGCTGATCTCCTAGGATGGTCACTGCCCTGGGGACCGTTTCAGGATGTATCCCCTGAGCTTTCAGCAGCTTGGGGTAGGGCCCACCCTCTTGGGATGCCCCTCCTCTGCGATGTGGAAACCATATGAGATTTCCATCTCCCTGACTGTCCCTGCTCAGGCTCCTCATCCCCTGTCCATTCCATGGAGACCCACAGGCCCCAAGGATCCACTTTTGGCCCTTGTCTCTGCCATATGCTCTTCCTCACCACACACGTGCCCAGGCCTGCCAACATCACTGAGGGAGTTGCACACCCTTGGGCAGCCCCTGTTGCCTTCCCTGGTAAAGCTCTTCCTCTGTCTTCAAGGAGCTGACACATTAACTGAACACCTACTACACGTCAGGCCCTGTGCTCAGCTGGGGGTTAGTGATGCATGACAGAGGACGGTTGCCGCCATCATGAAACCTGTCACATCCCTGTAGGCAAGTCAGACAACATGGTGGAGAGAAACTGACAAGCGTTAGACAGGGGACAGGAGGGCCTGTGGCGGAGGAGATATTTGAAACAAAACCTCTGTGTGGCTGGCGTGAGTAGTCCAGACAGAAGAGGATGTGCCAAGTCTCTGAGGCGGAGATGATGCCAGTGTATTCCCAGAAAGAGGTGGCCTGTGTGGCAAGAGGCCTGGGAAGTGGCCCCTGGCAGCAGGGCAGAGCCAGTGTGGAGCCAGCGGGCTGGTGATCTAATCCAGATGGCAGATTTGGGATCTGTGCACAGGCCAGGGTGGCAAAGGAATGACCCACACAGAGGACTGCACCTGGGGTAGTGAAGAATGGCTCCTGACCTTCCTACAGGCTGGGCCTTGTGGGTCAAAGCCTGGCTTCATCTCCTGAGTCTGCTCTCCTTTCTGTGGTGGGTGCCTGCAGGCAGTGGGAGGGGAGGCAGGTGAGGGACAAAGGTACCCTGGTTTCCACCCACTGGGTGAGGCTATCAACTTTCGGAAGGGCTTCGTCCAGCACCTGACCGCCCACTTCCACCCTTGCCTCCAATACAAACCAGCCTGGGCAGGTTTTTAAGCCACCACTGACTGCCCAGGCCATGCCCCCAACCAATGAAGTTAGAAAAGGAGGGGGGTTGCCAGCTGGCCTCAGTGGTTTTAAGACAGGGTCTCAGTCTGTTGCTAAGGCTGGAGTGCAGTGGCACGAGCTTGGCTCACTGTAACCTCTGCCTCCTAGGCTCAAACAACCCTCCTACCTCAGCCCCCTCCCCCAACTCCCCCCCCAGCCCAAGTAACTAGAACTATAGGAGCTCACCACCATGCCAGGCTAATTTTTGTATTTTTTGTAGAGATGGGGTTTCGCCATGTTGCCCAGGCTGGTCTCAAGCTCCTGAGCTCAAGCAATCCTCCCACCTCAGCCTCCCAAAGCGCTGGGATTACAGGAATGAGCCACTGTGCCCAGCCTCCTCCTTAGTGCTTTTTTATGGGAGGAGATGGCCAGAGGCAAACCTGTGTTACTTACAGTTAAACGATTACAAGCTTTTAAAAGTTTTTAAAGCTCCCTGGCAATTCCAATGCATGGGGGGTGTAGGGCTTTCCACGCTTATGCAGAGGAGAGGTGGCCTCCAGAGGAGAAGTGGAAGTGGCTCTCAAGTTGGTTTCTCCAGGCAGGGTCCATAAGCCACCTGCACCAGGGGCATCTAGAGTTCAGGGCAACAACTTGGCTCCCTAGATGCTCCCCATCCCAGTCCAGTCCAGCAGGCATGGAATTCGCATCTCCACGCTCCTTAAGGATGCTCCTCCTGCCCACTAGCAGCAGAGCCTGTCAGAGCCCCTGCCTGGAGATGGGAGATCAGCCCCGAGACAGGAGGCCTGAGGGCTTGTGAGGGAGCAGGAGGATGGGGGCCTGCCTGCTCTCGGTGCTGGGGGGCAAAAGGGGCCCCTGGAATGGGAGGTGGGATGGACAGGATGCGGATGGGAGAGGCGGGGAAGCAGGAAGGAGGGACTGGCAGGGAGGAATGCCTGGCTCTCACTTCCCTCAACTGAAGGAAGAGCCCCCCCAACCCTTTCTGGCCACAGGTCAGAAGTTCTGGGCTCTGGTTCTCTGCCTGCCTGGCAACAGCATCCCCCTCCAGGAAGGTTAAAGCACAGATGGTCAAACACACTGAGTGGCTGACTCAGGGGCCTGGGAAGAGACTGAGACTTGAATTTCCCCAGGTACCCTGATGCTGCTCCTGGCCCCGGGACTGCAGTCTGACAGCTGCTTCCTGGAGAACACAAAGCTGCCTCTGCAGGGAGAACCACGGATGCATTACAGGGCACCCACACCCCGCCCGCACCGGGCAGACACTGGCCAGTGCTCTCGAACTTCCAAACACATTTCCCTCTCTCTTTGGATGAGGGTTAGGATTGGAGAGCTGGTTCCCTGTCTTCTGCTGCCAGACACAACGCTTCCATCCCTCAGTGCTTCTTGTAGCTGGAAGAGCCCTGACTTGATGTGGGGTGCAGGGCTGAGGGGGGCGAGTGCCCTGTGGGTGAAGCCCTCCTCTGCACCCTGGGGCCAGGTCCCATGAGTTCTGTCTTTAAAGGTCTATAGGGGATTAAGGGGAGACTTCACTGAGAGACAGAGACTGGCGGTGGGGAATGAATTAATTCAGCAATAAGAAACAGCCAAGGTCCACAAAAGAAATGGACAAAGGACAAGAAAGGTATTTTACAAAAGAAGTACCAACAGCCACTAAATACAAGCAATGATGAGCTTCACTAGAAATGGGAATCACCCGATCGGATGTTGTTCGTCCCTCACAGGGTGGCAGAGGTGAGAAACCCTGCCAGGGCTAGTGAATCAGGGCCAGACAGAAGGCAGGGTGAACTAGGCGTCCCCTAGAGAGCAAGTTGGCAACAGGGACCAAGAGCCTTTAAAAGGTACACTCTCTCGTCTGCCGCTTCGCAGGCAGGAAGACTTTCTATGGAAATAACCAGTGAGCAAAGATTTGTGCCAGGACATTTATCTCAGTGGGGCTTTCAAATATCAACACATGGGAAGCTGAATACTATGCGACCGCACGATGATGGGATCGCGAGATGTTCAGTGAAGAGGAAAAATGTCCAGATACAGGAAGGAAAGTTTATCTGCAGCTTGAGGGGCGAGCCAATTCTGCAGAAGTGTGTGACTGCTTATGGCCATGAATACGTAAAGAAAGTTGTCTGGAGGTTCACATGTCCAAGAGCTAACAGCGGTGTGATTGTGGGTGATTTTTTTTTTTTTTTGGCTTGGCTCATGCTTAAGTTTTTTTCTGTGAGGACCAAACATGACTCATATTAAGAAAAAAGCAGCCAGGCTGGGAAAGTCCGGAAGGGCATTCCTGCACAGCGAACAGTGTTCAGAGAATCACCAGCACCCAAGAGTAGGACTTGATTGGAGGGGTGCAGGGGGTACAGCAAGTGGGGAGAGAGGGCAGGTGCCCAGGGGTCTCAGGAGCCCCTGGTAGGGGTGCAGGCTTTAACCCAACCAGAGGTAAACAACAAGACAGATCCGTGAATGGGGCTGCAGCTGGTGGCTTCAGCATGACAGGCCGTCCATGAGGGTGGAGAGCTGATTCCTCTGATCCCCTGAGGGACATGCAGAGCCACCGTGGAGAGACCAAACACCAGGGCAGGACTGCCCAGGAAGGCAGCAGGCAGGACCGCCAGGCGCTGCAGTAGCCTCCTTAGCTGGTATTTGTGGGTGGAATGGCCAACAAACAACCAACGCCATATCCCCAACGTAAGGACCAGGGCCAGGCCAGCCAGAAACATTCTGAGCTTTGAGAGTGGCAGTCTCTTCCTCTCAGCCATCACCATGCCCCTCCTTCCTTCTGCCTCCAGTGCCCAGCCCTTGATTGGCACTCAACCAGTATTTGCTGAATGAATGATGTCCATAATGATCTGCACTCTCCCCCATTCCCAGCACCATTCACTTATTCATTCATTCACTCTGCAAACACTGACTGTGGCTATGTCTAGGGCTATAGAAATTAACAAGGCTCCTGCCTCCAACAACAATACTGACGTGCTGGACCAGAAAGCTCCAGCTCAGGGGTAGGTGGAAACCCCGCAGTGCAGGTCGGCCTGGGTGCCATGAGAACCCACAGTAGAGCATCTGACGCTTGGGCCAGGGGAGGCCTCCTTAAGCAAACACGGCCGGGACCTCAACGGTTTGAGGAGGGGAGTGACAGGGTCACATGCGGGCTATCAAAGAGGCCCCTCTGCTGCAGTGAGGAGGGCGGTCTTCAGGGAATGCAGGGGGCCAGTTAAGAGGCCAAAGTGATAGTGGGGGCCACAGGTGGTGATGTCCTGGGCTAGGATGGTGGCTGATGAGGAAGAGGAAAGGGATGGACTGAGAAACACCAGGAGGACGAGAGCCAAGGACACTCCTAGATTTCTGAGCAGAGCCATCAAGTGGATGGAGGTACCATCAGCAACAGTGGGGACAACTGGAAACAAGTGGCTGGCTTTCGGGAGTGTTAGGTCAGTCTGGAATACACTGAATTTGAGGGACTGAAGGCATCTGGAGCTCAGAACAGCTTTCTGGTCAAAAAGGAGGTGGCAGACAGAGGGCAGCTGGAAGCCATGGGGTGACTCTACCCACCCCGACTATTGACTTTGGAAGAAGAGGGCAATGCATAACCCCAAGAACTGACCGAGTCAAAGGCTGGGGAAAGGTGCTAAAGACAGAGCGGGTGTGGCCTCAGGGCAGTTAGACAGGTGGGAGGAGGAGGTGCTTCTGAAAGCCAGTGGGAGAGGATGCTTCTGGAAGGGGGTAGAGACAGGGAACAGGACAGTCTGTGGGTAAGAGGCCAACACACACAGCAGTGGCTCTCGCTGGGGAAGACTGCCTCCTAGAGGACATGTGGCAATGCCAGGACATTTTTGGGTTTCACCAATGGGAAGGTGCTACTGGGACCACGTGGGTAGAGGCCCCGGTCCAGCACAGTGTCCAGAGCACAGATGTGGAGGAACTCTGAGCTAAAGGAAGCTGGAAATCTGGAAGGAATTCCTTTCAAGACACTCGAAGCCCAGGAAAAGTGGGTACTTGGAGAGCCCGAGGCTCTTGGGAAGCCAGGAAGGGAAGGAAGGATTGGGCTGGAGAGGTGGAGATGCTGTTAGTTCCACTGTGAAGCAGGAGGCGGTTATCAGCTGAGGGTGAGTGGGATGGACAGAGGCCTGAGGAGGGCAAACAGGGAAATGGCTGCTGTGGGACTCAGGGACAACCGTGTTGTGAGTGGAGCTAGGCCAGGGATCAGATTTGCTGGGGTGCCCGCCTGGCCGTGTGAGAGGCTGTCTTGAGGGGTTGGGAGAAAGCAGTTGGCTGGAGAGAGGGGTGGTGAGACCTAACACTGCGCCCCAGGCCCTGCCAGCAAAGAGGTTTGCCCACACTGCCAGCAGGATGAGTAAAGCCAGGCTGCAGCATGTTCTCCATGAAGCTCCAATCACTCACTTCAAGAGCTACTAGCAAGAGGCTGGGCTAGTAGCTCTTGCTCTTTCATCTGAAAGCCCAGGCCCAGCCACTCCACAACTCCCAGTGTGCCCATTACTAACTACTGTCCAAAGATAAGACAGGGCTCATCTCTGAACTGAACTAATTTCCAAATTACACTTTTGTAGCCTTCACTGGTTCTCAAAACCAGTTCTCACCAGACTGAGCCAAATCTAGGTGTTCCTATTAGCATAGCTCACATTCCTTTGAAAACCACAAAGGGAACAAAGAAATCAGGTTCCAGCAGAAGGACCACAAATTCTGTGGGAATGCTTGCAAAATCTCTGGTGCCCAGGAATACCAAGGAAAACTCCCTTCTACCAGAAAGTAAGAGGAGAAAGGCGAGACTTGCTAGTGGCACAGGAGAATTTTTAAAACCTTCTCTTATTCAGGATGGTCTCCTGGCTTCTAGAATATTCTAACACGTAAGTTTGTATATTGCATAAAGTCCCTACTGAGAAGGCATTTATTAAATCAGACTTTCAGAGATGGAAAGACAGAAGGCTTTTGTATTCAGTGCCCCCATCTGAAGAGCTAATTCTCTGTACAGACACCAGACAGGCTGTTTGGGAGGCATTCAGGGGTCAGGTGTCTTAATGTAACAGGGGCAACACTGAAGATAAAGTGTGATGATGGGCACATTGGGTTCAACACATCACTCTATGTTCATGTATGCTTGAAATTTTCCTTAATAGAAACTTTTCCTTTTTTTGAGGTGGAGGCTCGCTCTGTCGCCAGGATGGGGTGCAGCAGCGTGAACTCAGCTTACTGCAACCTCCGACTCCCTGATTCAAGTGATTCTCCTGCCTCAGCCTCCTCAGTAGCTGGGATTATAAGCATATGACACCATGCCCAGCTAATTTTTGTATTTTTAGTGGAGATGAGGTTTCACCACGTTGGCCAGGCTGGTCTCCATCTCCTGACCTCATGATCTGCCTGACTCGGCCTCCCAAAGTACTGGGATTACAGGCGTGAGCCACCATGCCTGACCCTTAACTTTTAAACTAGTTTTCTTTTTTATTTTTTTGAGACAAGGTCTCACTGTGTTGCCCAGGCTGAAGTGCAGTGGTGCAATTTTGGCTCACTGCAACCTCCACCCTTCAGACTCAAGCGATCCTTCTGCCTCAGCCCCACAAGTAGTTGACACCACAGACACGGGCCACCACGCCCAGCTAAGTTTTTGTATTTTTGGTAGAGATGGGGTTTCACCACGTTGCCAAGGCTGGTCTTGAATCCCTGAGCAAGTGATCCTCCCACCTCGAGCACCCAAAGTGGTGGGATTACAGGCATGAGCCACCTGGCCTTAAATGAGTTTTCAGTATAGGGAATCACAGTCCCCAAACCCAGGATGGCAGCCAGAGCACCGGGAGGAGTGACCATTCCTTGGCTTCCTAAAGCAGGGCAGAGACGAAAAGGAAGGGGCCCGGTGGTAGAGGAAGGAGGAAGAAGAGGAAAAGTGGACATTGGGAGGAGGAGGAGGAGGAAGAGGAGGAGGAGAGTTCCGCACATGGTCTGTCCATAATTCTCTCCAGAGTCCTTGAAGCCATGCTGTTGGAACAGAGGCCACTCTGTAAGTAGGGCCTTAACAGGTGCCAGGCCCTCTGTAAACACCTATGAGGTAGGCACCACCAGGATGTAGGAGCCACCATTTCCACATTCCAGATGGGGACACAGAGGCTTAGAAGTTCTACTGTGAGGGAGTGGAACAGCAGGGCTTTCAGCTGCCAGGCTCCCGCCCCTCTGAGAGTTCAAGCTCAGCGTGTTGCAGAAGTTCAAGTTGATGGCGTTGACAGTAGAGAGAGCAGCCTAAACATAACAAAGTGCTGTCCATGAGGTCCTCCGTGTTCTGCTGACCTGGGCCTGACCAAGCATGGAGGCCTCGGCGGGCAGACAGGGGTAGGCCTGCCTGCACCTGCCCTGGACAGGACACTCGCCAGGGTCCTTCCCACACATGGGACCCAATCAACCAGCCCAGGCCAAGCCAGGTCAGGCTGTGCTTCTCCAGCCCCTTCCAGCTTTCAGAATGCCCTGTCTCTGGTACCTTTCTCTCCTCCCACTGTCTTATTTTGTACATGCTCTCTGTCTTACAATAAATTTTTCATCTTTTGGGACCTTATGTCCAATCTTATACAAGAGCAACGGACAAATGGAGTCTGAAATGAAAATGACACTTCACAGCCAATGTTTCAAGGCTGCAGTTATCCTGCATTGTGGAACGTCACAGAGTCACAGGCAAAGGAGACAGTGCCCAACGGGAAGGCCACCAATACCCGCTTTACAAAAAATGCCTCCATTTCTTTACCTGCTACTTTATCCCGAATAAGTTTTGCAGATTCAACTTCACCAATGCTGCTGAACAGGCTTCGTAATTCATCCTGGGTCATGTTCTGAGGGAGGTAGTTGACGATCAAATTCGTTCTCCCAATGTCACCCCTGCAGTCTTCGGCCATGTGGTCTTCATAACCATTAGACATTGTATTTTTCAAAAATCTGCACAGGAAAAAAGAGCAAGTAAATTCCCAATGTTCATACTGCAGTATATGAAGGCAAAACTAGTAAGTGCATTTGCATTAGCTTTCCTTCTTACTTTTCCTTTTGAGACGCAGTCTCACTCTGCTACCCAGGCTGGAGTGCAGTGGCATGATCACAGCTCACTGCAACCTCTGAGTCCCGGATTCAGGCAATTCTCCTACCTCGGCCTCCTGAATAGCTGGAATTACAAGCACCTTCTACCATCTCCCAGTAATTTTTGTATTTTTAGTAAAGATGAGTTTTGCCGTGTTGGCCAGGCTGGTCTCGAACTCCTGGCCTCAAGTGATCCTCCCATCTCAGCCTCCCAAAATGCTAAGATAAGAGGTGTGAGCCACGGCACCTGGCTCTGCACGTAGAAATTCTCTTCTATGCTGCATATTAACTTACAGCCACACCAAAATCTGCACGTGGATGTTTACAGCGGCTTTATTTATAATTGCCAAAACCTGGAAGCAACCAGCATGTCCGCCAATGGGTGAATGGATAAACAGATTCCCTTTGTGTGGTTCTGTACACGGGCATATTTTTTTATGATAAAAAGAAATGAGCTATTAAGCCAGGAAAGGCGTTTAAAGAAACTTTAAATGCATATTTAAGTTGTGATTAAATCTGTGTGATTCCAACTCTATGACCTTCTGGAAAAGGCACACTACAGAGAAAAAGATCAATGGTTGCCAGGGATGTGGGTGGGCAGGGACAACAAATAGTGGTACACGGAATTGTCAGGGTTTTAGGGCAGTGAAACCATTTTGCACAAAACATAATGGTGGATGTGGACAATACATGTTTGTCAAAATCCACAGAATGAACAACATACAGAGTGAACTGAACTCTGAATTACGGGCTTTAGTTGCTAATAACGTGTCAATATTGATTCACCAAGAATAACAGAGGTACTATGTGAATGTGAGATGCTATAATGGGTGTGGTGGCACCATCACAGCTCACCATAGCCTCGAACTCGTGGGCAATCCTCAAGCGATCCTCTTACCTCAGCCTCCTGAGTAGCTGGGAATATAGGCACGCGCCACCACACCCGGCCAATTTTTGAATCTTTTTGTAGAGATAGTATCTCGCTCAGGTTGGTTTTGAACTCCTGGCCTCAAGTAATCCCTCCGTCTCAGCCTCCCAAAATGCTAGGATTACTGGCATGAGCCACTGTGCTCGGCTTCTTTCTTTTTCTAAAAATTTTTTATTCAGTCAATACTTCATTCTAATGCCAAGGAATGAATGTTTTCCACTTCACAATTTTTCTGTAAATCTAAAACTGCTCTAAAAAAACAGTCTATGAACACAAAACAGAACAACTCTAAGTCCACTAGGAGGGCTTCAAAGAGATCCACAAACAATTCCAGCACCACAATTTAAGATCCTGTAAAAAAAACCTTTGGGTTGTCTCTCGAGAACATTCCAGATTTCCAACTGCTTTCTCCCCATGTCCAGAGCCTGTGGGGTGCACCTGGACACCCTGGACAACCCCACGCCTGGACATCCTGTTGCCAAGGGGGCAGGCAGGCAATGGTCCTCTGCACATGTTTATTCCCAAAGACGCAGTGACTGAGCTGGAAAGAGGTGAGGGTTTCTCTACCAGTCAGAGGAACTTGGTCTTCACAGCTTGCAGGCTTTGAAACATCTTTCTCAGTTGAAGTCCTTCCTTTCAGTGATAAACATCAGAGCCAGTGATGGCTTTGGAGAAGAGTCCGGATCAATCTGGCCGAAGAGTGTCAAGTCTGTCCTTCTGACAGTGTGTCACACACTGAGATCGCTCCTCAGAGATCCCTTGTCCCTGCCTCTAAACATGCAGGTAGTCACCCCTGTGGATGACCACCCCCCAGGAGGTCTTGGCCAGAGCCCACCTGTTTCCCTGCATCCCTGTTGCTCAGTTCTCTGTTATGTTTGAACACCCAGTGCCCACGGTCACCCGCCTTTGGCCTTCTCTAAAAATAGCCTTGCCAGCAGTTACATAAAAATCTGAACACACCTCTCACATGGAGACTTCCTACCTACTCCCTGAATCAACGCCGAGGGAAGAATTAGGTCTGGTTTCTTTTTTCCTGGGGGGAAACATCCAGGTCTTCCCTACCCTCCTACTACTCTCATATAATGTGCAAAATCAGCACAATTTCCTAGCATTTATTTTACTTGAGGATGTCCTATGCTCCTTGCTCTATAAAAAGTAGGTTAGCATCAAAAGCCACAGAAGAAAAGATTGAAAAGTGAGACTCCATGAAATTAAAAACTTCTGTACGGCAAAAGGCATCATAGACCAAGATGAGGAGAAGTAGCCTGGGAGAAAAGATTCACTGCATATTTTATCATTTAGACCCGTGTTCTCACCCTGTGCCATTCTGCCCCCAGGGGACACTAGGAAATGTCTGGAGACATTTTTGATTACTGTGGCTCGGTCAGGGCCAGGGGTTGGGGGGTGCTACTGAGATCTGGTGGGTAGAGGTCAGAGGGCTTTAAAGCATCCTTCAGGGCACAGGTCGGCCCCACAACCAAGAATCTAGCCCCAAATGTCAGTACTGCCAAGGCTGGGAAAACTTAATTCAGAATATCTATAAATTAGCAAGGGATAAAAGAAGAGACATAACCAAGAGGAAGGTAGATAAAGGATATTAGTGGCAATTTATAAAGTCCTGAAATTCACATGGCTCATAAGTCCAGAAAAAGACACTGAACTTCATCTTCATGAACAATGAGGAAAATGAAAAAGAAAACCAGATGCTACTTTCTGCCAGATGCATGGAATAAAATCCAGTGCAAGATCACCTGCTACTGATCTGAGTATGAGACGGGTACAACCTTCTGACTCACAACTGCAGGAATCTGTTCTACAGAAATAATCACACAAATGCAGGAGTTCAAGACCAGTCTGGGTGACAATGTGAGACCCTGTCTCTAACAAAAAATAAAATAATTTAGTGAGCACGGTGACCCGCACCTGTAATTTCAGCTACTCAGGAGACAAGTGCAGGAGGATCGCTTGAGCCCAGGAGATCGAGGCTGCATGTGATCCAGCCTGGGCAACAGAACAAGACCCGGTATCAAAACAAAACAAAACAAAACAAAAAAAGTGCAAGGAAGGCAATACCCCATGGTTCGTAAAAGTATAAAACTGGATGTAATCTAAACATTTGTTAATGGGGGATGGCTAAATAAATATCAACTTTCAGTACCAGCTCGGGACCACCAGGATTACAGAGTTTAATCATGAGAAACTCCACGTATCTGTTACACAATCTGTGGCTATGAGATTTTAAAATAGATCACTGGCTCAAAAACAAACAGGTGAAAACATTTGCTGGAGGCTGATCCAAACAGAGCACAAGGGTTAACTCTAAAGAACTAAATGCAACTAAAGCTTGCTCAAAATGTGATTCAAGCATTTCCTTTCTTTCTTCCTCCTCTTTCCTTTACCTTTCCTTCTCCTCACCCTTTCTGTAAGAGTTAGACATCTACTCTGCTTTTTCCCTCATTCCGCTTTCATGGAGAGTGAAATGGACAATGGTTGCCCCATGCTTACTGCCCACAGTGTGGTATCCTCTAGGCCTGGGAAAAAGTGGACCTTATGAAACACACATCATGGCCTGTGGGACAAATCTGGCCCACTGTCTGTTGTTATAAATAAAGTTTTATTGGAACACAGCCTGTCTCATTTGTTTATGTATTGTCTGTCTATAGATAGTTTTGTAGCACAACAAGAGAGTTAAGTAGTAGCAACCGTATGGCCCAAAAAGCCTGAAAATATTTACCATCTGGCTCTTCACATACACAAAAATATGCCGACCTCTGTTCTAAAATGTAAAAATATAAAATTTCTAGGAGAAAAATCTTTGTGGCATTGGGCTGAGCAAATATTTCTCAGACATAACACAAAAAGCCTGTTTCATTTAAAAAAAAAAAAAAGATAAACAGGATATCATCAAAATTTAAAACTTTTGCTCTGTGAAAGATACTGCTAACAGAATTAAAATCCACTGACTGAAGGAAACATTTGCAAAAAGGACTTATAGTCAGAATACTTTTTTTTTTTTTTTTTTTTGAGTCAAAGTCTTACTCCACTGCCCAGGCTAAAGTGCAATGGCACAATCATAACTCACTCCAGCCACAAACTCCTGGGTTCAAGCAATCCCCCTGTCTCAGCCTTCCAGCTAATTTTTTATTTTTTGTAGAGATAGTGTCTCACTGTGTTGCTCGCGCTGGTCTCAAATTCCTGGTGTCAAGTGATCCTCCCAACTCAGCTTCTCAAAGTGTTAGAATTATAGGTGTGAGCCACCTCGCCCAGCCCAGAACACATTTTTTTAAGCTCTCAAAACATAATAAGCAGGCCGGGTGCAGTAGCTCATGCCTGGAATCCCAGCACTTTAGGAGGCCAAGATGAGGGATCACCTCAGGTCAGGAGTTCGAGACCAGTCTGGCCAACATAGTGAAACCCTGTCTCTACACATAGACACACACACACACACACACACACACACACACACACAAGCGAGGTATGATGGTGCGCATCTGTAATCCCAGCTACTAGGGAGGCTGAGGGAGGAGAATCTCTTGAACTCAGGAGGCAGAGGTTACAGTGAGCCAAGATAGTACCACTGCACACCAGCCTGGGCGACAGGGCCAGACTCCGTCTCTAAAGAAAAAAAATCCAAACAAAAAAGTAAAAAAACAAAAAAACAAAAAACAACAAAACCCCAAAAAACTCAAAACAACATAATAAGCAAACTACCTCGTTTCAAAAATGGCAAAAGATTTGAACAGATACTATACCAAAGACTACATATGAATGGTAGACAGGCACATGAAAAGATGCTCAACATCATTAGTCAAATTAAAATCACATGGAGACACTGCTACCCACCTATTAGAATATTTAAAGCAAAATAAAACAAAAACAAACAACAAAACAGACAATGTCAAGTGCTGACAGGGATGTGAAGAAGCCAGCATATTCATGCACTGCTGGTGGGAATGCAAAATGTGAAATGTGACAGCCACTTTGGAAAACAGATGGGCAGTTTCTTATGGTAAAATATACACTTAGCACGGGATCCAGCAATCCTACTCCTAGTATTAAGACAACAGAAAGGAAAACCTATGTTCACACAAAAAGCTGTATACAAATGTGTACAGTGGAATTATCCATAACCATCCAAAACTACAACAGCCCAAATATTCTTGAAGCCATTAATGGATAAACTAGGATACATCATACAACAGAACACTACTCAGCAATAAGAGGTAATACCAATTCATGCTACTTGTGTGAATCTCAAATACATCTTGCCACATCATTTTCGTGCCTTCCTGGAAAGGGCAAAACCGTAGGGATGGATCTGTGGTCGCTAGGTTAGGCAGTGAGGGGAAAAGTTGATTACACAGGGACAGGAGGAAAGAATATTTCTGTTTGTGGGACTGTGAACTTTCCAATCTTTATTATGATAGCAATCAAACAACTCTATCCATTTGTCAAAACTCTACTCCAAAGAATACATTTTCCTACATGCACATTTAAAAATAAATTGGCTTAGTGTGGTGGCTCATGCCTTTAATCCCAGTGCTTTTGGAGGCCAAGGTGGGAGGAATGCTTGAGCCCTGGAGTTTGAGACCAGCCTAGGCAGCATAGCGAGATCCCATCATTACAGGCTTGGTGGTGCACACCTGTATGCAATCCCAGCTAACTGTGGGGCTTGGTCGGGAGGATCACTAGAGCCTGGGAGGTCAACACTGCAGTGGGCTATGATTGCGCCACTGCAGTCCAACCTGGGCGACAGAGTGGGATCCTGTCTTAAAAACAAAAACCACAATAAAAATAAATGTTAAAAGGTTTAAAATGAGAACATCTGCTTTGCTGCCTTGTTCTTGACACCTGGAGTCAAGGCTGAGCAGCCCCTGCAGATCGAGTTCTTGGTCAACTGGCAACAATGTAGAAACCACAATCCGCCCCCGCCTCCAAAGCAGTTTCATGGCATTTCCGGATCCCACCCTGCTCTCTGGAGGCCCTTCCCTTGACCTTCTTCAAATGTGAATCATGGATCTGGGGCCAAATCAGCTTCTGTCCCACAAGCCTCAACCACAACCAGGCCTGGTCACCGCTCAATTATCAATGACCCTAAGTTGGAGTCACCTCTGTTTCCCTTAAGGTACAAGGCCTGCAGAGTCCCGCAATCAAGATGCTTGCGCCTCACCCTCTGCGGAGGCTCAGAGATCACGCTATGATGCTCACGGTTAGGTATGCTGTTAATAAGCGGTCTTGGCTGGCACGGTGGCTCATGCCTGTAATCCCAGCACTTTGGGAGGCTGAAGCGGGCAGATCACCTGAGACTGGGAGTTTGAAACCAGCCTGGCCAACATGGAGAAACGACATATCTACTAAAAATACAAAAAATTAGCCAGGGGTGGTGGCACATGCCTGTAATCCCAGCGACTCGGGAGGCTGAGGCATGAGAATCGCTTGAACCCAGGAGGCAGAGGTTGTGGTGAGCCAAGATTATGCCACTGCCCAGCCTGGGCAACAAGAGCAAAACTCCGTTAAAAAAAAAAAAAAGTGGCCTTGAGTTGTCGTGACAGTGCAGTCTCCCAGGGGTGAGATGCAAGGCCTTTCACGATCAGGCCCAGGCAGTTCTTCAGCCTCAGTCGCCACCCTCCCTTCCTGCTCACTCCAGCTTCTTCCCAATATGCTACAGGCCTCTGTTTTGGCTGTTCCCTGTGCACGGCACAAGTGTCCTCTCCTTCATTTCCCCGCTCGTTTTAAAAAATTAACATTTTATTTTATATTGAGACGGAGTCTTACTTTGTCTCCAGGCTGGAGTGCAGTGACGCAATCTTGGCTCACTGAAACCTCCACCTCCTGGGTTCAAGTGATTCTCCTTCCTCAGCCTCCCAAGTAGCTGAGATTACAGGTGCACACCACCACATCCAGTTAATTTTTGTATTTTTAGTAGAGACGGGGTTTCTCCATGTCGGCCAAGATTGTCTCGATCTCCTGACCTGGTGATCTGCCCGTCCTGGCCTTCCAAAGTGCTGGGATTATAGGCGTGAACCACTGCGCCCAGCCGTAATATTTTATTAATTTTTAAAAAGAGATGGGGTCTTGCTTTGTTGCCCAGGCTGCTCTTGAACTCCCAAGCTCAAGCAATCCTTCCACCTCGGCCTACCAAAGCGCTGGAACTGCAGGTGTGAGCCACCATGCCTGGCCTCCCAGCTCACTTTATTTTTACGTATTTATTTATTTATTTAGAGACAGGGTCTTTCTCTGTTGCTGAAGCTGGAGTCCAGTGGCACAATCACAGCTCACTGCAGCCTCGAACTGCCTCAGTTTCCCAAGTTGCTGGGACTTACTGGTGTGTGTCACCGTGCCTGGCTAATTTTTAAAATTTTTGTAGAGATGGGGGTCTCATTTTGTTGCCCATGCTGGCTTCAGGTCATCCTCCCACCTGGGCCTCCCAAAGTGCTGGGATTATAGTTGAGAGCCACCGTGCCAGGCTGGCTCATCTTTAAAAAACTACCTTCCTGGTCCGGCGTGGTGGTTCATGCCTGTAACCCCAGCACTCTGGGAGGCCGAGGCGGGCGGATCATCTGAGTTCAGGAGTTCGAGACCAGCCTGGCCAACATAGTGAAACCCTATCTCTACTAAAAATACAAAAATTAGCTGGCCGTGGTGGTACAGGCCTGTAGTCCCAGCTACTCACAAAGCTGAGGCAGGAGACTCGCTTGAACCTGGGAGGCAGAGGTTGCAGTGAGTCAAGATCACACCACTGTACTCCAGCCTAGGCAACAGAGCGAGATTGTCTCAAAAAAAAAAAAAAAAAAAAGTCACCTTTCCCCAGGACAACAGGTTACTCTAGTTCTCAGCGCCTCCATGCCACTGCTGTAAACCTTTGTTACTGTCCCAATCACTCCTATCATTATTTGCCTTATACTCAATGACGAATGTCAATGGTGAGAACCTTGACGGCCCAGGTTATATCACTGCCACCTAACAGTCCCCAGGTAAACCCAGGGTACGCCACACAGCAGAACCGGAGACTGCTGGTTCTCAGACCAGGCTGGAGTACAGAGGCATGATCATGGCTCACTGCAGCCCTGGCCTCTTGGGCTCAGGTGATCCTCCCACCTAGGCCTCCCAAGTACCTAGGACTACAGTTGCACTCCACTATGTCATCCTACTAAGTCCACTATATAGTCCTGGCTAAGCTTTTTTATGTTTTGTAGAGAGCAGGGTCTCACTTTGTCACCCAGGCTGGAGTGCAATGGTACCATCTTGGCTCACTGCAACCTCCACCTCCTGGGTTCAAGTGATTCTTCAGCCTCAGTTTCCCAAGTAGCTGGGATTATAGGCGCCTGCCACCATGCCTGGTTAATTTTTGTATTTTTAGTAGAGATGGGGTTTCACCATGTTGGCCAGGCTGCTTTCGAACTCCTGACCTCAAGTGATCCACCTGCCTCGGCCTCCCAAAATGCTGAATTACAGGAATGAGCCACTGCACCCAGCTACATTTTTATGTTTTGAAGAGAGGGGTGTCTCGCTATGTTGCCCAGGCTGGTCTTTAACTCCTGACCTCAAGTGATCCTCCCATCTTGGCCTCCCAAGCACTCGGCTTAGAGGCAAGAGCCACCGTCTCTGCCTGGCCTCAGGGATAAGTCTTGTTTGGATGATATTTGAGGGTTTTTTACTCCAATGCACTATTTTAAACAATCCTGGTTGTCTATGTGACATCAGTGATGTTGTTCACATCCGCAGATTATCCAGTGCATATACAGGGGCGAGAAATGTGTTTGTCTTTATGTATGACAGAAAAAGACAGAGTAAAGCAGTGAGGCTGCTTTCCACCAGGGATGCATGAGAATCGGTTTCATTGCATCATGACGGAGCAGGTATTCTAAACCACTTGAGCCAGAGCAAAACTAGAACAGTCAAATCTATCTTCAGGCTCAATCTTGACACTTCACACATCATCTGACAGGGCCTGGACCCAATAATTTTAAAGATCCTTTCCAGATGTAACATTCTGAGTCTTCAAGGTAAAAAAGGCTTAGGTCATTCAGGAAATGCTCTGTTGCCAGAAAAAAAGCCCAAAGCACCACCTGACCCAGTTATAACTGCCATGCAAGGAGAGGTCTCCGGTGGACATGGCACCAGCTCTTTCCAGGCCCCTGTCCATGGCCCATGGAGGGGCAGGAAGCCTGGCTGGAGCAGCTCCAGCTAAGTGACAGCAATTCTCTATCAGTTGGGCTGACAAGCCTGGGGCAGAAGCAGGTCAGGTGTGACTGGCCTGTGGCCCAGTCCAAGTGCCCTACAGCCCTGCTAAGAGCTCTGTCTTCTTTCTGGCTGGTCAAGGCCAAAGGCCACTGTGGGGATCTCGCACAGAAGTGCAAAGCAACAGGGCACAGCAGGAAAAAATCCTGGGCTCTGGAGCCTGGCAAGCCTGAGCTGGGCACTAAGTCTCCTGCTCATCAGCTGAACTACTGTGCAAAAGTCGCTCCCCTTTCCAGAGCTCAACCCCACCCCTCCCTCTGGCTCCACAGCGCCTGGTACAGTGAGAACCTGTCTCTAGTCCCACTTCATGAACAAAATCAAGGTGAATGTATGTCTCCCCAACCTCCCTGTCTGCAGCTACAAACACCTTCATCTCTTCTCCTCCTGTCCCTGCCCTCTCTTCAAACCACTTCCACCTCCTGAATTACTTCATTTGGTGGCATGGCCCCACCTGTCCCCCAAGCTACCTCTCTCTATCCCTTGGACCTAATCGGGCACCATGTCTTGCCAGTTTGACATATGAGATCTGTCTCTCACTGTCCTCCCACCTCTCTGCCACCATCGTTATTCAGACTCCTGACTGCTCCTGCTAGACCAACTCCTAAAAGGGATTTCAAACTCAGTGTCTCTAAACCCAGCTTCATCTTATTCTTCCTAGTCACTCCCCTTCCTTGAGTCTGCCTGTTTCTGTTCATGGTGACGTGAGTCTGGCCATCGAGTTGTTCAGGATTGTTCCCTTTCTTGTGATCCTTTCCCCTGACATAAATGTCTTGCTCTTAAAAAATTTGTTTTTGTAGAGATGGGATCTCGCTATGTTGCCCAGGCTGGTCTTGAACTCCTGGCCTTGAGCGATCCTCCTGCCTTGGCCTCACAACCTGTTGGGGTTACAGATGTGAGCCACCACAGCCAGCCACAGATGTCTCTTTGACAGATACCTGGATCCAGTCACTTCTGAGTGGTCTGCTAATCTTTCCTTCCCCTGGTACAGACAAAATATCAACCACGTGCCAGGCACAGAGTAAAGCATCAAAATAAAGAAGAGTCCCAGTCCTAACCCTCAGCGGTTCAGTCATTACAGGGCCACCTCAGTACTGCCTGTAACTGGTTTCTCCTTGTCTCTCCCCCAGCCTCTCGACCAGAGTGAGCAGTAAACTAAAACTGCTCAGTAGCCACCCCTGGCCTAGCAGCAGGATAACTCCAAAGTCCTCACCCAGTGGCCACTGAGCACTCCTGCCACAACTGCCCACTTCAGCCTTTTTGCCCCTAAAGACCCCATGCGGCTCTCTGAACACACTCTGATGTTCCCACCTCTGGGCTTTGCTGTGTCCTACAAAGCCCCACCCCATTGTCTTTGCCTGGCTAGCTCCTCTCCACCTGTCCTGCCTCCTCTCCTCCAGGAAGCATTCTGGGATCTCTTGTGCCCACCCAGGTCCCTTTTCTGGGCTTCCATATCAGTCAGTACAAAACTCTCACCACACTCACTAGAGTGGGCTGAGATGACCTATATACATCATGCACACTCTCTAGAGCTGAGCGGGGGCCCAGGACACAGCAGCAGAGCAGGTGTGTAAGGGAGAGTCGTTCAGAGGGAGCGAGCCTCACTTCCCTCCCACAGGCTGACTTCCGTAGGTCTTCCCCTGACCCACAGCTCGGGTCGGCCATGCTGCCTCGCTACTGCCACCTAGGGGCGCCCGCCGGGTGCTGTGCTTCTCTCACCATTCAGCTTTGAATTCGATTCAATAAACTGAACGGGATGGGAACACTAAGGAGGGAGCAGTTGATTCCGGTGGGGGTGGAGGAAGGGTGGCCATCAGACGAGGCTTCAAACAGCCAGTGAGCTCCGGGCTGAGCCGTGGAGCATGAGCAACAGATCTCCAGGTGGAAGAGATCTGTCTCCTGGTGGAGGCTGCAAGCGGCAGCAAAGGTTAGAGTTTGGGGTCTATGTCCAGGGGCAGGGAGGGTTAGGGTGTGAAGGAACTGGCACCCCAAACTAACAGCTTCTAGCTTTATCTTTTAAGCCACCAAAGAGGTCAAGAAAACGTATCTTTTTTCTGCCCAAAGACTTTAAACCAGAAAGGACACAATTAGACGTACATTTACAGAAGAAAACTCCTGCAGGAGTGTAGAAAGAGGGAAGAGATAGGAAGTGGAGAGTGAGAGAGGCAAGAAAGCACGAGGAGGCCAGTGTTTTCATAATTCTCTCACTTCTTTTACTTGAAATAGCACCAAGGACCGGGCATGGTGGCTCACGCCTATAATCCCAGCACTTTGGGAGGCCAAGGTGGGTGGATCACCTTAGGTCAGGAGTTCGAGACCAGCCTGCCCAACATGGTGAAACCCCATCTCTACTAAAAATACAAAAAGTTAGCCAGGCATGGTGGCGGGCGCCTGTAATCCCAGCTCCTCGGGAGGCTGAGGCAGGAGAATTGCTCGAACCCAGGAGGCAGAGGTTGCAGTGAGCCCAGATGGCGCCACTGAACTCCAGCCTGGGTGACAAGAGTGAACCTCCATCTCAAAAAAAAGAAAGAAAAAGAAATAGCACCATGATCTCAGACTCAACACATCCAAACTGAAACTCTGCCTGCTCAAAACCAATGCATCAACATAAACAATATTATTTCCTTCCACATTTGGAGACGTTCATATGTCTGACTCTTTGCGGGCCTTGAAGTTGCAGAATTTCATAATACATCCCCGCACAGAACTTTGCATACAGAAGGTATTCGATGACAACTGAGTGGTGTGCCCTGGAGCCTTGCGATTTCAGGAGCAGTACAACCCGGTAGTTAAGAGTAAGAGTTTTTAATCAAAGGGCCCGAGTTCAAACCCTGGCGCAGCCACTTTAGTGCATGAGACTGGTCATATCAAGCGACCCATCTAAGCCTCAGTTTCTTCACCTCTAAAATGGAAATTAATGGAAATTATAACATCACCTGCCTCAAGGACTGAAGACAAACGTCCACAAAGTGTCAAGCACATAGTAAATCCAAAATAAAAACTGGTGGTTATGTATAACATCATTTGTTCAGTGCCTACCAGGCACAGACCACGACAATGCAACGGGCTGCTCACACCCTTCAATGTGCACCACACTTTTGTCCTTCCCATTTTACAGACAAGAAAACTAAGGGTCAACAGAGTCGAGCTTGTTTGAGGTCTTGGAAACATCTTCCAGGGCGCCCGTTATTCCAGCTACTCAGGAGGCTGAGGCAGGAGAATCGCCTCAGATTGGGGCCAGAGGAACTTCTGGAGGAAGGTTATTTAGTTCAGTGATGGTTCTCACCTGTGTGTGTGAGAGCGCGGAGGAGACCCCCCCACACACCCACACACCCCACGCAACCCCGGACATCTGGCACTGTTTGGAGATACTGTTGATCCTCACGATTTGGGGGATGGGGATACTGCTGGCATCTAGTGGGTAGAGGCCAGAAATGCTGCTCAACTTCCTAAATTGCACAGGGAAGCCCCCCACCACACACAATCAAAAACTATCTGACCCCAAACATCAGAACCACCAACGTTGAGAAACCCCTGCCTAGCCATATCGTTCTCCTGATCTTCCTATTTCTGGAGCACTGGCATCAGGATCCCAGATGAACACTTTCTAGCAAGGGGGCTCAGTCCCGCCACGGGAAGCCCGTGCAGAAGTTGAGCAAAGTTCTCCTTCTCCACCTGATCTGCACACAGTAGGGACCAAAATCCATTTTAACAAGCCCTGCAGCCCAGAGCACCGGAAAAGGAAGGAAGAGCATCTATCCTCCATTGTTCAACTCCGGGCAGCTTGTGTCTCCAAGACACACACACATATTTCACAAATCCTAACGTCCCACGCCCCACAAACAGCTTTGTTAGAGATGGCGCTCAAAAAAAAAATAGATGGCAGTTTAGATTCCCCCCCCCCACCCCCAGGACTCCCAGTGTGTCTACTGAAGGGTTTGCACACTTCTCAAAGGACCTCGCACCGACCGCGGTGCTCTGACAACGACCACAAAAGAATCTGTGGGATTTCCCGGGGGAGCGAGCCCGTGGGCCTTGACCTCCGCGCGCTCAAAGCGCTTCCCCCGCTCCCCCGCCGCTGGCCTCACTCTCCCGCCCCCGGAGCCTGGGCTTCCAACATGACCGGAGACCCCGGCGGTGCAGCCCGGCCCCCTGGCGCGTGCCCACGCCGTGTCCCCCTCGCCCGTCCCTCAAGGTGCTCGAGGAATCCGGCCCCGGGGCCTGTGGCCGTCGCCCACATCGGTCAGCCCGGCCCGCCCGCCGCGGTCCCAGTGCGCGTCCCCTCCCTCGGTCCGGCGCGGCCTGGGCCTCTGCCGGTGCAGGCCCGCGGGCGCCCCGCGGCCAGGCCAGGCGAGCTCAGGCCTGCCGCGGCCTACCCCGTTGGGCGCCGCCGAAGGGCCCCCACCGCCTCACCTGGAAGCGGGCGGGCGGGCCCGGGGCTGCTCCGGGGCGGGCGGGCGGCGGCGGCGGCGGCGCGGCGCTAACGGCTCCGCTCGGCCTCGGTAGCGGTGGCGGCGGTGGCGGAGACAGCGACGGCGGCAGCGGCTCCTCCTCAGCGCGCACGACCCGCTCCGGCCCGCGGCCCGGACACGCCCCCCCTGCGCGGGCGCCCATTGGCCGGCGTCCGCCACGGCGTGCTGCTCATTGGTCGGCGTGGCTGTCGCGGCGCCCCCAGGCGCGCGGGAGAGGCGGGACTTCCGGTCGGCGCCGCCTGCGAAGGGCTCCGCGGCCGGCGGAGGCGCGGGCGGCCAGCTATGGCCGCGCAGGGGGCGAGCTGGGGTCTGGACCTTGGAGGCTGACGGAAGGCGGTGACTGAGGAGAGGCGCCTCTGGTCGAGCGCTCGCCGTGTGTTCCGCACCTGCCTTTCCTGCCGCCGCCTCCCATTAAGGTAGGAACGGTCAGCACGCCGAGGTTACGGGGACGGGACCTGTGTTCGAATCCTGGCCCCGACGTTTCTGCACTACGTGCCGTTAGGCAGGTGCTGACGTCACCTCGCCGGGCCTCAGTTTCCTTCTCTGGTGCACTGAGGAGGCGGGGCGTAGAACGTGGTCAGCTTTACATTGCTCTTTGAGCAAGCCAGTTCTTGAAAGCTCGGCTTCTCATTCGTTCATTAAAATGTCATTGAGTGCTTACTGTGTGTCAGTCACAGTGAGCAGAAAAAAAAATACCTGGCCTTATTGGGCTAACATTTTAAGCCAGCGCTGGCTTAGAAGGCCTTAGTAGAAATAGATGCAAGATACATGTCTGATTTTTTTTATAGAGATGAGGTCAGGCTCTGTTGTCCAGGCTGGTCTTGAACTCCGAGACTCAAGTGATTCTCCTGCGTCCGCCTCCCAAAGAGCTAGGATTACAGCTGTAACTGCACTATGCCTTTTTTCTTTTTCTTCCCACCACCCTTTTTTTTTTTTTTTTTTTTTTTTTTTGAGGCAGGATCTCACTCTTTCCGAGACTGGAGTGCAATGGTGTGATCATGGCTTGCTGCAGCCTCAACTTTCCTAGCTCAGGCAATCCTCCAACTTCAGCTTCCTGAGTAGCTGAGACTACAAGACGTGCCACCATGCCTAGCTAATTTTTTATTTCTTGTAGAGATGAGGTCTTGCTATATTGCCTAAGCTGGTCTCAAACTTCTAGACTTAAGCCATCTTCCTGCTTTAGCCTCCCAAAGTGTTGGGATTACAGGCATGAGCCATGGTGCTCAGCCTACTTCTTTTTTTAATTATATATTTTTAGAAAAGTTTATTAGAGATTGGGTCTCACTGTGTTGCCCAGGCTGGAGTGCAGTGGCTGTTCGCAGGCACAATCATCCTGCAGGTTTAACTCCTGACCTCAACTGATCCTCTTGCCTCAGGCTCCCAAGTAGCTGGGACTACAGGCACAGGCCACCACACCTAGCTCACATGGGTAATTGTTAAATTTTTTTTTTTAGATGGAGTTTTGCTATTGTTGCCCAGGCTGGAGTGTAATGGCGCAATCTCGGCTCACCTCAACCTCCGCCTCCATGGTTCAAGTGATTCTCCTGTCTCTGCCTCCCAAGTAGCTAGCATTACAGGCATGGGCTACCACACCTGGCTAATTTTGTATTTTTGGTAGAGACAGGGCTTCTCCGTGTTGGTCAGGCTGGTCTCGGACTCCAGACTTCAGGTGATCCACCTGCCTTGGACTCCCAAAGTGTTGGGATTACAGGAGTGAGCCACCGCGTCCGGCCGTAATTGTTAAATTTTAAAGTAGCTAGCATTTTGGGTCATCACTGTGCAGCAGAAATAAAAGCCAGCCACAGATTGGTCAGCGAGGTATGTAATTTAAATTGATTAAATTGTTAGCCTTGTTTAAAATGAAATAAAATAAAAATAAACAGGTAATGTTAATTGTAATAATGTGTTTTTTTTTTGTTTGTTTTTTGTTTTTGACAGAGTCTTGCTCTGTTGCCAAGGCTGGAGTGCAGTGGCGGGATCTTGGCTCACTACAACCTCTGCCTCCTGGGTTCAAGCGATTCTCCTGGCTCAGCCTCCCAAGTAGCTGGGATTACAGGCGCCTGCCACTACACCCCTCTAATAATTTTTTTTTTTTTAGATGAATCTCGCTCTTTCTTGCTCAGGCTGGAATGCAGTGGCATGATCTCAGATCACTGCAATCTCCTCCTCCCACGTTCAAAGCAATTCTCCTGCCTCAGCCTCCCCAAGTAGCTGGGATTACAGGTGCAAGCCACCACGCCTGGCTAATTTTGGTATTTTTAGTAGAGACGGGGTTTTACCATGTTGGCCAGGCTCCTTTTGAACTCCTGACCTCAGGTTATCTGCCTGCCTTGGCCTCCCTCCCAAAGTGCTGAGATTACAGGTGTGAGCCACCTCACCCAGCCTAATTTTTGTGTTTTTAGTAGAGATGAGGTTTCACCATGTTGGGCAGGCTGTCCTACATACTGTTTGTTTGTTTGTTTGTTTGTTTGTTTTGAGATGGAGTCTTACTCTGTTGCCCAGGCTGGAGTGCAGTGCACTTAGTGCGATCTTAGCTCACTGCAGCTTCCACCTCCTGGGTTCACACGATTCTCCTGCCTCCGCCTCTTGAGTAGCTGGGATTACCGACATGTGCCACCATGCCCGGCTAATTTTCTGTGTTTTCAGTAGAAACAGTCATCATGTTGCTCAGGCTGGCCTCGAACTCCTGACCTCAAATGATCCACCCACCTTAGTCTCCCGAAGTGCTGGGATTACAGATGTGAGCCACCACACCTGACCCCTGCATGCTTTTGAAATCCAGTATGTATTTTATACTCCACAGCACAGTGCATCTCAGGTTGGACTGGCTACATTTCAAAGGCTGAACCATCACATGTTGCCAGTGGCTGCTGCATTAGACCGTGCCGTGCTGGATGGTGAGTGAGAAGAGAAACCAAGTGGATTCCATGTCAAGTGTTGGACAGGCTAAGAAGAAAAGTAAATTGGGGAAAGAGCTTGGGGAATGTGGGAGTTGCTGTTTGAAAGAGGATGGTTGGGAAGGTTGAAGAGCTGTCATTTGCAGAGGGACCCAAAGGAGTTGAGAGCACTGAACAAATAGTTACATTCTTCGTCGTCTGGTGCAGAGTCATCCAGAAGAGCTTCCCATGATAATGAGCATGTTTTGTATCACACCGTCCAGTTCAGTAGCCCCTGGCTCCACGGGGTTTTCTTTTTTTTTTTTTTGAGATAAAGTCACAGTCGCTCTGTCACCCAGGCTGGAGTGTAGTGGCATGATCTTAGCTCGTTGCAACCTCTGCCTCCTGTGTTCAGGCAATTCCCCTGCCTTAGCCTCCCGAGTAGCTGGGACTACAAGCATGCACCGGCTAATTTTTATATTTTTATTTTCATTTCTCATTATTACTTTTTGAGATGGAGTCTTTCACTGTTGCCCAGGCTGGAGTGCAGTGGTGCGATACCGATTCACTGCAACCTCTGCCTCCTGGGTTCAAGCAACTCTTATGTCTTAGCTTCCTGAGTAGCTGGGACTACAGGTGCCTGTCACCATGCCTGGCTAATTTTTTTGTATTTTTAGTGGAGACAGGCTTTCCCCATGTTGGCCAGGCTGGTCTTGAACTCCCAACCTCAGGTGATCTACCTCAGTTTCCCAAAGTGCTGGGATTACAGGCATGAACCACCACACCCGGCCTCCGTGTGTGTGTGTGTGTGTGTGTGTGTGTGTGTGTGTGTTTTGTGTTTTTTTTTTTTTTGCATTTAACATATGGCTGGCACCACTAAAGAACTGACTTTCTGGCCAGACAACAGTGGCTCAGGCCTGTAATCTGAAGCATTTTGGGAGGCCGAGGTGGGAGGGTCACTTGAGGCCAGGAGTATGAGACCAGCCTGGGTAATATAGTAAGACCCCATCTCTACCAAAAAAAAAAAAAAAAAAAAAAAACGTTAGCCAGGTAATGTGGTATAGGCCTTTAGTGTCAGCTAGTTGAAAGGCTGAGGTGAGAGGATCCCTTGAGACCAGGAGTTCGAGACTGTAGTGGGTTGTGATCATGCCATAACAGTTCAACCTGGGCAACAGAGCAAAACCCCATGTATTAAAAAAAAAAAAAAAAAAAAAAAAAAAAAGGCTGGGCACAGTGGCTCACACCTGTAATCACAGCACTTTGGGAGACCCAGGCGTCTGGATCACAAGGTCAGGAGTTCAAGACCAGCCTGGCCAACATAGTGAAACCCCGTCTCTACCAAAAGTACAAAAATTAGCTGGGCATGGTGGCGGGTGCCTATAATCCCAGCTACTTGGGAGGCTAAGGCAGGAGAATTGCTTGAACCTGGGAGGTGGAGGTTGCAGTAAGCTGAGATTGCACCACTGCACTCCAGCCTGGTGACAGAGAGAGACTGCATCTCAAAAAAAAAAAAAAAAAAGAGTGACTGTAATTTTTTAATTAAATCAAATTTAAATAACCACATAGGGCTGGTGGCTCCTGTAGTGGATGGCATAGGATTAGTACAGTGGTAAGTGCTCTGAATTGAATGGGTCCATGGCAAATACTTTATGGACATCCTCCTGTGAAATCCTAGAAATAGCTCTGTGACATAGGAGCTATAATCATTGTTGCCACGATGAAAAATAAGGTACTTCATTCATTCATCTGTAGTATTGTTGATAGACTTTATTTTTTAAGCCGAGCACTGGGGCTCATGCATATAATCCTAACACTTTGAGAGGCTGAGGTGGGCAGATCACTTGAGGTCAGGAGTTCGAGACCAGCCTGGCCAACATGGTAAAGCCCCGACTCTTCTAAAAATACAAAAATTAGTCGGGCATGGTGGTGGGTACCCATAATCCCAGCTATTTGGGAAGCTGATTGCACCTACTTGGGAGGCTGAGGCAAGAGAATCATTTGAACCCAGGAGGCAGAGGTTGCAGTGAGCTGAGATCATGCCATTGCACTCTAACCTGGGCAACGAGCGAAACTCCGTCTCAAAAGAAAAAGAAAACATTCTAAACTTATACTGAGGTGATGGGCAACAGAGTGAGACTCTGTCTCAGGAAAAAAAAAAAAAAAGTCTTTATTTTTTAGAAAAATTTTAGACCAGGCACAGTGGCTCACACCTGTAATCCCAGCACTATGGGAGGCTGAGGTAGGAGGATCTCTTGAGGCCAGGAGTTTAAGACCAGTCCTGGTAATGTAGCAAGACACCCATTTCTAGTAAAAATTTAAAAAATTTGCTGGGTGTGGTGACACACACCTGTGCTCTCAGCTACTGAAGAGGCTGAGGTGAGAGAATTGGTTGAGCCTGGGAGGTCAAGGCTACAGTGAGCCATGATTGTACCACTGCCCTCCATTCTGGGTGACAAAGTATGAAAAGAAAAAAAGAAGAAATAAGAAAATCTAAATTTTAGATTTGCAGAAATACTGCCAAAGTAGCAATAGAGTGTTACCAGGCCTGGTGCAGTGGCAGGTACTTATAATCTCAGCTACTTGGAGGCAAAGGTGGGAGGATCTCTAGAGCCCAGGAGTTGCAGACCAGCCTGGGTAACATAGCCAGACTCTGCCCTTTTTTTTCTTCTTTTTTTAGAGACTGAGTCTTACTCTGTCACCCAGGCTGGAGTGCAGTGGTGTGATCTTGGCTCACTGCAACCTGCGCCTTCTGGGTTCAAGCAGTTCTCCAGCCTCAGCCTCCTGAATAGCTGGGATTACAAGCGCCTACCACCATACCTGGCTAAGTTTTGTATTTTTAGTAGCGACAAGGTTTCACCATATTGGCCAGTCTGGTCTCAAACTCCTGATCTCAGGTAATTCACCTGCCTTGGCCTCCAAAGTGCTGGGATTATAGGCGTAAGCCACCAGACCCTGTGTTAAAAACAAACAAGCAAAAAACAGAGTTACCATTATTCCCTATTAGTAACATTTTAATTACAAATTTGTAACATATTAGTAACAAATTAATATAATTTCATGGACTAATACTGATACTTTGCTATAATTTCATGGACCAATACTGATACTTTGCTGTTAACTAAAGGTCATAGTTTATTTAGTCTTCCTTTATGTTTCCCTAATATCTTTTTTCTTTTCCAGAATCCCACCCAGCCGACCATCTCACTTTTTTTTTTTTTTTTTTTTTTGAGATGGAGTCTCGCTCTGTGACCCAGGCTGGAGTACAGTAGTGCAATCTCAGGGGCGATCTCAGCTCACTGCAACCGTCACCTCCTGGGTTCAAGTGATTCTCCTGCCTCAGCCTTCCAAGTAGCTGGGATTGTAGGCATGCACCATTATGCCTGGCTAAATTTTGTATTTTTAGTAGAGACAGGGTTTCACCATGTTGGGCAGGCTGGTCTTGAACTCCTGACCTTAAGTAATCCACCTGCCTCGGCCTCCCAAAGTGCTGGGATTACAGGTGTGAGACACCACGCCTGGCCAGTCCATCTCACTTTCAGGGGTCTTGTTAGGCTCTTCTTGGCTGTAACAGACTCAGACTTCCCTTGTTTTTGATGACCATAACAGTTTTGAGGAGTGCCAGCCAGTCAGTTATTTTGGTAGAGTGTTCATCCCTCTATTGGAATTTATCTGGTGTTTTCTTCATAAGAATGGGATGATGGGTTATTGGCACCAAGATCAAGGAAGTAAAGTGCTGTTTTCATCACACCGTATCAAGGGTACATCCTATCAACTTCATTATTTACTTCTTTAAAGAGACAGGGTCCTGGCCGGGCACGGTGGCTCATGCCTGTAATCCTAGCACTTTGGGAGACAGAGGTGTGTAGATCAGTTTAGGTCAGGAATTTGAGACCAGCCTGGCGAACATGGTGAAACCTAGTCTCTACTAAAAAAGTACAAAAATTAGCTGAATGTGGTGATGCACACCGTAATCCTAGCCACTCTGGAGGCTGAGGCATGAGAATTGCTTGAACCTGGGAGGCGAAGTTGTAGTGGGAGGCAGGGGTTGTAGTGAGCCAAGATTGCACCACTGCACTCCAGCCTGGGGATTATGTGTGTACCACCATGCTCAGCTAATTTTGTATTTTGTAGTAGAGACAGGGTTTCACCATGTTGGCCAGGCTGGTCTCGAACTCCTGACCTCAGGTGATCTACCCGCCTCGGCCTCCCTAAGTGCTGGGATTACAGACGTGAGCCACCATGCCCAACCCTCCTTTTCATTTTGGATATTGTGGAAGGAAGTCACTGTGTAACTCATACCTATGGTGTGTAACTCATACCTATGGTGTGGGAGGTTATACTCCATTTAAGGATGGACTGTCTATGTAATTTTTTTTTTTTAATTTTGGAGACAGAGTCTTGCTCTGTTGCCCAGGCTGGAGTACAGTGGTGTGATCATGGCTCACTGCAGCCTCAACTTCCTGAGCTCAAGAGATCCTTCTGCCTCAGTCTCTAGTAGCTGGAACTACAGGTGCGTACCATCACACCTGGCTACTTTTTTTTTTTTTTTTATAGACGGGGTTTCACCATGTTGGTCAGGCTGGTCTTGAACTCCTGGCCTCAAGCACTCCAAGCCTTGGCCTCCCAAAGTGCTGGGGTTACAGGTATGCATCACCACATCTGGCCCTACATAAATTATTATTATTTTTTAAGCTTGTCCACAGCTGAAACATAAGTTTTCTAGAATCCTTCTGCATGGGAGATTTATCTCACTCTTCCCCATTTATTTATTGAATTGTATCAGCATGGACTGCTGGATATTTATGCTTTGGGTTATAACCTGGTACTCCTGTATTTTGTCTGTCAAATTGTCCCAGCTTTGGCCATCGACCACTGTAATTTGGCTTCTGTGGCCCTTTGACATATTCCCATCAACGTGTTTTTCAGAGTTTTGTTTGTTGGTTTGTTTTATTTGGAGCAGTTCCTTGCTTTGTGGCAGCACAAAATGCTCCAGGCCTATCTTGTATATTTCTGGCCTTTATTCTAGTAGCAGCCATTTTTCCAAGGGGCCGTGGTTCCTTTTCATAGAGAACGGTGTGGGAAAGCAAGATCTGTCGTGCCAGGAGTGTTCATGGCTACTGGAATGTCATTTCTTTAGATATTTCGATTACCAATAGCTTTATTTATGTATTTATTTATTTATTTATTTATTTTTGAGACAGAGTCTCACTCTGTTGCCCAGGCTGGAGTGCAGTGGTGCCGTCTTGGCTCACTGCAGCCTTAGCCTCCTGGGCTCAAGCCATCCTCCCACCTCAGCGTCCTGAGTAGCTGG
The DNA here is from genome assembly GCA_963573385.1 of Cacajao melanocephalus. Lineage (NCBI taxonomy): Eukaryota > Metazoa > Chordata > Mammalia > Primates > Pitheciidae > Cacajao > Cacajao melanocephalus. The sequence goes on along the minus strand of CAUYLG010033168.1, from coordinate 121,276 downwards.
GACTACAGGTGCACACCACCACACCCAGCTAAATTTTTGTATTTTTTGTAGAGTCAGGGTTTTATCATGTTGCCCAGCCTGGTCTCAAACTCCTGAGCTCAAGTGATCCACCCACCTTGGTCTCTTGAAGTGCTAGGATTACAGGCGTGAGCCACCAAACCCAGCATCAATAGCTTTTTTCTTTTCTTTTTGTTTTTGAGAGATGGTCTGCATTCACGTCATTTAATATCTCTGAGTTTCAGTTTCTTCATCTCTAAAATGGGGGTGGGCCGGATGCAGTGGCTCACACCTGTACTCCCAGCGCTTTGTGAGGCTGAGGCAGGCAGATCATTTGAGGCCAGGAGTTCAAGACCAGCCTGGCCAACGTGGTAAAACCCCATCTCTACGAAAAATACAAAGATTAGCCAGGCATGGTAGTACACACCTGTAATCCCAGTTACTCCGGAGGCTGAAGCAGGAGAATCACTTGAACCCGAGAGGGAAAGGTTGCAGTGAGCTGAGATGGCACCACTGCACTCCAGGCTGGGCAACAGAGTGAGACTGTCTCCAATAAACAAAAATAAAATAAAATGGGGATGATTGTAGTACAGGTGATCCTTGAACAACCCGGGTCTGAACTGCACAGGTCAACTTACAACTGGATTTTCTTCTACCTCTGCCACTCGTGAGTCAGCAAGACCAACCCTTCCTCCTCCGCTGCTGCCACCACCTACTCTGAGTGATGATGACGAAGGTGAAGATCATTATGATCCACTTCCACTTAATGGATGATGAATGTATTTTCTCTTCGTAATGATTTTTTTTTTCCCTTGGAGACAGGGTCTCACTGTATCCCCCAGGCTGGAGTACAGTGTCGTGATCTTGACTCACTGCAACCTTCACCTCCCAGGTTCAAGCAATTCTCCCATCTCAGCCTCCTGAGTAGCTGGGATTACAGGCACCCACTACCATGCCTGGCTAATTTTTGTATTTTTAGTAGAGACAGAGTTTCACCATGTTGGCCAGGCTGGTCTCAAACTCCTGAACTCAGGTGATCCACCTGCCTCGGCCTCTCACACTGCTGGGATTACAGGCATGAGCCATGGTACTCAGCCTTTTCCTAGTGATTTTTTAAAGTACATCTTGTTTTCTCTGTCTTACTTTGTCATAAAAATAAGAGTATATGATATAAATAAAATACAAATATGTGTTAATGGACTGTTTATGTTATCAGTAAGACTTCTGGTCAACAGTAGACTATTAGTAGTTAAGTTCTCAGGGAGTATGTGTTCAAGGGTCAGCTGTAATTCCTGAGGGCACTGTGAGAACTAAATTAAATAACCCGCTTTTACAATCTTTGGAACTGAGGGCAGGCTCTGGGACTCACACCTGTAATTCCAGCACTTTGGGAGGCTGAGGCAGGAAGATCCCTTGAGGACAAGAGTTTGAGACCAGCCTGGGCAACAAAGTGAGACTCCATCTCTACAAAAATTTATAAAACTTAACCAGGCGTGCTGGCATGGGCCTGTAGTCCCAGCCAGTCAGGTGACTGAGGTGGGAGGATCCATTGAGCTCAGAAGTTTGAGGTTGCCATGAGCCATGATCGTGCCACTGCACACCAGCCTGGGTGACAGCAAGACCCCGTCTCTGAATTTTTATTTTTTAATTAAAACCCGGGTCTGCTTGGTCTCAAATATCTTTATTTCCCTGCTCTGATTTTGAGATAGGAAGTTCTTGTCTGGTTTTGCTTTTTTTTTTTTTTTTTTAAGATGGCGTCACACACTGTCACTCAGGCTGGAGTGCAGTGGCACAATCTCAACTCACCACAACCTCTGCCTTCTGGGTTCAACTGATTCTCCTACCTCAGCCTCCCAAGTAGCTGGGATTACAGGCATACACCACCACGCCCAGCTAATTTTTTTGTATTTTTAGTAGAGACGGGGTTTTGCCATGTTGGCCAGGCTGGTCTCAAACTCCTGACCTCCAGTGATCCACCTGCCTTGGCCTCCCAGAATGCTGGGATTACAGGTTTGAGCCACTGCGTCTGGCTCTGGTTTGCTTTTTTTTTTTTTTTTTTTAATCCTGGGGAGTAGGAATCAGTCACAGTAGTTCTGGGCATTCTTGCTGCCCCTCTCAGTCCCTGTCCATTCCTCCAGCATAAGCTGTTGTGAGTCCAGGCAGTCAGGAGACACAGAAGCTGATTGAGCCTGAGTCCCTGCTCTAGAGGACATCACTGCCCTGAGGCAGAGATGGACACATGGACACATAAATCCACCTAGGGTGGCAAGAGATGGGCACAGATCGGCCTTCCACAGAGGGCAATGTTGGGGCCACATTAATCCATGAGGAAGGATCGGCTGGGCAGAGAAGAGAGGTGGGGAGTTCCAGATAGTGGGACCTGCAGGAGCAATGGCACAGATTTGTCGAGGAGGATCATTCAGGGAGCAGAGGTGCCAATTTGGAGGGGAGATAACTGAGGTGGCACTGGCCTTGAGGGGCCTGGAAATTCGGGCAGAGAAGCTGGGGTGGGATTCCATAGCCCATGTAGTCAGCCCAATTCGGCCCATGCCTGTTTTCCGGCGGCCCGTGAGCCAAGAATGATTTTTCTATGGTTGAAAAAATAACAATAGTATTTTGTGACATGTGAAAATTACATGAAATGCAAGTTTCGGCGTCCATAAAGTTTGACAGTTTAACATAGCCACGCCTCTCCTTTGTGTGTGGCCAGGGGCCGCTCTTGAGCTGTAACAGAGGCGGAAGTTGTACAGACAGGACCCGCTTCGTGAATGTGCAAACTGCATCACTTGGGGCCCTGCTCTCCCACTTTTCCAGTTCTGAAGTTCTTTATAGTTAATGAATGAAGGGCCCCTCGTTTTTATTTTGCATCAGACCATGGAAATTATATAGCTGGCCCTGGCAACAGAGACCATGTACCCTACAGTGCCCCAAATATTTGCTATCAGGCCCTTTAAAGAAAGCATTGGTGGATTCTCCCCCAGAGATTTCCATCTCCTAATACCCTGGAACCCATGAATATGGTACCTCACACGGCAGGCGTAAGGGTCTTTTTTTTTTTTTTTTAGGAGGTGGAGTCTTATTCTGTCACCCAGGCTGGAGTGCAGTGGCATGATCACAATTCACTACAGCCTCAGACTTTTATAAGCTCAAGCTATCCTCCTGGCTTAGCCTCCTGAGAAGCTGGGGCTATAGGCATGATGCCCAGCTAATTAAAAAAAAAAATTTTGTTTTTTTAGATATGGGAACTCACTATGTTGCCCAGGCTGGTCTTGTTGAACTCCTGGCCTCAAGCAATCTTCCCAACTCAGCCTTCCAATGTTGGGATTACAGGCATGAGCCACTGTGCCAACCTGGTTAAAGATCTTGAAATGAGCCAGGCATGGTGGCTCATATCTGTAATCCTAACACTGTAATCCTAACGCTTTGGGAGACCGAAGCTGGTGGATCACCTGGGGCCAGGAGTTTGAGACCAGCCTGGCCAACATGGTGAAACCCTGTCTCTACTAAAAATACAAAAATTAGCCAGGTGTGATGGTACATGCCGGTAATCTCAGCTACTTGGGAGGCTGAGGCAGGAGAATCACTTGAACCCAGGAGGCAGAGGTTGCAGTGACCTGAGATCTTGAAATGAGCCAGGTGTGGTGGCTCATGTCTATAATCCCTACACTTTAGGAGACTGAGGTGGGTGGATGGTTTATTTAAAAATAAATAAAGTTAAGCCTGGTATTTCTGTGCCTGCTCTGGGGCCAGCCTCTTCCGGTCAGAACTGCCAGTGACCTGTGGCTGCAAGCACACTGTGGCCACCTGTCCCTCCAACTCTGACCTCATCTGGGAAGTAAACTCCAAACTGCTGCTAACCTGCCTGAAAATAAACTCAACTGCCTGAGAAAAAAATCAAGCCTCCAATCTTCCCCTATGACCGACCTCACTGGTGCTTGAGATGGAATCAGATTCAAGTCAGGCCTTAGAAGAACACAGGGCTTCTAGAAGGTTCTTCCGGCTTTTTGGAGTTTGCCCGGCTTCTGCTTTCAGAATGGGCAGTGAACTGGGATGGGGCGTGATGCCTCAGCTCTCTTTCGGAGCTGACCGGTAAAATGCTCGCCTGACAGGCACACCCATTTCTGATGATGTCCCCAAAATAACTCCATCCCGTATATGAAACCCTCCAGAAGTTTGAGAGAGAATGACTTTCCCCCACATCTGTCTCTAATTCACCTGGCTGCCGCCTTCTCCACGTTTCAGTGGTTACCCAGGGTCCTGCTGACCCCACGTCTTAAACATCTGGAATCAGCCTCCTTCTCTCCGGAACCCTCCAGCACTCCCACCATCAGCCCACTTTGCCATCTTTCCTTGAGTTACCTAGATGGCCTCCCCCTTCTCATGTGCATCTTCTACTTGCCCTGTGGAAAGAAGGAAGGAGAGAAAGACAGAAAGGAGAGAGGGAGGGAAAAGAAAGGAAGGGAGAGAGGAAAGAAAGAAAGAGGAAAGAATCACATACGTCTCTCAGTTTTAAACTCTCTCAGCTAAAAGATAAATTCTGTGTGTGTGTGTGTGTGTGTGTGTGTGTGTGTGTGTGTGTGTGTTTATTGTTGTTGTCATTTAAGACAGGGTCTAACTCTGTTGCCCAGGCTGGAGTCCAGTGGCATGATCTCAGCTCACAGCAACCTTGTCTCCTGGGTTCAAGCGATTCTCCTGCCTTTCTCCTGCCTCAGCCACCCAAGGAGCTGGGATTACAGGCACAGGCCACCATGCCCAGCTAATTTTTGTATTTTTATTTAATTAATTAGTTTATTTTTATTTATTTTTTTACTCCCACACTGGAGTGCAGTGGTGCGATCTTGGCTCACTGCAGCTTCCGCCTCCTGGGTTCAAGCGATTCTCCTGCCTCAGCCTCTTGAGTAGCTGGGACTACAGGTGCATGCCACTACGCCTGGCTAATTTTTTGTATTTTTAGTAGAGATGGGGTTTCACCATGTTAGCCAGGATGGTCTCGATCTCCTGACCTTGTGATCCACCCGCCTTGGCCTCCCAAAGTGTTGGGATTACAGGCATGAGCTACCGCATGGGGGCCTGTATTTTTATTTTTATATATGTGATTTCAGACGGAGTTTCGCTCTTGTCCCTGAGGCTGGAATGCAGTGGCACAATCTCTGCTCACTACAACCTCTGCCTCCCGGGTTCAAGTGATTCTCCTGCCTCAGCCTCCCAAGTAGCTGGAATTACAGGCACCCGCCAACACACCCGGATGATTTTTGTAGTTTTAGTAGAGATGGGGTTTCGACATGTTGGCCAGCCTGGTCTTGAACTCCTGACCTCAAGTGATCTGCCCTCCTCAGCCTCCCAAAGTGCTAGGATTACAGGCATGAGCCACCACACCTAGCCAAGAAGTTATTTTCACTGCCCACCGCCTATTATTTCCCTGCGGCTACTGTAACAAATAACCACAACCCTGGTGACTAACTGGTGACTGAAAACAACACGTTTTTATTTTATTTTGAGACAGGGCTTCACTCTGCCACCCAGGCTGGATAGCCATGGTGTGATCATGGCTGACTGCAGCCTCAACCTCCTGGGTTCAGGTAATCTTCCAACCTTAGTCTCCCAAGTAGCTGGGACTACAGGCAACTGCCACCACACCCATTTAATTTTATTTTTTGTACAGATGGGGTTTTTCTTTTTTTTAATTTTTTTTTTTAATAAGACAGGGTTTCACCATGTTGGTCAGGCTGGTCTTGAACTCCCGACCTCAGGTGATCTGCCCGCCTTGGCCTCCAAAGTGCTCTTGGATTACAGGCGTGAGCCACCACACCTGGCCCCAGATGGGGTTTCACCCTATTGCCCAGGCTAGTCTCAAACTCCTGAGCTCAAGCAATCTATCTACCTCAGCCTCCCAAAAGTGCTGGAATTACAGATGTAAGTCACCATGTCCAGTTCCAAAACAGCACATTTTTATCATCTTACAATCCTTGGGTCAGAAGTCTGAAATTAGTTCTTACTAGGTTCTAAAATCAAAGTGTGCATAGGGTTGGTTCGTTCTAGAGGCTCCAATGGGGAATCTGTTTCCCTGCATTTTCCAGCATCTAAAGGCCACGTGAATTCTTTGGCTCACGGCCCTTTCCTCCAGCTTCAAGCCGGCAGCACTGCCTCTTCCAGTCTCTGACTCTGACCCTCCTGCCTCCCTCTTATAAGGACCCTGTGATGACCTTGGGCCACCCAGATCATCCAGAGTGATCTCCCATCTCAAGATTTTTTTTTTTTTTTTTTGAGATAGAGTCTCAGAGTCTCGCTTTGTTGCCCAGGCTGAAGTGCAATGGTGCAATCTCAGCTCACTGCAACCTCCACCTCCCAGATTCAAGCTATTCTCCTGCCTCAGCCTCCCAAGTAGGTGAGCTTACAGGCACCTGCCACCACACCCATCTAATTTTTGTAGTTTTATTAGAGACGGGGTTTCACCATGTTGGCCAAGATGGTCTCGATCTCCTGACCTTGTGATCTGCCCACCTCAGCTTCCCAAAGTGCTGGGATTACAGACGTGAGCCATTGTACCCAGCTGTATTTATTTCTTTATTTAAGACAGAGTCTTGCTCTGTCACCCAGGCTGGAGTGCAGTGGTGAGATCTCAGTTCACTGCAACCTCTGCCTCCTGGGTTCAAGCGATTCTCTTGCTTCAGCCTCCTGAGTAGTTGAGATTACAGGTGCCTGCCACCATGCCCAGCTACTTTTTTTGTATTTTTAGCAGAGATGTGGTTTCACCATGTTGGCCAGGCTGGCCTCGAACTCCTGATATCAAATGATCCACCCGCCTTGGCCTCCCAAAGTGCTGGGATTACAGGCCTGAGCCACCGCAGCTGGCCACCAGGTTTTTTAGGAGTCACTTCACTTTTCCCGGCCCCAGTTTGCTTATTTGTACAAGGCAGGCAGTACCGGTGCCGCCATCATGAGAGGCTGGTTAGAGCAGGCACCCAGCAGGGCACTTAATGTACCGTCTTGGTGGCTGTCCAGTAAACAACACGGGGGTCAGCCACCCAGAGGACAGCACAGACCTCTCCACTGCTTGTCACAGAATTGCAGCCTCTCTAACACCACGCACGAGATAACGCAGGTCACTGGCCTGAGCCAGCTCGGGAAGTTTTCCAGAGTTCACTTTCTGGATCCAACCTAAACCTTTCCATTCCAATTGCTTTCTTTTGCTTTACTTTATCTTTCTTTCTTTTCTTTTTCCTTCTTTCTTTCTTTCTTTTTCTTTCTTTCCTCTCTCTCTTCTCTCTCTTTCTTTCGTAGATGGAGTTTCACTCTGTCACCCAGCTGAAGTGCAGTGGCGCAATCTTGGCTCACTTCAACCTCCTCCTGAGTTCAAGTGATCCTCCCGCCTCAGCCTCCTGAGTAGCCACTACTACGGGCATGTGCCACCACACTGGCCTAATTTTTATATTTTTAGTAGATACAAGGTTTCGCCATATTGGCCAGGCTGGTCACGAACCCCTGACCTCATGTGATCCACCCGCCTTGGCCTCCCAAAGTGCTGGGATTACAGGCCAGTCTCCAGAACATTTTCATTACCCCAGAAAGAAGTCCTGTACCCATTAGCTGTCACTCCCCATCCCTGGAACCCACTAGTCTACTTCCTGACGCCATGGATTTTTCTACTCTGGATACTTTATATAAGTGGAATCTTATCCAATGCATTCGTTTGTGTCTGGCTTCTTTCACTGAGCATGTTTTTAAGGTTTATGCATTATTGTAGAAGGAGTAACTATTCCTTTTTAGGGTTGAATATAAGGTCATCCTATGCCGGAGGCTGAGTCAAGAGAGTTACTTGAGGCCAGGAGTTCCCTTAGGCAACATAGCAAGACTCTAACTTTAAAATATCTTTTAAAAATTAAGCCTGGGCAGGGTGGTTCACGCCTGTAATCCCAGCACTTTGGGGGGCCAAGGCAGGCAGATCACCTGAGGTCAGGAATTCCAGACCAGCCTGGCCAGCATGGTGAATGCCCATCTCTACTAAAAATACAAAAATTAGCTGGATGTGGTGGTAGGCACCTGTAATCCTAGCTACTTGGGAGGCTGAGGCAGGAGAATTGCTTGAACCTGGGAGGTGGAGGTTGCAATGAGCAGAGATAACGTACCAGTGCAATCCAGCCTGGGTGACAGAGCAAAACTCCGTGTCAAAAACTAAAAATAAAAATTAGGTGAGAATTGGCTGGGCACAGTGGCTCACTCCTGTAATCTTAGCACGTCGGGAGGCTGAGGTGGCCTGATCACCTGAGGTCAGGAGTTTGAGACCACCATGACCAACATGGCGAAACCCCATCTCTACTAAAAATACAAAAATTACGCGGGCGTGGTGGCAGGTGCCTATAATCCCAGCTACTCCGGAGGCCAAAGCAGGAGAATTGCTTGAACCTGGATGGCACAGGTTGCAGTGAGCCAAGATTGCACCATTACAGCAAAACTCCATCTCAAAAACAAAACAAAACAAAAAAACTTAGCCGAGAGTGGTGGCATGCACCTGTAGTACCAGCTACTCAGAAGGCTGAAGTGGGAGGATCACTAGAGCCCAGGAGTTCAGGGCTGCCGTGAACTGTGATCATGCCATTGCACTCCAGCCTGGGCAATAGAGCAAGACACCATCTCTATAAAATAGATGCATGGATTTCATTGCATGGATAGACCACATTTTGTTTATTCATTCATCTGTTGTTGGATACGGGTTGTTTTCACTGTTTAGCTATTGGGAATGGTGCTGCTATGAATGTGTGTGTACAGTTTTGGTGTGGACATATATTTTCATTTTGGGGGTGGGCATATACCACTTGTTGGGGCATGTGGTTATTCCATGTTTCACTTTTTCTTTTCTTTTTTTTTTTTTTTGAGAAAAATCTCTTGGGCTTAAGGGATCCACCCACCTCAGCCTTCCAAATTTGTGAGACTGTAGGCCAGGCACCATTGCTCACACCTGTAATCCCAGCACTTTGGGAGGCTGAGGTGAGTGGATCACCTGAGGTCAGGATTTCGAGACCAGCCTGGGCAACATGGTGAAACCCTGTCTCTACTAAAAATACAAAAATTAGCCAGGCGTGGTAGTGGGCGCTTATAGTCCCAGCTACTCAGGAGGCTGAGGCAGGAGAATTGCTTGAACACAGGAGGTTGCTGGGATCCGTGATCATGCCACTGCATTCCAGCCGGGTGACAGAGTGAGACTCTATCTAAAAAAAAAAAAGTTGTGAGATTGCAGGCATGGGCCATCACTTCCAGCCAAGAAAAGGAATTTATTTCACAGTTCTGGAGGCTGAGAAGCCCCAGGTCAAGGGGCCACATCTTCTTGCTTGTGGGACTCTCTGCAGAGTCACAAGGCAGCGCAGGGCATCACATGATGAGGGGGCTGAGCATGCTATCCCAGATCTCTCTCTCTATTCTTTTTCTTTTCTCTTTCTTTTTCCTTTTTTTTTTTGAGACAGAGTCTGCTCTGTTGCCCAGGCTGGAGTGCAGTGGCACGATCTCCGCTCACCACAACCTCCTCCTCCTGGGTTCAAGCTATTCTTCTCCCTCAGCCTCCTGAGTAGCTGGGACTGCAAACATGCACCACCACGCCTGGCTAATTTTTGTTTTCTTTTTTCTTTCTTACTTTTTTTTTTTTAAGTAGAGATGGGGTTTCTCCATATTGGTTAGGCTAGTCTCCAACTCCTGACCTCAGGTGATCTGCCAGCCTTGGCCTCCCAAAGTGCTAGGATTACAGGCATGAGCCATCTTGCCTGGCTAATTTTTGTATTTTTAATAGAGACGGAATTTCACCATGTTGGCCAGGCTGGTCTCAAACTCCTGGCCTCAGGTGATCTGCCCATCTCAGCCTACAGAAAGTGCTGGGATTACAGGTGTGAGTCACCATGCCCAGCCTTCTTCCTATTCATTCAAAGCCACTGGTTCCCCTCCTATGAAAACCCATTATGTATTAACCCATAGATCTATTATTAATCCATGAATGGATTAATCTGTGCCTGAGGGCAGAATTCTCATGACCCAGTCACCTCTTAAAGGCCCCACCTCTGTCAACACTGCCACATTGAGGATTAGGTTTCAACGGGAGTTTTTGGAGGCAACGAACATTGAAACCATTGCACCAGGTGTTACCTGTCTCTGAAAAGCTCATTCAAATTGATAAGCACCAAAGGAGCAAAGATCATAAACGGACAGTTCACAGGAGGAGAAGGGGAATCTGAGAGCCTGAGGGAGGATGTATCGGGCATGAAGGGAGGGAGGGCCTATGGGCCGGGGTTGGTCACAGCGAAGGATCATTCCAGTGCTCCCAGGACCCCAACACTTGCTTTCAAAGGAGTGGCTGCCACTTCAATGAGAGAGACCCTTTTGACAATGCATACCCAGCTTATAAGGGGGTTCATAGGCCAGGCGTGGGGGCTCTTGCCTATAATCTCAGCACTTTGGGAGGCTGAGGCAGGAGGATCGCTTGAGCCTGAGAGTTCAAGACCAGCCTGGGCAACACAGCAAGATCCTGTCTCTACAGAAAAAAAAAAAGTTCGGGCGTGGTGGCTCATGTCTGTAATCTCAGCACTTTGGGAGGCCGAGGTGGGCTAGGGTCAGGAGTTCAAGACCAGCCTGGCCAACATGGCAAAACCCTGTCTCTACTAAAAATACAAAAATTAGCTGGGCGCGGTGGTGTACACCTGTAATCCCAGCTACTGGAGAGGCTGAGGCAGGAGAATCGTTTGAACCTGGGAGGCGGAGTTTGCAGTGAGCCAATTGTGCCATTGCACTCCAGCCTGGGCAACAGAGCAAGACTCTGTCCCCCCAAAAAAAAAAAAGTTAGTTACCTTCTGGTTGGAAACTACCTAAGTGCCCAGCAATCAGGCTGGTCTGGTAAATCAGGCATCCACTAGGAGTGACAGTCAGGAGGTCTGTGACTCTGTAGCGTAGTAGTGGCTCCCGGGCCCTGGGCGGAGCGCTGTACCGATGCCCTGAAATCCTCGTGGTAACAGCTTGTTCCATTCTATTAGCCCCATTTTACAGCAAGGAGCCACTCGGAGAGAGGAGGAGCTCAGCTGGGTGGGAGGTCATTGGTTCATGCTGCCATCTGTGGTTGCTATTTCTACTCCATCCAATCAAGGGCTTGAGGCTTGAATTTGGGGGAGACGGGGACATTCTCAACGGTGCAGTTAAAACAGTGGCTTCAGGTCCAGGTGGGAGAGGAAGAAACTGAGGCTGGTGAGAAGGGATGCGTTGGTCTTTTTTTTGGAGACAGAGTCTTGCTCTGTCACCCAGGCTGGGCTGGAGTGCAATGGCGTGATCTCGGCTCACTGCAACCTCTGCCTCCTGGGTTCAAGTGATTCTTCTGCCTCCGCCTCCCCAGTAGCTGGGACTACAGGTGCACACCACCAGGCCCAGCTAATTTTTGTATTATTTTTGGTAGAGATGGGATTTCACCATATTGGCCATGCTGGTTTCAAACTCCTGACCTTGTGATCTGCCCGCCTCAACTTCCTTGAGTGCTGGGATTACAGGTATGAGCCACTGAGCCCAGCGTCATTCTCCTCTTTATAGCATTGCACCCGGGTTTGTTTGTTTTTAGTGACAGAGGCTTGCTCTGTCACACAGACTGGAGTGCAGTGGTGCAATCTCAGCTCACTGCAACTTCTGCCTCCTAGATTCAAGCGATTCTCCTGCCTCAGCCTCCTGAGTAGCTGGGATTACAGGCGTGTGCCACTATATCTAGCTAGTATTTTATTTTATTTATTTTATTATTTTATTTTATTGGAGATGGGGATTCTCCATGTTGGCCAGGCTGATCTTGAACTCCTGACCTCAAGTGATCCTCCTGCCTCGACCTCCCAAAGTGCTGGGATTACAGACATGAGCCACCGCGCCTGGGCCCCAGAGTTTTCCTTACCCAGATCTCTGTTGCCTTCCCTTCCCGTGGCTGATACCTCCTTACCCTGTCCCCCAGAAATGCAGCTGCTCTGCCCTCAACCACAGCCCCTGCATCCAGTGCAGGGCCTGGCTCCTGACTGAGATGTCAGCAATTGTGAGCCCTGCTCTCCTGAGTCATGGCAGGTTCCTTCAGGAAGGAGGCAGGGATCTGTTCCCTTTGGCATCCACAATGCCCAGCATGGGGGGGCCTGGCACCCGTGAGGCAGCCAAGGCTTGCTGACCGGATGAACAAGCAGTGAGCCCTGTCTTCAAGGGCCTGTCTTGAAGACACCAGGCTGGTTTATGATGACCCAGCGGACACGAGGCCAGCAGGGACATTTCCCCATCCGGCATTGGCACCAGGGCCCCTGCCCCTCTGGATTAGGACCCCAAGCCTGAGGTCCCTTTCCCAGTAGGCCAGAGAGGCACCCCACTCCTGCTCCAGCCCAAGGAGAACCTGCCTACTCCAAGGGGTGGCCATTGAGGGGACTGGTGACGTAAGTCCTGCAGAGGCCACAGGGACAGGGAGCTGTAGGAAGAACAAGGCATGCCTGGGGTGAGGGGCACTGGCAAGGTGTGGAACTGCCACCCCAACCCAGCCCCTCCTTCGCAGATCCCATCACCTCTGACCTGTGCTCCCATGAATGAACCGGCTCATTCCCAGGCCCAGTGGTCAGCACAGGCTAGCGACGTTTCCCCTGGACCTCGTCTGCCTGACCACCTCTTCCAGCACAGTGAGGGCCTGGGATTCAGAGGCCAGAGCCAGCCAGGCTTGGGGGTGGGGAGAAAAATGTCACTATTCTTAGATCCCTCGTCCTCCAGGGCCCTGGGGCCAGGCCGAACTGTCACATTCCAGAGGTAGCAGCCATCGGGGCCCACACAAATGCTTCACAAATGCTTCTGTTCCCGGAGGAGGCTGAGGGTCACCAGGAACTAACATCAGCTTTTCCCAAGAAAGGCGGGGGATGGGGGATGGGTAGAAAGGCCAAAGGTCACCCAGCAGAAACTTTCCAGCTGCCCCAGGTGGGAAGGCCCCTCTGAGTCCAGAGGGGTGGGGACAGAAGGATTATCCCCCTCTAAGCTACCCTGCGGGCTGGGCGATTCTTCCTAGTAGGGGACGGTCCTGTGCATTCTAGAATATTTAGCAGGTCTCTGGCACCCACCGCCCCCTCTGCCTAGTAGAGACAGCCAAATCTCTCTCCAGGCATGGCCAGGTGTCCCCTGGAGGCAAAATCGGCCCCAGATGAGAACTGCACTCTGCCCAACAGAGCTTCCAGGTCACGTCTGGGGGAGGTATTTAGGAGCCTGCTGTTCTATGGACCTCTTCCCTCGGCCTGGAATCCTCTACCCCCATAGCATTGTTCCCGCGCCACCCCCCAACCCCCCGCCGCCCACCGCTGCCGCAGCCCTGCAATCTTCCAGAACTAAAGCCACACATCACCTCCCCCAAGAGTGTCCTGTGAGTCTCCCATCTTGGCTTTTTTGTTTTTGTTGTTTAAGATGGAGTCTCGCTCTGTCACCCAGGCTGGAGTGCAATAGCTCCATCTCGGCTCACTGCAGTCTTCGCCTCCCAAGTTCAAGTGATTCTCGTACCTCAGCGTCCCGAGTAACTGGGACTGCAGGCACCTGCCACCATGCCTGGCTGATTTTTGTATTTTTAGTAGAGACGGGGTTTCACCATGTTGGCCAGGATGATCTTGATCTCTTGACTTCGTGTTCTGCCCGCCTTGGCATCCCAAAGGGCTGGGATTATAGGCATGAGCCACCACGCCCGGTCGGTGGCCCCATCTTATGAGTTTGACCCCCACTGGTGCTGTGGTAAGTAAAATAATGCCCCCTTGGCTGGACATGGTGGCCCACACCTGTAATCCCAACACTTTGGGAGACCAAAGAGGGAGGATTGCTTGAGTTTAGGAGTTTGACAATAGCCTGGACAACATAGCAAGACACAGTCTCTACAAAAAAATTAAAGACATTACTGGGGCCGGGCGCAGTGGCTCATGCCTGTAATCCCAGCACTTTGGGAGGCCGAGGCAGGTGGATCCCTTGAGGCCAGGTGTTCCAGACTAGCCTGACCAACAAGGGGAAACCCCATCTCTACTAAAAATGTAAAAGTTAGCTGGGAATGGTGGCACATGCCTGTAGTCCCAGCTCTACTTGAGAGGCTGAGGCAGGAGAATTGCATGAACTGGGGGGCAGAGGTTGCAGTGAGCTGAGATTGAGCCACGGCACTCTAGCCTTGGCTACAGAGTGAGACTCTGTCTCAAAAAAACAAAAAGAGGAGGCAGGAGGGTCACAGTCAGAGAGAGACTGGAAGAGGCCACCCTGCTGCCTGTGAAAGTGGAGGAGGAAGGGGCCCGAGACCGGGGCTATGGGCATCTCTAGACGCTGGGAAAAGCAGAAAATGGAGCCTTCAGGAGGAACCAACCTCACTGACGCCTTAATTTTAGAACATCTGACCACCAGTGCTGTAAAATCATAAGTCTGTGTTGCTTTAAGCTGCTCTATTTGTGGGCATTTGTTTCAGCAGCCACAAGAGACTCATACCAGCCTCTGTTCTACAAACCCGAGTCAGCCCTGGAGAGCCGCTGGCCAGTCGGGCTGGGATTTGCCTCTCCTGGCATGATCTTTGTAACCCGGCAGAGCTGCTGGCCATGGCAAGCTCTTGGGAGGTGGGAGAACTCAATGGAAAAGGTCTGAGAGTTGGGGCTTGAGAGGACCACATTCCTTCAAGCTTTATACTGTAGAGGGCTTCATTAGGGAGGTGAGGAAGCAGACAGAGTGATTGCATATTCTCTTCAAATTGTTTATTCATTTATTTTGAGATGGAGTCTCACTCTGTCACCCAGGCTAGAGTGCAGTAGCCTGATCTTGGCTCACTGCAACCTCCACCTCCCAGGTTCAAGCGATTCTTCTGCCTCAGCCTCCCTAGTAGCTGGGATTACAGGCGTATATCACCAAGCCCAGCTAATTTTTGTATTTTTAGTAGAGACGAAGTTTCACCATGTTGGCCAGGCTGGTCTTGAACTACTGACCTCAAGTGATTCACCCGCCTCGGCCTCCCAAAGTGCTGGGATTACAGGCATGAGCCACCGAGCCCAGCCTGGCCACAAACTTTGTCAATGGCAGACATCCTCTGATCTGTTGGACTCTCCATACACGAGTAATACTATAAAACCTACATTTCAAAACAAGAAGGACTGGCTGGGCATGGTGGCTCATGCCTGTAATCCCAGCACTTTGGGAGGCTGAGGGGGGTGGATTGCCTGAGCTCAGGAGTTCAAGACCAGCCTGGGTGACATGGTGAAACCCTGTCCCTACCAAAAATACAAAAAATTAGCCCAGTGTGGTGGCACACGCCTGTGGTCCCAGCTACTCGGGACCTCCCATGTAGCTCCCACTGCCCTCCAACATGGGTGACAGAGTGAGACCCTGTCTAAAAAAAAAAAAAAAGAAAAGCCCAGGGTGCAGTGGCTCACTCCTGTAATCCCAGCACTTTGGGAGGCTGAGGTAGGCAGACCACTTGAGGTTAGGAGTTCAAGACCAGTCTGGCCAACATGGTGAAACTCCATCTTTACTAAAATAAATACAACAATTAGCTGAGCGTGGTGGCACCCACACATAATCCCAGCTACTCGCAAGGCTGAGGCAGGACAGTCGCTTGAATCCAGGAGGTAGAAGTTGCAGTGAAGTGAGATTTAGCCACTGTACTCCAGTCTGGGCAACTAGTGTGAGACTCTGTCTTAAAAACAAAACAAAACAATGAGGGACAGAGCTGTCTTTGGAAAGGGATAGAAAGGAGAAAATGGATACAAAAGGACAGAGAAAGGCTCCGTGGGATGCATGGGTCCCCTCGGCTTGGCAATACTAGAGCAGCGGGACCTGGTTCCTGGCCCAGATATTGGAGCTGCCCACAGCCTCCTGGGAGCTCACGCAGCAAGGAAGTGACCTAGCAGGAGGGACTCCTGTCTTCCAGCCTGGCAGGTCATGGGACTCTCCGTCTACTTTGTACCCAAGTCACCACATCCCAGCCCCACCACAGGTCACTCCCTTTGTGCCCCACAAAGTTGATGGCATTGCATTCATCCCTCCCAACCCCCAGGAGCCAGGGAGGAAGCTGCCACTCATGTGATGGCTCTAAGGACAGCAGAGCCATCTGCTCACCTCCAGACACAGCCCGCCCCACACCACCCCTGCAGCACCCAAACACGTGCTCTATAACCAGCCTTTGCTGCCGCTCCACTTCTGTAGGTGGCCATGAGGCCTCGGCCCTGACCCCTTACTGCTGTAAACTTGGGTGCAGCCTGGGGCCCCGGGGGACTTTCAAGCTCTTTGCCTTACCCAGCCTTGTATTTTTGTTTTGTTTTGAGATGGAATCTTGCTCTGTCGCCCAGGGTGGAGTGCAGTGGCATGATCTCTGCTCATTGCAACCTCTGCCTCCCAGGTTCAGGCAATTCTCCTGCCTCAGCCTCCCAAGTAGCTGGGATTACAGGTGCGTGCCACCATGCCTGGCTAATGTTTTGTACTTTTGGTAGAGACGGGGTTTCACCATGTTGGCCAGGCTGGTCTTGAACTCCTGATCTCGTGATCCATCTGCCTCAGCCTCCCAAAGTGCTGGGATTACAGGTGTGAGCCACCACACCCAGCTGAGAAGACCCTAAGCTTTCACCTCCATTTGATCTTTAGGCTTAGCACAAGCAGGCAGTAAAGTCTACAGCAGATTTGTAAACAGTCTGCATTTGTGGTTGTTTTGTTTGTTTGTTTTGAAATGGAATCTCACTCTATTGCCCAGTCTTGAATGCACTTGTGGGATCTCGGCTCACTGCAGACTCTGCCTCCCAGGTTCAAGTGATTCTCCTGCCTCAGCCTCTCAAGTAGCTGGAAACACAGGCACATACCACCACCCCCTGATAATTTTTGTATTTCAGTAGAGACAGGGTTTCACCATGTTGGCTAGGCTGGTCTTGAACTCCTGGTCTCAGGTGATCCACCTGCTGCCTCACCTTCCCAAAGTGCTGGGATTACAGGCATGAGCCACCACGCGTGGCCTGCATAAGTGCTGAAGGAGTGCCTTGGCTCAGAGTCCATCTGCAAAGACTGACAGAGCACTTTGTACTTTTTCTTTCTTCTTCTCTTTCTGCACGCCACCCCCAACACCCCATCTTTTGGCTCTAGGCATTTATGAAATTTCTGTCAAATCACTACGTGATCAGAAACTAAAGGACCGTATTCTATAGGCCACACACAACAAGAACTACATTTTTTGTTGTTGTTGTTTTTGAGACACAGTCTCACTCTGTCGCCCAGGCTGGAGTGCAGTGGCGCTATCTTGGCTCACAGCAACTTCTGCCTCCTGGGTTCAAGCAATTTTCGTGCCTCAGCCTCCTGAGTAGCTGGGATTACAGGTGTGCACCATGACACCTGGCTAATTTTTCTCTTTTTGGTAGAGAGGGGTTTTTTTCCATATGGCCAGGCTGGTCTCGAACACCTGACCTCAGGTGATCCAACGACCTCAGCCTCCCAAAGTGCTGGGGTTACAGACATGAGCCACTGCACCCAGCCAAGAAATACAGTTTTTAGAAAACAATTTAGGTATTTGCAAACTATTCACTGGACAAGGAATTAATAACCAGAAGATAAGGAACTCCACTCAACAGCAAAAAGCCCCAAATAATCTGATTTTAAAATAGGCGAAAAAACCAAGTAGACATTTCTCAAAAGATGACATACAAAAATGACCAACAGGTATATGAAAAATGTTCAGCATCACTAATCATCAGGGAAATGTAGATCAAAATCACAATGAGATATCGCCAGGCGCGCTGGCTCACGCCTGTAATCCCAGCACTTAGGGAGGCTGAGGTGGGTGGATCACCTGAGGTCAGGAGTTTAAGACCAGCCTGGCCAACGTGGTAAAACCCTGTCTCTACTAAAAATACAAAAAAAAATTAGCCAGGCGTGGTGGGGCACACCTGTAGTTCCAGCTACTTGGGAGGCTGAGGCAAGAGAATTGCTTGAACCCGGGAGGCAGAGGTTGCAGTGAGCCGAGATTCAGCCACTGCTCTCCAGCCTGGGCAACAGAGTGAGACTCAGTCTCAAAAAAGAAACACAATACTTGGCTTGACTACCCTGAACAAATCACAAATTCCTCATCTCCAGAATGGGAATAAGTATACTGCTTACCTTAAAATGTCACTGTAAGGCTCTATTGCAACAATGCACAGAAAGTTAGCTCAGAACAAGGGAGGCACACAAGTTAGTGCGGAGTGTGCGGGGAAGTGGGAAAGCTGGGGAAAGGGGGCCTGAGAAGACATTGTTAAAAATGTATTTTATTTTATTTATTTTTTTTGAGACAGAGTTTCACTCTTGTTGCCCAGGCTGGAGTGTAGTGGCATGATCTTGGGTCACTGCAACCTCCACCCCCTGGGTTCAAGCGATTCTCCTGCCTCAGCCTCCCAAGTAGCTGAGAATACAGGTGCCCACCACCACATCCAGCTAATTTTTTGCATTTAGTAGAGATGGGGTTTCACCATGTTGATCAGGCTGGTCTTGAACTCCTGACCTCAGGTGATCTGTCCATCTCAGCCTCCCTGAGACGGGATTATAGGCATGAG
The DNA here is from genome assembly GCA_963573385.1 of Cacajao melanocephalus. NCBI lineage: Eukaryota > Metazoa > Chordata > Mammalia > Primates > Pitheciidae > Cacajao > Cacajao melanocephalus. Next base: position 102,746 of record CAUYLG010033168.1, on the reverse strand, counting down.
CCACTGCACCTGGCCTTTTAAATTTATTTTTTATTTTATTTTATTTTGAGACAGAATTTTGCTCTTGTCACCCAGGCTGGAATGCAATGGTGTGATCTCGGCTCACTGCAACCTCTGCCTCCTGGGTTCAAGCGATTCTCCTGCCTCAGCCTCTTGAATAGCTGGGATTACAGGCACAAGCCACCATACCTGTCTAATTTTTTTGTATTTTCAGTAGAGACAGGGTTTCGCCATATTGGCCAGGGTGGGTCTCAAACTCCTGACCTCAAGCGTTCCACCCGCCTTGGCCTCCCAAAGTTCTGGGATTATAGGCATGAGCCACTGCACCTGGCCAGGACTGAGAAGAGTTTACAGCCCTGTGAAGGGCTGGACAAGGTGAGAACTCCCTTCGGCACTTGGGGGCCTGCAGCAAGGAGGCTTGGTCCACCCTCCAGTCTGAAGTGCTTGCTTGGATTCTGTTTGTGGGGAAGGAGAACATCACAGGCAAAAGAGATGACTGAAGGACATCCCTTCCATGAGACTTGGCCTTGAAGTGGAGGCACATACACAGTAGGATTACAGGGCCAGACAGAGATGAACAGGGCAGTCCCAACAGGTGACCCAGGGAGTCAGGGTGGCAGAGCTCAGAAGCTGAATACATAATCCCAGCCATGCTGGCTGCCTGGAGATGGACAGAGTGAGGGCTTGCCAGGTGGAGCACCTTGCTGGGGCAAAGGCTCAGCAGGAGGCAAGTGGAATTGGGAGCCCTGGGGGAACAGCAGATGCCGTGAGAGAAGAGGCAGGAAAGAGGAACCATGGAGGTGGTGACCCAATCCCCCTCTGCAGCCTCCTCTCCAGCACCTTACCCCCAGGACAGGGTGGGAAACTGGCAAATCTTTTTTTTTTTTTTTTTTTTTTTTTTTAGGCACAGTCTTTTTCTGTAACCCAGTTTGGAGTGCAGTGGGGCCATCTGGGCTCACAGCAACCTCCACCTCCCAGGTTCAAGCAATTCTCCTGCCTCTGCCTCCCAAGTAGCTGGTATTACAGGCATGTGCTACCATACCTGGCTAATTTTTGTAATTTTAGTAGAGATGGGGTTTCACCATGTTGGCCAGGCAGGTCTCAAACTCCTGACTTCAGATGCTCCACCCACCTTGGCCTCCCAAATTGCTAGGATTACAGGCGTGAGCCACTGTGCCCGGCCATGGCAGATCTTAATCCATGTGCTTAACATCAAACAAGGTAGCTCACTCCTGTAATCCCAGCACTTTGGGAGGCTAAAGTGGGCAGATCGTCTGAGCCCAGGAGTTGGAGGCTCCAACAAGCTGTGATAACACCCCTGCACTCCAATCTGAGTGACAGAGTGAGACCTTGTCTCTAAAAACAAAAAATTGGCCGGGTGTGGTGGCTCATGCCTGTAATCCCAACACTTGGGAGGGCAAGGATCACTTGAGGTCAGGAATTTGAGACCAGCCTGGCCAACATGGTGAAACCCAGTCTCTACTAAAAATACAAAAATTAGCTGGGCGTGGTGACAGGCTCCTGTAATCCCAGCTACTCTGGAAGCTGAGGCAAGAGAATCACTTGAACTTGGGAGGTGGACGTTGCAGTGAGCCAAGGTCACGACACTGCACTGCAGCCTGGGTGACAGAGCAAGAATCTGTTTCAAAAAACAAAAACAGAAAAAGAACCACCAGAAGACAGGGGTTGGGGGAGCAGAGATGAAAGAATGGACAGGCTCCCTAAGCCTATAGGCACTGACACTCTCCCAGGTTCTGTTTCCATGCACGGTGGCCTACTGGACTGCCAGAGTCCCCAGGTTTGAGAAGTAGGTAGCAGTGGGAGTTTTGATTCTCCAGGGAGCTAGGGAGACAGCTCAGATTGCCCCCGTCATTCCAGAGAGAGACCTAATTCTAGGATCTGCCCACCTTCACCCAGTGGGTCCAGCGTACCACTTCTTTTATTTTTTTCAGAGGCAGAGTCTTACTCTGTCATCCAGGCTGGAGTGCTGCGGTACAATCATAGCCCACGGCAACCTTAAACTCCTAGGCTCAAGCAATCCTCTTGCCTCAGCCTCCTGAGTAGCTGGGACTACAGGCCCATGCTACCATGCCCAACCATGCCTGGGCTGTTGAATCTCCCTGCCCTCACCTCGCCCTCTTCGGCATCTTCCAGATGACCTTGGCAGAGCTCAGACGCAGACTTGACCACAACCCTCCCTTGACTAAATATATCTGTGTAGGCCGGGTGCAGTGGCTCATGCCTGTAATCCCAGTACTTTGGGAGGCCGAGGCGGGGGGATTACTTGAGGTCAGGAGTTTGAGACAAACCTGGCCAACATGGTGAAACCCCATCTCTACTGAAAACACAAAAATTAGCTTGGCATGGTGGCACACATCTGTAATCCCAGCAACTTGGGAGCCTGAGGCAGAAGAATCACGTGAACCCAGAAGGTGGAGGTTGCAGTGAGCCGGGATCATACCACTGGAGATCACGCCACTGCACTCCAGCCTGGGCCACAGAGCGAGGCTCCGTCTCAAAAAAACACAGTAAATACATAAATCTGTTCAGCAGCTCCCCCAAGGCCTCTGGATGAAGGTCACCCTTCTGGGGTTGGCATGTGAGGCCCCGAATAGCTTCTCCCTGCCTACCTCATCTTCCGCTATCCACCCCCTCATCTCCTGTCCAGACATTCTGCACTTGGCAGTTCCTCTAGCATCCTGCTCTGCTGGTCTCTGACGAACACCAGGTTGTCCTTCAGATCACCATTCAGCTGTAGGTCCCCTGGGAAACAAGTGGGATGCCCTTCACATCCCCACAGTATGATGCAGACATTCCTCCAGGACACTGATCAGGAAGTGTGGCAGCCTAAGGCTGAGCATGGTAGCTCAGACCTGTAATCGTGGCACTTTGGGAGGCCAAGGCAGAAGGATCCCTTGAGCTCAGCAGTTCAAGACCAGCCTGGGCAACATAGGGAGATCCTGTTTCTACAAGAAGTTACAAAATTAGTTGGTCATGGTGGCGTGCCCCTGTAGTCCCAGCTACTCATGGGGCTGAGGAGGGAGGATCGTTTAAACCCAGAGGTCAAGACTGCAGAGAGCTGTGATCACACCACAGCACTCCTGGCAACAGAAACATTATCTTGGCCAGGTACGGTGGCTCATGACTGTAATCCCAGTACTTTGGGAGGCCGAGGTGGATGGATCACTTGAAGTCAGGAGTTCGACACTAGCCTGGCCAACTTAGTGAAATCCTGTCTCTACTAAAAATACAAGAATTAGCCAGTGTGGTGGTGGGTGCCTGTAATCCCAGCTACTTGGGAGGCTGAAGTGGGAGAATCGCTTGAGTCCAGGAGGCAGAGGTTGCAGTGAACTGAGACTGCGCCACTGCGCTCCAGCCTGGGCGACAGAGCGAGACTCTGTCTCAAAAACATAAATAAAGAAAAAATAAAAGGCATCCAACCCATCCCTAGACTCTTCCAATCACACCAGCACGGGTGACGGTGATCCTCATCTGAATATTGTTTTTAAAAATTTTTTAAATTACAATTTCTTTTTTCCTTGCCAGCAGAAAGTCGCGTCTGAATGTCTTGGTTCAATACTTGCCGCTTCTCTTGTCTGCAGTGCTACTAGGTACAGAGCACATAGGACTGACTCCTTCACTGCTTGTCCCCAACACCCAGCCCAGTGCTGGGCAGATAAAAGGTGCTCAAGAAGTGTTTGTTGAATGAATAACAAATTGTCCCACATAGGTGGTCCAGGAGGTGTCAGTGACACCAACATCATCCTCTTTTTTTTTTTTTTTGAGATGGGTTCTTACTCTGTTGCCCAGGCTTGAGTGCAGTGGTGCAATCCTAGCTCACTGCAGCCTTAAACTCCTGGGATCAAGCAATCCTCCTGCCCCAGTCTCCTGAGTAACTGGGACTATAGGTGTGGGCCACCTTGCCTGGCTATAAATTTTTTTTTTTTGTAGAGATGGGGGGTCTCCCTATGTTGCCCAGGCTGGTTTCGAACTCCTAGGCTCAAGTGATCCTCTTACCTTGGCCTCCCAGTGTTGGGATTATAGTGTGAGCCACCACACCCAGCCAGTCACCATCATTTTTGATGGCTGCAACGTGTCTGCTTACTCACTGCAGTCACCCTGGGGCTGAGCATGTGGCTGGAACATAAGGGATACTCAGAAAATAGATGTGGAAAGGGTGAGTGGAGCTTAGCATCTTCAAAGAGGGACTCCCTCTCCCCAAGGACTGCCACCCTCTCTTTCCATGCAACCCCTCCTCTACCCCAGGCGGCAGGGCCAGGATTGGGCAGTCACTCTTCCCAGCTGTCTGGCCCCCACACATCCTGCAGGGGCAGAAGCACAAGGACCAAAGCTAAGGTCATGAGCTCGGTAATGCCAGTAGTCTGTTTCCCTCTGGAGAACCACAGCCCCCGCCTAGGCCACTGCTGCAGCCACCCACTGGAAGACAGAGGCTTCTGGTCAGCCTGGGGAAGGGAGCCCCTCAGAACTGACTTTCCGGGGGCCAGCAGAGCTAGCTACATCGGGGACTGAGGGTTCAGGTTAGAGTTAACCAAATTCTGGAACATCAGGCCAAGGGCTTGCAAGACATCCTCAAAAAACCCTTCTTCCTTTCCTCCTTCTCTTCCTCCTCCTCCTCCTCCTCTAGTTGCTGGGCAACCACTATGCATCTGCACCAAAGCAAGAGGCAGCTGGTTTAAAGACACACATAGACTGAAAGTGAAGGGAGGCAAAAAGATTTTCTTTGAAAATGGAAACTAAAAGAGATCGGGGTAGCTATACTTGTATCAGACAAAATAGTTTTTAAGTCAAAACTCTAACATGAGAGGAAGAAGGTCATTATAGAATGAAAAAGGGGTCAGTTCATCAGGGGGATAAAACAATTATATATATATATGCACCCAGCATCAGAGCACCTAAATATATAAAGGAAATATGAATAGATCTGAACTGCAATACAGGAATAGTACTGCACTTTGAACAGTGAACACCAGCCTGGGCAACATAGCAAGATCTCATATTCACAAAATTAAAAAAATATATTAGTGGGGTGTGGGGATGCATATCTGTAGTCCCAGCTACTTGGGAGGTTGAGGCAGGAGGATCGCTTGAGCCCAGGAGTTCAAGGCTGCACTGAGCCATAACCACACCACTATACTCCAGCCTAGGTGACAGACGGACTCTGTCTAAAAATAAATAAAGAAATAAAAATAAAGCAATGAACAGATTATCCAGGCAGAAAATCAGTAAGGAAACATTGGATTTGAAATACACTGTAGATCAAATAGAACTAATGACTTATGTAGAACATTCCGTTTGACAGCAGCAGAATGCATATTCTCCTCCAGTGCATAGAGGACATACTCCAGGATAGATCATGTTAGACCACAAAACAAGTCTAAACGAATTTAAGATTGCAATTATATCAAATGTCTTTTCTGACCACAGTGATATGAAACTAGAAATCAGTAATGGGAGGAATTCTGGAAAATTCACATGTGAAAATTAAACAACACACTCCCAAACAACCAATGTGCCAAAGAAGAAATTAAAAGGGAAATTAAAAAATATCTTGAGGCCGGGTGCAGTAGCTCATGCCTGTAATCCCAACACTTTGGGTGGCCGAGGTAGGAGGATCACCTGAGGGCAGGAGTTGAAGACCAGCCTGGACAACAAAGTGAGACCCCCTATCTCTACAAAAAATGAAAGCCAGGCATGGTGATGCCCACCTGTAGCCCCAGTTATTCAGGAGGCTAAGGTGGGAGGAACACTTGAGCCCAGGAATTGGAGGCTGCAGTGAGCTATGATTGTGCTACTGCATTCAGCCTGGGTGATAGAGGGAGACCTATCTCTAAAAAACACAAAACAAAAAACATTTGAGACAAACTGAAATGGACATACTACATACGTAAACCAATGAATGCAGCAAAAGTGGTTCTAAGAGGGAAGTTTATAGCGATAAATAAATGCCTACATAAAAAAGAAGAAAGATCTTTTTTTTTTTTTTTTTTTTTGAGACAGAGTTTTGCTCTTGTTGTGTCTGGCCAATGAAAGATCTTTCAAATAACCAAATTATCTTTAAAAAGAGGTAACTGGAGGCTGGGCAAGGTGGCTCAAGCTTGTGATCCTAGCACTTTGGGAGGCCAAGGTGGGCAGATCACTTGAGGTCAGGAGTTCGAGACAAACCAGCCTGGGCAACATAGTGAAATATAGTCTACTAAAAACACAAAAATTAGCTGGGTGTGGTGGTGGGTGCCTGTAGTCTCAGCTACTCGGGAGGCTGAGGCAGGAGAATCGCTTAAACCTGGGAGGTGGAGGTTGACGTAAGCCAAGATCGTGCCACTGCACTCCAGCCTGGGCAATAGAGAGAGACTCTGTGTCAAAAAAGAAAAGAAGAAGAAGGAGGCAGCTGGGCACAACAGGAGTCCAGGTTTGGCAGACGGGGCACCTGGGGTGTGGATTGCTCCCTATAAGACTAGTGACCATGCAGGGCAGTGGGGGCTCATCAGAAGCCAAGAGTCTCATCAGGGACCTGGAAGCACCAGAGTTCAGGAGAGCTGCAGGCAGCCGGGGTCTGATATGCAAAATTGACTGCAGGAGGACCCCCCACTTCTGCCCATAATGTTCCCCCAGTGCCCTTGTGCCTTTGCCGATGACCTCCCAGGCATCTGCTCTGTGGCCCTTCCCCCTTGGAAGACTGTCCTTTTCTTCACAGTATTTAAGAAATAAAAATTATATTTTCCTCACCAACAAAAAAAGTAAATAACTTGGCTTCTCTGACCCTCAGGCTCCTCCTCTGTACAGGTGGACCAGTGATGAGCACCTGGGAGCATCCTTCATCCCACTAGAGATGCCTGCCACTGGGTGGGGCAGAGGTGGTGGTGGATGGTGCAGGCTTCCCAGAACATCTCCATGATCCTGCCCACCACCCGGCCGCTGCAACTGACTGGGCTTGTCTAAGGAAGACACCTGCCTGCCCTCCCAACCCTGTAGGCTGTGGGATATTAGTCTCTGAATTTAGCTGAGCTACAGGATGGACACCACCCTCAACTGCTCCCATCATCAGAGATGGGGACCAGAAGTCGGGGGGAGTGGGGCACTTGTTCCCCCCAGCTGTGCTGATTTCACACTGGCAGACAAGAGGTCTCCTGCTCATAGCAGATTGATTACTTTTTAATTTTAATTTTTTTATGAGATGGAGTTTTGTTCTTGCCGCCCAGACTGGAGTGCAATGGCAAGATCTCGGCTCACCGCAACTTCTACCTCCCGGGTCAGGATTCAGGCAATTCTCCTACCTCAGTCTCCTGAGTACCTGGGATTACATGCGTGTGCCACCACACCCGCCTAATTTTTTTGGTATTTTTAGTAGAGACGGGGTTTCACCAGGTTGGCCAGGCTGGTGTCGAACTCCAGACCTCAGGTGATCCACCCAAGTCGGCCTCCCAAAGTGCTGGGATTGCAGGCTTGAGCCACCGCGCCTGGCCCACAGCAGATTACTCTTAATGCCCCCAGCAGCTGCAGGAATGGAAGAGGCCAGTTCAGCCCCGTCCGTGAAGATCTGGCCTTCACTCACAGCAACTGTAGTCCTCAGAACTCCGGGTTTTAACTTGGGGCCCCAACTCCTGGATCATCCCATCCCCTGCTCCAACCCCCGGGTCCCAGGTGTCCAGAGCGCGCCCACCCCAGTGCACCTTGCATGCTGGTCCCTCGAAGGCCCCCTCTCTGGGAACCCCTCCTCCCCGTGAAGGCTGCCGGTGAAACAAACGGTGAGGGGTGAGGCCGGGAGGGAGACTCACAAGTTGGGAGCCTCCCCCAACTCAGCATAACACTGTCTGGGCCGCAGCCCGCTCGGTCTGGGCAGGTAGGGGTCAGTGGGCCGTAGCGGAGAGGCTGGCCCCGGCCCGCCACGCCGCTTCCCCACGCCCGCAGCCACGCGGAGCCGCGTCCTGGCCCAGCCTCACCCACCCAGAGCAAGAGGCGGAGGAATTGGAGCAGCGCCCTGGCCGCGGACGCACTCCTAGGATCGTCTTAGCTGCTCTAGTGGGCGGGGCTGACCGTGCAAGCCCCACCCAAGACTAAGCCCCTCCCACAAAGCCCTGCCTCTTGTCCTAAGCGCCAGATGTCAGGCTCCGCCCACTGCTTTAAATCCCACTCACTCTTCCGTGCCCGACTCAGAGCTATGTACCAAGCCCCGCCCATAGCCATAAACCACGCCCACTCAGCCCTGCTCCTCAGCTCCATGTGTCATTTATCTAGTCACGTCCCCCGCTAGAAGCCACACCCACCTTGCCCCGCCCTAGCTCTAAGCCCCGCACACTGCGCCCTGCGGTTTGGGACAGGGAATTAGGCTAGGGGGCCGCCACCCCTGGGCTCCCAGTGGAAGAAGTGAAGTGAGAAAAGAGTTCAGGGTGTAATAAATACCCACAAAGGTCAGATGTAGCTATGGATGCCGGCGATAAAAAGTTTAAAACAATCAGCTGTGTGGCCTCTGCAGCGCTGCTTTCACCCTCCCTAATCTCCACCTCCTGTTTCCCCTAGTACCTGTGTCCTGGGTGGGTCCCGCTTGCCTGGGGAAAGAAGACATGCCTTCTCTGAGAACGTTGCTTTGCTTCCTGAGGGCATGGCTACCCGGGGCTCCTGGCTTTTCTTCGAAAAACCAAACAATTCTTCTATTTTTTTCTTTTTTTCTCTTTCTTTCTTTTTTTCTTTCTTTCTTTGTTTCTTTCTTTTCTTCCTTCCTTCCTTCCTTCCTTCCTCCTTCCTTCCTCCCTCTCTCCCTTCTTTCTCTCTCTCTTTCTTTCTTCCTCTCTCTCTCTCTTTCTCTCTTTCTTTTTGAGACAGAGTTTCACTCTTGTCGCCCAGTCTGGAATGCAGTGATGCAATCTCAGCTCACTGCAACCTCTGCCTCCTGGGTTCAAGCGATTCTCCTGCTTCAGCTTCCTGAGTAGCTGGAATTACAGGCGCCTATCACACTCAGCTAATTTTTGTATTTTTAGTAGAGATGGTGTTTTGCCATGTTGGCCATGCTGGTCTCAAATTCCTGACCTTAGGTGATCTGCCCTCCTTGGCCTCCCAAAGTGCTGGGATTACAGGTGTGAGCTACTGTGGCTGGCCACCTTTTTTTCATTTTTTTGAGACAGGGTCTGGCTCTGTTGTCCAGGATGGAGTGCAGTGGCATGATCACCGCTCACTGCAGCCTCAACCTCCCGGGCTCAAGCAATCCTCCCACCTCAGCCTCCCAAGTAGCTGGGACTACAGGTATGCACTACCACGTTAGGTTAATTTTTAAAAACTTTTTGTAGAGACGGGGGTCTCTCTATGTTGCCCAGGCTGGTCTTGAAACCTGGGCTCAAGTGATCCTCTGGCCTTGACCTCCCAAAGTGTTGGGATTGCAGACATGAGCCACTGTGCCTGGCCGAGAGCATTTCTTTCTCGTTGGGGTTGTTCACCGGTGGGAAGTGTACCATTCTGCCTTGCTGACAATATTCATAGAGTTATGTACCATCACTCTCATCTAATTTCAGAACAAAAGGAGATCCATACCCTCTCCCAGTTACTCCTTCATTCTCCCCTTCCCCCATCCTATGGCCACCACTAATTTACTTTCTCTTTCTGTGGATTTGCCAGTTCTCACAACTAGGGCATTTCTGTGACATGCTAAGTTACCTAACCATGGTGTGGAAGGAGAGGGAAATGGAGTGAAGTTGGGGACCCACAGGGAACACGTAGCTTGAGGCAGCCGGGAGGCAGCAGGGAGTGTGAAGGTAAGGGCTTGCTTCGGGGGCTCAAGGCAGCTTGAGCCTTGTTTGCAGGTAGCCGGTGTCCACCAGGTATGTGCAGGTGAGGGAAACAGGAAAAAGGGTGCTTTTTGGAGAAAGCAGGTGAGCTGGCTGGGAGGCGTGGGATGGGGAGTGGGGAGGCATGAGGGCCAATGGGTCAAGGTCAGAGATTGCTGTAGAGGAGGGAGAATCGCAGAGGCTGAGAATGCAGGTGGGGAGGAGGAGGAAGAGAGGAGGGCGGACAGGGGGTTGGCTGGGTGGAGCTCTGTCTATAAAGAGTGAAGCTCAGTGTGTTGGTCCTGCAGAGCTTGGCGCGCAGCCCGGTGGGGACCAGCTCCTTTGACCCGGTGAACATCGGTGAGTCTTTCCCTTGACCATGACTGAGACGAGCAGCTTGTCCCTCCAGCTCGACTTGTTCCCATTTTATGCGACCTCCTTCCCTCGCTGTATGCCTGGGGCTTAAGACAGGGGTGTTCCCAATACCCACTCCCCTCCTTCTCAATCCTCGCCACTTCCCTCCACGACCCCAGGCGGCCCCATTGTTCTTCCAGGTGCTCAGGGAGGAGAACCCGCCTGCAGCATGAACCTGTGGCTCCTGGCCTGCCTGGTGGCCGGCTTCCTGGGAGCCTGGGCCCCAGCTGTCCACGTCCAAGGTACCGTCTTCGGCAATGCCTACCCCCAAGTCCCCCTCTCCCCATGCCCCCGCCCACTCCATCTGTCTCTCATCTCTTCCAGAAGTCTCCTCAATCCCATCTCCACTGAATTCTCCTGCTCCTGACATGCAGGAACTCCTGGTGTTTGGGTAGCTCCTGGGATGGGGTCGGGGAGATGGAGGGTCCCCAGTTCCTTCTTCCAGAGCTCCATGGAGTCCTTTGCAAGACTCCTACAGCCTAGAGACATGAGGAAGCAGAAGGTGGCTTCCAGTTGTGGGCACAGCCAGTTACTGCCAGGGACATATTGCAGAGTCCTAATCCTGCTGAGACAGGGGTGGGGTTGGAGATCAGGGCCCTGGAGACAGATGGGAGTGGATTCCCATCCCAATACCCCCGTGTAGTCCAGCTGAGAGTTAGTGGCTCCTAAACCTTTTTTTTTTTCAAGACAGAGTCTCACTCCGTCATCCAGGCTGCAGTGCAGTGGCGCAATCTCGGTTCACTGCAACCTCCACCTCCTGGGTTCAAACGATTCTCCTGCCTCAGCCTCCCGAGTAGCTGGGACTACAGACATGTGCTACCATACCTTGTTAATTTTTGTGTTTTTAGTAGAGCTGGGGTTTCACCATGTTGGCCAGGCTGGTCTTGAACTCCTGATCTCAGGTGATCTGCACGCCTCAGCCTCCCAAAGTGCTAGGATTACAGGCATGAGCCACTGCACCCTGCCTCCTAAACCTTTAGGAGCCTTCATTTTCTCAGCTGCAAAGTGGGAATCTAAAATTCCCACTGCATGGCTTTGACTTGAGGGTCCAATGAGCTCATGCTTGCAAAAGACTAGCCCTCAGGTCTGGTAGCAGCAATAACAACCGTTTCTGTCATTAACAGGGAACTCTTTCCTTCTTGCCCCACTCCCTACCGCAGAGTAAGCACTTGAGGATTCCAGTCACCAAAGGACAGTTCCTGGGCCTGCAGTGTCCCCACGGGAGCCCTGACAGTGGGTCCTACATCCTCTGAGTTTCAGCAGCTGGCCAAAGCAGGGTCCCTGGCTGGCTGGCAGACCAGGTGGGGCAGGTGGGGGCAGACAGGGCCCCATCCTCCTGCCCCGTCTGCCCCCACCTGCCCCACCTGTTTCTCGCCTGGGTCTGATGGGTCCAAGTCCTTAGCCTTTGCCCGGGAGGGGGCTGGGCTGTGGTCTGATTGTTCTCCTATCAGAGCCAGGCCCAGCCCCAGCCCTTTGATACCTGGGGGGAAAGGTGGCCCCCAGCCTTGGGAACTACCTGCCTGGCATTGCAGCCTGAGTTTCCAACAGAATGTACTGCCCCTTGCCTTCAGAGGCCAAGGTTGGGAGACACATAGAGGGCTTGAGTCCTTCCTCTGCCTGCTCCCGCTGGGCTGGGCTCTGCAGGGGACTCAGGCTTGGCCGTGGAGGTTAGTTCTGGCAGAGGTGGGATTGCAGAGACCTTCAAAGGCCAGCTGGGCAGAGACTCATGCCCCAGCTTCTACCACCATCTCATCAGCTCCTCCTCGGCTCATTCATTCCACCTGCTCACCCTCCCAGAACTTTCTGGCAGCATCGCCTCCTCCTCTGGGCAGCCCCGACAGTGGCTGTGCTTCCCCCTCTCTGCATAGATCGATTTCCCTGTCTCCCAACCAGGCCAGGAGCTCCCTGAAGACAACACTAGGTCTAATTCATCTGTGTGTTTCATCTCTGTCTAGCCTTTTTTTTTTTTTTGAGAGGGAATCTCACCCTGTTGCCCAGGCTGGAGTGCAATGACGCGATCTTGGTTCACTGCAACCTCTGCCTCCCGGGTTCAAGCAATTCTGCCTCAGCCTCCCAAGTAGCTGGGATTACAGGCATGTCCCACCACGCCTGGCTAATTTTTAATAGGGACAGGGTTTCACCATGTTGGTCAGGCTGGTGTTGAACTCCTGACCTCACGATCCACCTGCTTCGGCCTCCCAAAGTGCTGAGATTATAGGCATGAGCCACCGCACCCAGCCAATTTTTGTATCTTTAGTAGAGACAGGGTTTCACCATGTATCCCAGGCTGGTCTCAAACTCCTGACCTCAGGCAATCTGCCCACCTTGACCTCCCAAAGTGCTGGGTTTACAGGTGTGAGCCACCGCCCCAGGCCTCCAATCAGCTCATTGTTAGGAGGTTAGAACTTGGCTGGGGAGGGGTGGTGCTGACCTCTCCTCAGGGTGTACCTGCGCTGTGAGTCACCCTCTTCCCCAGAGCAGGAATGGAGGTGGCCTTGGTCTCCTGCTTATTTGCTGGTTCCACACCCTTCCCAGCCGGGATCCAAGGGTCCTCTCCCAACTTCTGGCTATCCCAATATCCAGATCTAAGGGGTGAGCCAGGAGGCTCTCTTTTCCCAAGGCTGTCCCTCAGCCTGTGCCAGGCCCAGAAGGGTTGTGATAGGAGCGTATGTATGCAGACAGGTTCCATACCTGTGGCTGGCCCTGCCAAGTTCACATGCAAGGATGCAAGTATCTGGACGGCTGTGTGGTTGCAGGTATCTTTGAGGACTGCTGCCTGGCCCACCACTACCCCATTGGGTTGTCTGTGCTCCGGCGCGCCTGGGCTTACCGGATCCAGGAGGTGAGCGGGAGCTGCAATCTGCCTGCTGTGATGTGAGTGAGGCCGTGGGGGCTGGGGGATGGGGTGCACACACAGCTTTGCTCCCAGCCTGTGCCCTAACCTGGGCACCCCCCTCTGCTCACCACAGATTCTACCTCCCCAAGAGACACAGGAAGGTGTGTGGGAACCCGAAGAACAGGGAGGTGCAGAAAGCCATGAAGCTCCTGGATGCTCGCAATAAGTCTTTTGCAAAGCTCCTCCACAACATGAAGAACTTCCAAGGTGGGCAAGACCCCTGCTGAGCATCTAGAGGGCCCTGCTCCCTGACTACAGGCCCATGTGTGCCTCAGACCCTGAGGGAGGGAATTGGAGACCAGAATACTGACAGCTGCCTGAACCCCAAAGAAAGACAGTTGCCGGTCAGTGGGCACCAAGTGAATGACCAACTGACTGCATCATTGTCCAGTTTTGTTTTGTTTTGTTTTTGAGATGGGGTCTTGCTCTGTTGCCCAGGCTGGAGTGCAGTAGCATGATCATAGCTCACTGCAGCTTTGAATTCGTGTGCTCAAGTGATCTTCTCACTTCAACCTCCCAAGTAGCTGGGATTGCAGGTGTATGCCACCAGTCCAGCTCTTTTAGTGTTATTATTATTTTGAGACAGAGCCTTACTCTGTCACCCAGGCTGGAGTGCAATGGCACCATCACAGCTCACTGCAGCCTTGACCTCCCAGGCTCAAGCAATCCTCCTACCTCAGCCTCCCGAGTAGCTGGAATTACAGGCATGTGCTACTAATCCAGCTCACTATTATTATTTTTTTTTTTGAAATGGAGTCTTAACTCTGTCGTCCAGGCTGGAGTGCAGTGGTGCAATCTCGGGTCACTGTAACCTTTGCTTCCTGAGTTCAAGAGATTCTCCTGCCTCAGCCTCCTGAATAGCTGGGATTATAGGCACCCACCACCATGCCTGGCTAATTTTTGTATTTTTAGTAGAGCAGGGTTTCACCATGTTGGCCAGGCGATCTGCCTGCCTCGGCCACCCAAAGTACTGGGATTACAGGCATGAACCACCATGCCCGGCCTCAGCTCATTATTATTATTATATCGAGACAGAGTTCTACTCTGTCACCCAGGCTGGAGTACAGTGGCACAATCACAACTCACTGCAGCCTTGAGTTCCTGGCCTCAAGCAATCCTCCCAACTCAGCCTCCCAAGTAGCTGGGATTACAGGTACACACTACCATGCCTGGCTCATTTATTATTTTTATTTTGCAGAGACAGGGTTGTGCCACGTTGCCCAGGCTGGACTTGAACTCCTGGGCTCAAGCAATCCACCTGCCTTCGCCTCCTGTGCTCAAGCAATCCACCTGCCTTGTCCTCCCAAAGTGCTGGGACTATAGGAATGAGCCACTGCACCCAGCCAGTCCACCTCTTTTAATCAGGACGCTTTCCATTCATGCAGATGGAAAGCTCAAGCACATAGGACACTCATTGGCTTACATAACCAGCCAATAGCTTCAGGCTCAGCTAGATCCAGGAGCTCAAAGGGTGTTGGCAGAGCTCTTGCTTATTTCTCTCTCTCCATTTCTCCAACAGGCTCTCATGCTGTAAAGAAGTTTAGTTCTGGAAGCTCCAAGCTACCATCGTCCAAGTTTAGCAATCCCATCAGCAGCAGCAGGAGGAATGCCTCCCTCCTGATACCATCTAATTCAGGTAAGGACTCTTGGTCATGTGACCGTCTCCCATCCATTACCTTTGCTGAGGGTTGAGGGTTCATGATAGGCTCACACTGGGACAGGGGATTCACCTCCAGGACCAAGGAGGGCTGGCTGTGTGGTCAGCGCTGCAGGTTCACAGGGGAGGAGCCTCGGTGGCTGTCCACTGCCATGACCCAGCCCAAAGAGGCTACAGCCAGTACTGAAGTGAAGCCCCAGGGGGGTGACCCTAGAGCTCCAGGGCCCCTGCACCCAAAAGTTCTCCAGCAGGCACCAGCTGGGTGTCCTGTAATTCTACTGAATTCTGACATTGTATATATACATTTTTTTTTCTTTTTTCTTTTTTTTTTTTTTTTGGAGGTAGAGTCTTATTCTGTCACCAGGCTGGAGTGCAGTGGCACAATCTCAGCTCACTGCAGTCTCCACCTCCTGGGTTCAAGAGATTCTCCTGCCTCACGCTCCCAAGTAGCTGGGACTATAGGCGTGCAGCACCACATCCAGCTAATTTTCAAATGTTGAGAAGAGATGGGGTTTCACCGTGTTGGCCAGGATGGTCTTGATCTCTTGACCTCATGATCTGCCCACCTCGGCCTCCCAAAGTGCTGGGATTATAGGCGTGAGCCACTGGCGCCTGGCCTATATATATATATATTTGAGACAGGGTCTCACTCTGTTACCAAGGCTGGAGTTCAGTGGTGTGATCTCAGCTCACTGCCACCTCTGCCTCCAGGGTTCCTGCAATTCTCGTGCCTCAGCCACCCAAGTAGCTGGGATTACAGGCATGCATCAGTACGCCTGGCTAATTTTCGTGTATTTAGTAGAGAGGGGGTTTTGTCATATTGGTCAGGCTGGTCTCGAACTCCTCAAGCAATTCTCCCACCTCAGCCTCCCAAAGTGCTGGGATTGCAGGCATGAGCCACCACGTCCGGCTGACATTGTCTATCTGGAGGTAGTGACACAACTGACAGGTTAAGGACTCAGTCCCACAAGACTGTTCCCACTTCAGATGCTGGTTGCAAGTAGCAAGTTGTCACCTGTACGTCTGACTGACTGGCTGTAAGTCAAGGCCTTTACCTCTGGTTGGATCATTTGTTAGAGTAGCTCACAGGACTCAGGGAAACGCTTTACTTACGTTTACCATTTTATTGTAGAAGATTACAAAGGGGCTGGGTGCAGCGGCTCATGCCTGTAATCCTAGCATTTTGAGAGGCTGAGGCAGAAGGATCAATTGAGCCTGGGAGTTTGAGACCAGCCTGGAAAACATAGCGGGACCCTTTCTCAAGAAAAAAATTTTTTTTTTAAATTAACTAGTTGTGGTGGCATGCACCTGTAGTTCTAGCTGCTTGGGAGGCTGAGGTGAGAGGATTACTTGAGCCCAGGAGGTAGAGGCTGCAGCGAGCTATGATCATTCCACTGCAGCTTCAGCCTGAGAGACAAAATGAGACCCTGTCTTGGAAAATAAAAATAAAAAAGATATTGCAAAGGATAAGGATGAATAAGCCAGATGGAAGAGGTGCTTAGGTAGGCAAAGTCTGGAAAGGGCCCAAGGGCAGGAATTTCTGCCTCGGTGGAGTTGGGGTACACCACCCCTCCCACACACATGGGTGTGGTCACAAGCCCTGAAGCTCCCTGAACCCCATAGTTCAGGTTTTTTGTTTGTTTGTTTGTTTTTAAGAGATGAGATCTCATTCTCTCCCATGAGTACAGCGGTGTAATCGTAGCTCACTGCCTCACTCAGTAGCTGGGACTACATAGCTCATGCCTCAGCCTCCCGCGTAGCTGGGACTACAGGCCTGTGCCCTCAGCAGGGAATTTTTTTTTTTTGAGATGAAGTCTCACTCTTGTCACCCAGGCTAGAGTGCAGTGGTGCGATCTAGGCTCACTGGCTCACTGCAACCTGCACCTCCAGGTTCAAACAATTTTCCTGCCTCAGCCTTCCGAGTAGCTGGGATTACAGGCACCTGCCACCATGCCCAGCTAATTTGTATATTTTTGGTAGAGATGGGGTTTCAACATGTTGGCATGGCTGGTCTTGAACTCCTGACCTCAGGTGATACATCTGCCTCTGCCTCCCAAAGTGATGGGATTACAGGCATGAGCCACTGCACTCAGCCTTCACCAGGGATTTTTTTTCATCACATACGAGTGAAGGATGATTCACTCCATTTCCAGCCGCCTTCCCCTTCCTGGAGAATGGGAGATGGGACCGAAGGCTCCAAGCTTCTAATCACTAGCTTGGTCTTGCTAGTGACCAGCCCCCACCCAGAAGCCCACCAAGAGTCACCTCATTAGAATAAAATATGTTCCCATTACCCAAGAAACTCCAAGGGATCCAGAAACAGAGTTCAAAGACCAAATATTAGCACAAAAGATTCCAGCACTCCTCTGACTCAGAAACTCACAAGGGTTTTAGGAGCTCTGTGCTAGGGACTGGAGTTAGAGACCGATGCATATAGTTACTATTATTTCATGGCCATCAATTTCACTTCGGCCTCTCTAATTGCTGCTGCAGGACCATGAGCCGCTCCTTTCCAGGATCCATCGGCACAGGAGGGGCTGGATCTTTCTCCGCTGAAACCATCACCCTACAGATCCAGCTGTCCCCAAGCCTCTGTCTTAATCCCTGAGTTGGTCCTCCCTCTCCACTCCCACCACCTCCTGCCCCTCTGGCAATTGGAAAGAGGGAGTTGGCCTGATTTTAAACCTTTTGCCACTCCAGGGACCAGGGTCAACCCTGGGCAGGCAGTGACTCTTGTAGAGAAGACTTTAGATACTTCTCTCACCTGCTGTTTCTTACCACTGACCAGGGCCATGCCAGTGTGTTCTTCTGGGTCCCTGTGAAGCTCTGGTCAGTTCAAGGATGCCCCTCCCAGGCTATGCTTTTCTATGACTTTTAAATAAACCTTGGAGGGTGATGGAGTCATTCCTGCCTGTTACATTTCATGATGAGGTGCAAGTTGCTGCTGCTCCAGCCTGGGGTGAATCCCATGTGATCTGTGCCACCCCAAGCTCTCCTAACAGACAGCTCTCTAGCGGCCAAGCATTAGCCACTGGCTGCAAACTGCAGTTCCCAGTTGGTGGCCTTGAACCAATTGCTCACTCTCTGGGTACCTCTGAGCTTGTCTTTAGAGTAAGGCCCACTGTGCTTGATCTGCTTAGATTCCAGGGCTGTGGTGAGTCCAGCTGATGGACACAGAAGCCCTCTGCAAGCTCTTATGGGCCGCCTGGAGGCCACTAGTAAGTCAGGTGGGCCAGGATAGAACCAAGGACAGAATTCTGGGGCCAGGCACTAGTGATATTTCTGCAGGTGGAGGCCTGAGTCACCACCCGATTATGCTGTCCTTGGCAACCTCCGTTTCCATCACAACAGAAAATGATCTGGATGAAAACCAAGCACATTGGCTGGGCGTGGTGGCTCACGTCTGTCATCCCAGCACTTTGGGAGGCCGAGGCGGGTGAATTACCTGAGGTCAGCAGTTCGAGACCAGCCTGGCCAAGATGGTGAAGCCCTGTCGCTACTAAAAACACAAAAAAATTGCTGAGTGTGGTGGCGGGTGCCTGTAATCCCAGCTACTTGGGAGGCTGAGGCAGGAGAATTGTTTGAACCTGGGAGGCAGAGGTTGCTGGGAGGCAGAGGTTGCCATGAGCCGAGATTGCACCACTGCCTGGGCAACAGAGTGAGACTTCGTCTCAGAAAAAAAAAGCAAACCAAGCATATCATTTCTTAGGGGACACCATGGTGGTGGTTTGGGGCCAGGGACCGGGATGAAGTTGCGTAAGAAATGGAGTCACATTCAGTGTTCAGGCTCCACTGTGTACTACGTAGGTGACCCGGACAGGTTCCATAAGCTCTCTAAGCCTCAACTTTGCCCCCCTCCCCGGGAAAATGGGGGTGATAATATCGCCTGTCTCATAATGCTTTGTTGGAGACCAAACTCATTGTGATGTGTGACATGCACAGCACACAGTACATGCTAACTGTGTGTTTATTAACACAGCGAATATCCTGGCCATCAAATTTGAATCTGCCTGGAACCAGTGTGGGGGCTGATGGCCCAGGAACATGCCCAATTTTCTTTGTTTTTTTTTTGTTTGTTTTGTTTTGTTTTTTTTTGAGGCAGAGTCTTTCTGTCTCACTCAGACTGGAGTGCAGTGGCACAATCTCGACTCACTGCACCCTCCCCTTCCTGGGTTCAAGTGATTTTCCTGCCTCAGCCTCCCGAGTAGCTGGGATTACAAGCACACACCACCATGCCGGGCACTTTTTTTTTTTTTTTTTTTTTTTTTGTATTTTCAGTAAAGACTGGGTTTCGACATGTTGGCCAGGCTGATCTCAAACTCCTGACCTCAGGTGATCTACCCACCTTGGCCTCCCAAAGTGCTGGGATTATAGGCATGAGTCACCATACCTGGCCAGGCCGCCCAGCTTTCAACCTGGCCTGACCTTGGCCAAAGTATTTAACCTCTCCAAGCCTCAGTTTTCCCTGTAAAATGGGATGGTAGCAGCATCTGTTCTGTGAGGTTGTAGTGACAACCACAGTGGTCAATAATCGTAAAATACTTAGATACTCACGCCTGTAATTCCAGCACTTTGGGAGGCCAGGGCAGTAAGATCACTCGAGCCCAGGAGTTCAAGACCAGTCCAGGCAACATAGGGACACAACCTCTCTAAGAAAAATAAATTGTAGGCTGAGCATGTGGCTCACACCTGTAATCCCAGCACTTTGGGAGGCATTGAGGTAGGTGGATCACCTGAGGTCAGGAGTTTGACACCAGCCTGGCCAACAAGGTGAAACTCTGTCTCTACTAAAAATACAAAAATTAGCTGGGCATGGTGGTACGCACCTGTAGTCCCTGCTACTCAGGAGGCTGAGGCACGAGAATCATTTGAACCCAGGAGGCGGAGGTTGTAGTGCCACTGCACTACAGCCTGAGTAACACAGTGAGACTCTATTAAAAAAAAGAAAAAGAAATTTAAAAAAATTAGCCAGGCGTGGTGGCGTGCACCTTTGGTCCCAGCTACTTGGGAGAAGCTGAGGCAGGAATATTGCTTGAACCGGGAGGTGGAGACTGAAGTGAGCCGTAATTGCGCCACTGCACTCCAACCTGGGCAGCAGAGCACAGAGCAAGACCCTGTCTCAAAAAAGAAAGAAAAAGAACAGTGTCTGGTATGTACTACATGATTAGGAAGTGTGAGTTGTTATTACCATTATGGGGAGCCCACAAGCCCTTCTGCTTCCCCAGGCACAAGATCTGCCCGGCCCAGCCCGAGGGCAGCATCTACCTACTTCAAGAACTTGCCAAGGGGCAGGTAGACTTAACCCAAAATAACTTTATTATTGTCTCCACTTTGATATAAAAGCATTCTCCAAATGGGGTCAGACGCGGCAAATCACTGTGAGGTCTGGGCCCCCTGTACACCCTTCTGCTCCGAGGGACAAGCCCTGTGCCCACCCCAGTTGCCATTGCCATGTCCTGCCAAACCTCCCCTCCGACCCCGGGCAAGCCACAGTGCAGTACAGAAGCTAAAGCCTGAGATTGACCAGACATGGTGACCACAGGGCCTCTCCCTGACCTTGGCTGTGGGGTGGAGGGTCCAAGTTGCAGCTTCTTGCTGTCTCCAGGAAAGACTGAGTAATTGGGGGTCCCCTGGAGCTGGCACAGAGGCCCAGGCAGAGGCCGGGCTCGCCTGAGGTTGTAGTGTAGCATGTCACTCTTCCTGAGTTTCGGGGTTCCACCTGGTCAGCCATCACTGCTGGGGTTCAGTCCTTCCCAGTTCCAGAATCTTCCTTCAGTGGACAGCTGGGGCCCATCAGGGCTCCTTCCAACTAAAGTAACTGCAGCTGCACCTTCAGCCTCAAGGCCTGGCCCCATAGCCCTGGCTGCCCCTCTGGCTGGACATCCCAGGGTCCTGCCACGTTGCTCACCAGCTCCAGTCGGTAGATTCCAGGCCCCGGCCGCCTCCGCCCCAGCTGCAGGGAGCTGCAGCCACGGAGGTGATGCATGCGAAAGAAACCTTGTTCATTTCCCCAGGCAATGACGTACCGGACCCGGTCCTCCAGACCCTCTAAGGCCGGCCGGAGCTCCAGGATGCGCTCGGCTCGGCCCAGGTGTGAGAGATTCAGGCCCAACGTCAGCAGGGCCTCAGAGTCAAGGGTGGCCAGGCTCACCTGGGGAGAAAGACCAGGTGCGTGGTCAGAGCCCAGGAGAATTGGGATGTGACGTGGGTAGGGGGTCCTGGGATTGTGGCCAAAGAGGAGATTTTGGCGGGTCTCTAAAGTGGAGGAGAGAGCCATAAAAAAAAATGAAATCAGGTCATTTGCAGCAATGTGGATGCAGCTGGAGGTCATTATCCTAAGCGAATTAATGCAGAAACAGAAGACCAAATACGGCATGTTCTCAGTTATAAGTGGGAACTAAAAATTGCATACCCATGGACACAAAGATGGGAGCAACAGACACTGGGACAGTATACTAGAGTGGGGAGAGAGAGAGGGAGACCAGGGTTTAAAAACTGTCTATTGGCAACTATGTTCACTGTGTGGGCTACGGGATCAGCAGAAGCCCAAACCTCCTCATGATGCAATATACCCATGTATTAACAACAAACCTGCATCTGTACCCTCTGAATCTAAAACAAAAAACAGGCTGGGCACGGGGGCTCATGCCTATAATCCCAGCACTTTAGGAGGCTGTGGCAGGAGGATTGCTTGAAGCCAGCATTTCTTTCTTTCTTCTTCTTTTTTTCTTTCTTCTTTTTTTTTTTTTTTTGAGATGGTGTCTTTCTCTGTCGCCCATACTGGAGTGCAGTGACACGATCTCGGCTCACTATAATCTCTGCCTCCCAGGTTCAAGAGATTCTCCTGCCTCAGCCTCCCAAGTAGCTGGGACTACAGGTGCCTGCCACCATGCCTGCCTAATTTTTGCATTTTAAGTAGAGACAGGGTTTTGCCATGTTGGCCAGGCTGGTCTCAAACTCCTGGCCGTAAGTGATCTGCTCACCTCGGCCTCCCAAAATGCTGGGATTACAGGTGTGAGCCACAGTGCCCAGCCAAGGATTTTAAGGCCAGCCTGGGCAGCATAGTGAGACCTTCTCTACCTACAAAAAGTAAAAATATTGGTGCTGGTGTGCACCTGTAGTCCCAGCTACTTGGGACACTGAGGCAGGAGGACCCAGGCATTTGAAGTGGCAGTGAGCTATGATCACACCTCTACACTCCAGCCTGGATAACAAACTGAGACCCTGTCACAAATATATATATTTGTTTATTAGGCACCTACTGAATTCCTGGCAATCTTTGAGGCACCAGGGGTTCAGCAATGAGCAGATAAAAATCCTTCCCCTTAGGGAGCTTACCTTCTAGTAAAGCAAAGCAGACAGTAAACAAATAAATGAAAAATGAAAAGGTGACAAGACGTGCTATGAAAAAACATGAACTTGGCTGAGTGCGGTGGCTCACACCTGTAATCCCAGCACTTTGGGAGGCCAAGGTGGACAGATTGCTTGAGCCCAGGAGTTCAAGACTAGCCTGAGTAATGTGGTGAAAACCTGTCTCTACTAAAAATACAAAAAATTAGCCAGGTGTGGTGTTGCACACCTGTAGTCCTAGCTACTGGGGAGGCTGAGGTGGGAGGATCCTCTGAGCCCAGGAGTTCAAGCTGCAGTGAGCTCCAGGAAAAAAAGTTAGCCAGGTGTTCAGGGATCCTCCCACCACAGCCTCCCAAGTAGCTAGGACTACAGGATTGCACCATTGCATTCTAGCCTGGGTGAGAGAGTGAGACCATGTCTCCCCCAAAAAAGAAAAGAAATCGATTTAAAAAATCAATAAATAGGCTGGGCACGGTGCTTTTTTAGTAGAGACAGGGTTTTGCCATGTTAGCCAGGCTGGTCTCAAACTCCTGGACTCAAGTGATCCACTGGGCTGGGCATACCTGTAATCCCAGCACTGTGGGAGGCTGAGGTGGGTGGAGCACTTGAGCCCAGGAGTTTGAGACCAGCTTGGGCAACATGGAGAACCCCATCTCTACAAAAAATACAAAATTAGCTGGGAGGGCATGTGGTGCATGTGCCTGTGGTCTCAGCTACTCTGGTGATTGAGGTGGGAGAATTGCTTGAGCCTAGGAGTTCAAGGCTGCAGCGCGCTATGATTGCGCCACTGCACTCCAGCCTGGGTGACAGAGTGAGACTGTGTCACACACACACACACAAAATCAATCAATAAAAAATAAAGTGGAGAAAAACACAGAATGCAAGCTTCCCTTGGCATCTCAAGTCTGGCTCTTCATCCACAAGGCCAGCGGTCCATGTGAGCTGTAGACTCAGTGACATAAGGCTGGGGCTGCTTCTGAGAGAGGCTGGGACAGACCCCCAGTCTCAGCTGAGGGACCTTGCTCAGACCCCTGCCAGTCTGGGCCAAGGGAATCAAAGATTTGCTCTCAGAGACCCAGCAGCCAGGGGATCATTCCGATGACATTGGGCCCCACAGCGCTAAGGTCGCTCAGAGGTGTACCGGGTTGGCTGGAACAAGGGCCTTTCAGCAGAAGCCAGCCCCTAAAAGGATGCCAGAGCTGACAGTGAGAGAAACGGATGCCAAGCAGGGCTGGAGAGGAGAGCGCAAAGGACCAGACAGAAGAGCCGCCTGATACTTCCGCTATGCTTCCTGCATCTGGCATTCTTTGAGAGCTCCCTGTGTGCCAATGACAAACCCTCCTTTATTTAAGCTCCTCTGAAGTGCCTTCCTGGTCCTGGCAGCTGGACAAGGCCCTGAATAAGACAGCGAGCCTCAATGGCAGGCTACCCCAGGGCTGGGTGATGTATTCGATCCCACAGAAGGTCATCTGTGTTTTCTTCTCTTTTGCTTTGGGGAGTGCTGTGTTGGCTTGGCCTCATTGACATGCCAATGGAGTGTTTTGCTGTTGCATTCAAGTGAAAGTTATTCCTGTTCCCCATCCCCTCAGTTTTGGAGATCTCAGGCCTTCATCCCATGGAATGCTGGTCAGACTTTTGCTCTTACTGACACCTGCTGGCAATCAGTGGGTATTGCAGGCAAAGGCACAACAGCCCTATTTTTGAGACGGTCTATCTGTCACCCAGGCTGGAGTGCAGAGGTGTGATCACAGCTCGCTGCTGCTTCAAACTCCTGGGTTCAAGCAGTCCTCCCACCTCAGCCTCCCAAGTAGTTGGGACTGCAGGCACAGGTCACCATGGCCAGCTAATATTTATACTTTTTGTAGGTGGAGAAGGTCTCGCTCTGTTGCCCAGGCTGGCCTCAAAATCCTGGCCTTGGCCGGGCATGGTGGCTCACACCTGTATTCCCAGCACTTTGGGAGGCCAAGGTGAGCAGATCACTTGAAGCTAGGAGTTTGAGACCAGCCTGGCCAACATGGCGAAACCTTGTCTTGACTAAAAATATAAAAATTAGCCCTTCTTTATCTTAATCTACTTGTGCCCTGGGGCCCTTATAATCACTCCACTCACTCTTACTGGTACCAACGGGTGGCAATACAGTAGTAAATCCTACAGACGCAGCTCTATCCTTGTGAAGTTTACAGAAAATACCAGTAACTATGGGATAATATATACATCCACAGTTTTTCCTAGCAAGGGGAAAAAGTAACTAGAGGGAAAAAGGACAAAGTAATACACTCACATTTTATCTAACACAGAAAGCCTCTCAAGCCCAATAACCCTGTTTCATGTCTGACTTTGTTTTTCCCCATAGTACTTATCATGTATCATATTTGTCATGTGTTACAAAATAGGATATCTTTTACATATTGATTTCTTGTGTGTCTCCCTTTTAGAATATAAGCCTCATGAGGGCAGGTGTTTTTGTTGTTGTTGTTTACTGTTGCTCCATTACAGTGCCCAGCATGCAGTAGGTATTCAGTAAAATCTGTGGAGTGAAGAAGCTTCGTCCTCAATGTCTGCAGTGAGGGTGAGCTTGGGGTAATAGTTTCTATGCTCAATGATAATTGTTTGGGAAACAATGTAAAGTGACGGCTTCAGAAGGCAGAGGGACCCAGGATGGCTTGCCATGAATGCCAAGGCTGCTTGTAAAGAGAAGTCCATGTGCCACAGTCATGGAATCTCTGAGCCACTGCTTTCTTTCTTTTTCTTTCTTTCTTTCTTTTCTTTTCTTTTTTTTTTTTCCGGTAAGATGGAATCTTGCTCTGTTGCCCAGGCTGGAGTGCAGTGGTGCGATCTTGGCTCACTGCAACCTCCGCCTCCTGGGTTCAAGTGATTCTCCTGTCTCAGACTCCCAAGTAGCTGGGACTATAGGTGCATGCCACCATGCCTAGCTAATTTTTGTGATTTTAGTAGAGATGGGGTTTTACCACATTGGTCAGGTTGATCTCAAACTTCTGACCTCAGGTGATCCTCCCGCCTTGGCTTCCCGAAGTGCTGGGATTACAGGCGTGAGCCACCGCACCCGGCCGCCACCACTTTCAGGTTCTGTAACTTGGGAATGCGCCCTAACCTCTCTGAGCCTCAGTTCCTCCATCTGTATAATGGGGAAAATAGTGGCATCTACACTTCCCAGGGTTGTCATAAACATTGAGAGGCTGTGAGTACAGAGCATTTTGAGGGATACCTGCATGCAGCAGGTGCTTAATACATGTTTGGCTTTCATATCCCTTGGGTGATGGCTGCAGGGCTGACCCATAGCCAGGGACTCTCTGGTTGAGGGGCAAGCAGCTGGCATCTGTGGCAAAACTGCCCTCTCTGCACATCCTGGGTGGCCCAAAGGGGCAGGAGGGACGGAGCCACAGTCCTGGCCTATGGCTTCTAAGTGATATGTTGAAGATCCCTGAGATTCCTAGAGACAAGGCAGGTTCAGGAACTCCAGGGGCACCTCAGGCACAGGACAGGGACAGGGCAGATGCTGAATGGGTATGTCAGGTTGGGGCCCTGATGCTCCTAAGGGGAGCCTTTACTGGGGTCCCCAGAGAAAAGACTCACCTCCCCAAGGCTCCGGCAGGGAAGGAGCTTGAGCTTAACTTGGGCCAAGTGTTTGTGAGAACAGCTCAGAGGGATGCACAGAAAAGATAGGAAGAGCTCTGGGACAGAGGCCACTTAGGGCCCTACTGGAAGTAAATCCCAAAGGGGTCCGGAGGGAGGACTTCACCAACCAGGAGGTGAGGGAGTGACAGATTCCAGGGTGCAGGCACGGTTGGAGGGGCCCAGGAACTTCTCCAGCATCCAAGTGCCTTTATAAAAGCGACCCATGGAGCCCAGGCAAGGTGGCTCACGCCGGTATTCCCAGCACTTTGGGAGGCTGAGGCAGGTGGATCACGAGGTCAGGAGATTGAGACCATCCTGGCCGACATGGTGAAACCCCATCTCTACTAAAAATACTATAAATTAGCCAGGCGTGGTGGTGGGCGCCTGTAATCCCAGTTACTCGGGTGGCTGAGGCACAAGAATCGCTTGAATACAGGAGGCAGAAGTTGCAGCGAGCCCAGCTCATGCCACTGCACTCCTGCCTAGGCGACAGAGTTAGACTTTGTCTCAAAAAAAAAAAAAAAAGGACCCATGGAAAGCATCACAGCCCAGCCAGGGTCTGTATGGAAGATGCCTGACGTCACCAGGAGTGAGGTACAGTGCTCAGGGGATGTGTCCCCCAGAGACCCCCTCACAAGAAAAATCCCAGAGCTAAGAAAGTATAGGAAGGCCCCAAGCTAGCACCCATGACATGGGGAACATGCCGGGATGTGGAGCCTGGTGCTCCTTCTTGGGGGGCTGACATGACTAAGTCTTGTTAGCCTCTTTCCCACACTCACCCTGTTCCTTGGCCACCCCCACCCAGTGCAGCACCCATGTCACCTGGTGGTCCCTGGGGACACTGCGTCGTGGCCGGTCCCGAGGGGAGAGGCCATTGATCTTGCATTCATAGCAGGCTTCAGACGAGAGCAGCTCCTCTTTGTCTGGGGAGTCCTGGGGTCCGGGGCTGAAGCCCAGGCCAGAGACACAGTGCCTGGGCCAGGATGGGCAGGGTGGAGGGGTTTCAGGAGTAGGTTGGTGGGACCTCCCCCTACCCAGCTCCACCCCCATACTCCATTCCGAGTCATGCTGCAAATGCCCATCCATGCACAAATGTGCCTCTGAGCGTGTGCTGGTGTGGCTGTGTGCACGAGTGTGTGCGCACCATGTAAGGGTATGCATGGTTCATCTGGGCATAGGTTCATCTGGGCATAGGTGTGAACACAGGAGTGAGAGGACGTGCACAGGCTGGGATGGACAAATGGACATGAGCATACCCAGGGGCGTGTGCATGTGCCAACCTGTGTGTTCACATGTGGAATAACTCATGCAGGCACATGTGTGCTCATAGGAATGTGTGAATGTCCCTGAGTGTGCCTGGGGGTTTGTGTATAGTGTGAGCACTTACAGAAGGTTGATGCATGCTTCCTTACCTGTGCAAACCAGGATGTAACAATGGCACAGTGCCCCAGGGATGCATGAGCCTGCGTGCACACTGGGACATGCATGCACATGCGTGCACACACACACATGTGTGCATGCTGGGATCTGTGAATGCATGAGGGTACCCAGGAATGCTGGCACAGGTGTGTGCCATGTGGACAACTACACGTTAGTGGTGTGAGCCTGTGTGTGCACAGATTCAGGTGCCACTGTACCTCTGCGTGTCTAAGATTGTGTGCATATGTGGGTACAGGCCTGCGTGCACAGGCCAAAGGAACTCTTCTGGTAAATTCCTGGCATGCACAAAGCCCCGTGTGTGTGTGTGTGTGTGTGTGTGTGTGCACGTGTGTGTGCATGCACGCTTGGAGGGCATGGAGTCTGCCCGCCCCACTCCAGCTTCTCACCCTTGCCCAGCCCGGAAGTAGCCTTGAGGACAGCCGCACAGGAAGCCACCAGGTGTGTTGGCACAGCTATAGCTACAGGGGCCGCCCCGTCCAGCACACTCATCCACATCCTGGCAGCCCCCGAGGGCCTGATCAAAGTCAAAGCCAGAGGGGCAGACGCAGCGGAAGCCACCAAGAGTGTTGCGACAGGAGGCGCTCCCGCAGGTGGGGGGCAACAGGGCACACTCGTTCTCATCTGTGGGAGGAAAGGAGGAGGAGGGGGAGGATGCAGAGGTAGGGGCAGGGCAGTCTTTGCACCCCCAGAGCCCTCCACCTGGAATGCCCTCTGTTCAGAGCCCAAGTCCAATGTCAAAGCCTCCAGCAAGCTGGCAATGAGCCCTGAGATTAAATTGGCCCCACAGCCCCGCTGCCCCAAACCCTATAGTTCTCCTCCACAGCATCTCTCAACACTTCCCCTAAACCCCAAAGTGTGAGATGATCTGGAATGAGCTTTCTCACCCTCAGTGCTATTGACATTTGGGGCCAGATCATTCTCTAGGGCAGGCCATCCTTGCACTGCGGGACATTGAGCAGCATCCCTGGCCTCCACCCACTTGATACCAGGAACACTCATCTGCTTCCAATTGTCTGTTTAGAGTTGGGTTCTGGCTCTGTTGCCCAGGCTGGAGTTCAATGGTGCAACCATAGCTCATTGCAGCCTTGACCTCCTGGGCTCAAGTGATCCTCCAGCCTCAGCCTCCCAAGTAGTTGGGACTACAGGTGTGCACCACCATGCCTGGCTAATCTTTTAACTTTTTGTAGAGATGGGGGTCTTGGTATGTTGCCCAGGCTGGTCTTGAACTCCTGGCCTCAAATGATCCTCCCACCTTAATGTTCCACAAGAGTGAACTACCAGGCTGGGTCCCAACTGTGATGATCGAAAATATCTCCCAGACACTTCAAAATGTGCTATAGGAGGGTAAAATGGTCCCCTGTTGAGAACCTAATTAGGGGTCTAATTAATCCATTTCCTCTGCTGGGCTGAACAACTCAAGGCAGAAATGGTTTTTCAGTTCACTTCTGAATCTGAGCTCCGGGCCTAGTGCAAGGGGGGTCCTTGGCAGACAGATGGGGAAAGAATGAATGATTCAGTACAGGGAGGAGGAGACAAGTTGAGAAGGAGGAGTTGCCAGCAAAGGCTGATGGTCTTTAGGATCCCCAAGATCCCCAGGGGACAAGTGCCTTGCCTGGAGGGGAGGGGGTTGTGTGGTGTGGAAAGCCTGAGAAGAACTTAACTGAAGACCCACCATGAGAGACAGGAGGAGGGGACAGAGAAGGCAGTGCCTGAGAGGCAGTGGGAGAGCAAGGACAGCCACATAACAGAGGCCACAGGAAAGAGTGTCCAGGAGGGGTAGGTTGTGGTGCCCAGAACAATAGAGGTAGAGGATGGAAGCCGAGGAGAGGTCTCAGGAGATAGCAAGTGGGCCCAAAAATGGTAGAGGGTGAAAGCTGCACTGTAGGGGAGGAATGAAGAGAGTAATGAAACAGGCTGCTAGGAGGTCATGGAGCAGCCAGAATATGGGGGAAGGTTGGGGGGCAGAAGGCTAGCCCCTCAAATGAAAGGCCTCTGCAACAACTATGGCAACGATATAGCATGCACACCTCCACTGCTCCTTGCAGCATCTGTAGCAGACATCACTAATCACACTCATGGCAGACATTACTAATCAATCACAGCCCTCTTTCCCTGTGATTACAGAATTGCAGACTTCAGGTTCTCAGAATCTTTCTCAACTGAGTCCTCTAGGTCCCCACGCCCTAAGGAATGAACTCAGACACTTTTCCATGCTCATGCTGCTGCCCTTTGACTCCCCAGCAGTGGGGAACTCACTACCTTCTGGGCTGGCCTGTTTGAACTTTAGATAATTGTACTTGTCACAACATCTTGCAAGGCGGTGGCTGTTAGTCGCCTGCTCTGAGCAGATTCTGGTGGAGGACCTGGCTTCTTCCCAGCCCCTTCCACTCACCCACACACTGGGCCCACTGGGAGTGCTGGGTGAAACCCTGGGGGCAGCTGCAGCGGTAGCCCCCCAGATGGTTCTGACAGCCATGCTGGCAGCGGTGGGGCCCATCACATTCATTCACATCTGAGACATAGAGAGGGAGAGAGGGTTCATGAGCTGGCTCTCAGGACCAGCACCCCCAAGCACCAGCACCCCCAAGCGAAAGCTGGGCTGTACCTTCACAGCCATGGCCTGAGCTGTCCAGGGTGAAGCCTTGGTGGCATTCACAGCGGAAGCTGCCTGGGGTGTTGTGGCAGTGCCCGCGGGCACCACATGGGCCAGGCTGGGCTGAGCACTCGTCATTGTCTGCAGAGGAGAGAGATTGGGCAGGGCTGCCTGTTGGTTAAGGAACTCGTATCAGGTAACACAATGCCAGTCCCACCACTGCGTGGCTTTGGGCAAGTCGCTCACCCTCTCTGTGCCTGTTTCCCACTCTGTAAAATGAGATCTGTAACAGTTCTCAACTCACAGAGTAGATGCCAATGTTTGAGATCCTGCACATAAAGGATCTCATCTGCACCGCCTCAAAGCTCTGTGTCCTTGGGCAACTTACCCTCTCTGTGCCTCGATTTCCTCAGCTCTAACATGGAGATGATAATGTCTATCTCATTGCATTTCTGTGTGTGTGTGAGAGAGAATTAAATTAACCTAATCATGTAGAGGGCTTAGGACAGTGCCTGGTAAAAGAGTAAAAGATTAACAAAACCTTTTTTCCTTCTCCCATGGAAAAATGACATTGGGTTGCCTGGTGGGTTTTGTCCTCATGGAAACCTGACAATAGTGTGAGGTCAGCCAGTGCCGTGGACTGAATGTTTGTGTCTCTCCAGAATCCTATGTTGAAGCCCTAACCCCCAGTGGGATGGTATTTGAAGACGAGGTCTTTGGAGGTGATCAGGGTTAGATAAGATCATGGGGGTAGGGCTTTTGTAATGAGAATAACACCCTTACAAGAAGAGACACCAGAAAGCTTGGTCTGTCCAAGTGAGGACACAGCAAGAAGGTGCCTGTTTGCAAACCAAGAAGAGAGCCCTCACAGGACCAACCATGCTGCCACATTGATCTTGAACTGCCTAGCCTCCAGAACTGAGAGAAAATCAATCTCTATAGTTCAAGCTACCCAGTGTATGGCGTGTGTGTGTGTGTGTGTGTGTGTGTGTGTGTGTGCAAGCTATTGTTTTAAATGGAGTGGTCTGTAAACATCTTTCTGTGTCTTTAAATATTTTTGCAATTTTGGGGGGTGGATTCAGTGGCTCATGCTTGTAATCCCAGCACTTTGGGAGGCCGAGGTAGGTGGATCACCTGAGGTCAGGAGTTCAAGACCAGCCTGGACAACATGGTGAAACCTCATCTCTACCAAAAATACATAAAAATTTAGCCAGATGTGATGGTACACGCCTGTAGTCCCAGCTACTCGGGAGGCTGAGGCAGGAGAATCACTTGGACCTGGGAGGTAGAGGTTGCAGTGAGCCAAGATGGTGTCACTGCACTCCAGTCTGGGTGACTGATAGAGCGAGATTCCATTTAAAAATATATACATATATATTTTTAAAGATATGAATAAATATGTGTATATATATATATATATATATACATGCACATTTTTTTCTTACTATTCTTATTCATGTAATTTTAAATGGCCACCACATCTTCACTTGGTGTGGATTTGCTCTGCTTCATTTAACCAATTGTCAGTTTTCTTTTTTTTGTTTTGAGACAGAGTCTTGCTCTGTCGCCCAGGCTGGAGTGCAGTGGCACCAACTCAGCTCACTGCAACCTCCTCCTCCTGGGTTCAAGGGATTCTCCTGCCTCAGTCTCCTGAGTAACTGGGATTACAGGCACGTGCCACCATGCCCAGCTAATTTTTTTATTTTTATTTTTATTTTTCGTAGATATGGGGTTTCACCATGTTGGTCAGGCTAGTCTCAAACTCCTGACTTCATGATCCGCCTGCCTCAGATTCCAAGTGCTGGGATTATAGGTGTGAGCCACCACGCCCAGCCAGTTTTCTTATTTTCAGGCAGGATTTCATTCTGTCTCCGGGCTGGAGTGCAATGGCATGATCTCAGCTTACTGCAACCTCCATCTCCTGGGCTCAGGTGATCCTCCCACCTCAGTCTCCCGGGTAGCTGAGACTGCAGGTGCACAAGACCATGTCTGGCTATTTTTTGTATTTTTAGTGGGGACTACATGGCCCACTCTGTTGCCCAGGCTGGTCTCAAACTCCTAGGTTCAAGGGATCCACCCACCTCAGCCTCCGAAAGTGCTGGAATTACAGGCTTGAGCTACCACCTCCAGCCCAACAGCCAAATAAAAAACACTAGAATTTTTCTAATTTTTCACCATTTTAAACAATATGAAGGCTAGGTAAATCTTTGTTTCTGTGATGATTTCCTTAGAATAAGCTCTTAAAAGTCAAATGATAGGCACAGAGGTCCATAGTTGTCTTTTTTTTTTTTTTTTTTTTTAAGAAATGGGATCTTTCTCTGTCACTCAGGCTGAAGTGGAGTGGTGCGATCATGGCTCACCGCAACCTCCAACTCCTGGGCTCAAGTGACCCTCCCATCTCTCCCGACTAGCGGAGACTACAGGTGTGCACCACCACGCCTGGCTAATTCTTAGAATTTTTTGTAGAGATGAGCTCTTGCTCTGTTACCCAGGATAATCTCAAACTCCTAGGCTCAGGAGATCCTCCCGCTTCAGCCTCCCAAAGTGCTGGGATTACAGGTATGAGCCACTTCACCCAGCCCAGATTTTGGATTTGAATTTGCTAAATCCCACACTTGCAGTCTGTGTATTATGGCAGCCTGAGTTGACTCAAATGGCCAGGTTGCCAGAGAGCACTGTTACGATGGTAGGAGCCCATGGCTGGTATATAGCATTTGAACTGGGATTTTGGGGAATGAACAATAAATTCCTGTGGAAAATCCTGCTTTTGGCTTTCTTGAGTACAGAGATTCTTGACACTAGGCATATATCTATGGAGATGTAAAGTCTCTCTTGGGGCTGGGCACAGTGGCTCATGCCTATAATCCCAGCACTTTGGGAGGCTAAGGCAGGTGGATCACCTGAGGCTGGGAGTTCGAGACCAGCCTGGCCAATATGGTGAAACTTTGTCTCTACTAAAAATACAAAAATTAGCTGGATGTGGTGCTGCATGCCTGTAATCCCAGCTACTCGGGAGGCCGGAGTGGGAGAATCGTTTAAACCCAGGAGGTGGAGGTTTCAGTGAGCTGAGATCGTGCCACTGCACTCCAGCCTGGGCGGCAGAATGAGACTCTGTCTCAAAAAACAAACAAAAAATGACTATCTGTTGGGAACAACTGACATGGGCACATGCAGCTTCTAAGTAGGAGTGGCTCCTGCAGTCGCCTGAGCTGTCACTTGAGGGGCCACAGAGAATAGCTCTAGACTCAGACCAGAAAGAAATGTCTGGCACAGCCTGGTGCCGTGGCTCACACCTGCAATCCCAGCACTTTGGAAGACCGAGGTGGGCAGATTGCTTGAGCCCGGGAGTTTAAGACCAGCCTGAACAACATGGCAAAATCCTGTCTCTATAAAAAATACAAAAATTAGCCAGGCATGGTGGTGCACACCTGTAGTCCTAGCTACTTGGGAGGTTGAGGCAGGAGGATTGCTCTAACCTGGAAGGTGAGATTGCAGTGAGCCGAGATTGCGCCACTGCACTCCAGCCTGGGCAACAGAGCAAGACTCCATCTCAAAAATTAAAAAACGTCCAACAGCACCTGAAATTTCTTTCCCTCAAATCTAGCAAAGCAAACCAAGTATCCGGTTAGCCTACTGTGGTCATGTGAGTTTGATCTTGTATTAATAGTTTAGTCATTAGCAAACCGGAACACCCTGGGACAAAAGCCAAGCCACTGTCTGTTGTACCAAAGAAGTTTTATTGGCAAACAGACGGGGTCACTCATTTACATATCTTTTGGGCTTCTTTGATGCTATCTTGGCAGAGTTCAAACATTGTGACAGAGGCCACATGAACTACAAAGCGGGAAATATTTACTCCTCTCAGCCCCTTTAAAGAAAAAGTTTGTCGACTCTTGATCAAGTTAAGCCTCACACCACCACCTGCCTGGCTGAGAATTTAAACTCTATTCTAGTGAGAGAAGAAGCCACATGTGAGCATGCTACATGGATGGTACCCATGGGATGCATGTGCCCTGGTCCATGCAGCTGCTCACATATCCAGTAAAAACTTTACTTTTTTTTTTTTTTGGACACAGAGTCTAGCTCTGTTGCCCAGCCTGGAGTGCAGTGGCGCCATCTTGGCTCACTGCAACCTCCACCTCCCAGGTTCAAGTGACTCTCCTGCCTCCATCTTCCGAGTAGCTGGGATTACAGGCGCCACCACCACGCTCTGCTAATTTTTATATTTTTAGTAGGGATGAGGTTTTGTCATGTTGGCCAGGCTGGTCTCAAACTCCTGACCTCAAGTGATCTGCCAGCCTCAGCCTCCCAAAGTGCTGAGCTACCACACCCAGCCACAAAATTCCATTAATTTCTTGTTCTGTCTGCTTCTAGTCTGATTCTGTGCTAGAAGGAAAGTTCCATAATGGAGGAGCCCTGCCTTTCATATTTGTTGCTGTACCCCCAGGGTCTATAACAGGGCCTGACAAACTATTTCTATTTCTGTAACAGGCTCTGTCGCAAGACTCTTCTCTGCCAAAATAGCGCAAAAGCAGCTGCAGGGGATTGTAAGCAAGTGGGCTTGGCTGTGTGTCAATAAAACTTTATTAACAAAAGCAAGCAGGGGGCCAGGCTTGGCTGGCAGGCTGGAGTTTGCCACTCTTTGGTCTGGAGCACTGCCTGGTACACAGCGGTTGCTGAGTAGGTGCTGTCTGGGTAGATTAGTGGGAGCATGAATGGGGCTACCCTTGGCTAGGCTCTGCTTTTGGGGAAGATTGGGTTCCCTGGGGGCCACAAGACACTAAGAAACAATGGTGGTAGCAGATGCTCTTGGGGATTTGGCTGTTGAACCGATTTCCTCTTGGGACTATGTGAGACCTGGGATTTCAGGAGCACTCCTGGGAGGCTCTGGAAGGCAGACCCAGTAGGGACTTGTCAGCGGGAAGGCAAGATGTCATGAGCCAAGGCTAGAGAATCTCACTTTTCCCAAAGGAGAGGAAGGAGGTTCTAGATGCCCCGGGAAGGAAGTGCCAAGAAAGCAAGAGTTTTGTTCTCATCACCCCCATTGACCCAGTCTCTAGCACACGCCCAGTGCTCGATGCTTCTTTTTGAGATGGAGTTTCACTCTGTCGCCCAGGCTGGAGTGCACTGGTGTGATCTTGGCTCACTGCAACCTCTGCCTCCCAGGTTCGAGCAATTCTCCTGCCTCAGCCTCCCAAGTAGCTAGGATTACATGCGCTCACTACCATGCCTGCCTAATTTTTTGTATTTTTACTAGAGATGGGGTTTCACCATGTTGGCCAGGCTGGTTTCCATCTCCTGACCTCAGATGATCCACCTGCCTTGGCCTCCCAAAATGCTGGGATTACAGGCATGAGCCACTTCGCCTGGCCAACTTGATAACTTTTTGGTGAACAAAAGAACTAAGGCTGGAGTTGTGGACCAACTCCTGGTGAGGGGGAAGGGTCACTCACCGAAGCAGGCCTGGTGGCGCTGGGTGAAGCCAGGGGGGCAGCGGCAGGTGAACGCGCCGACAGTGTTGACACAGAGGAACTGACAGTTGTGCTGCCTAGAGGTGCATTCGTCCAGGTCTGCAGCACAGAGGGTCCAGCAGGCTCAGGTCAGGGCTCAGTGGGAGCTTGTGAGACTTCCCAGAGGCTGCCTTTGCCACTTCCAGGCAGAGGGGTGATAGGAGAAAGACCCCAGAGATGGTGCTTGACTCCATGCAGATGGGAAGGGGTGAGATTGCAGGGGACATGTCTTGGGCATCTCTTTGCGGATAGGAGTGGGGCCCTAGAATGCATGCAGCGGCAAGGGCGGGGGAGAGTTGAAAGGACATCACCTTTGCAGGTCCTGCCATCCTCCTCCAGCAGGTAACCTCGGGGACAGCTGCACAGGAAACTGCCCTTTGTGTTTTTGCAGAGGAAGGTACACGGCTTGGGGATCTGGCTGCACTCGTCCACATCTAGGGATGGACAGCGGGGTGTGGTGGGGGCAGGGTTAGAGAGACATTCTCTGGGGATGTTCAGGAACTGGGGTCTCCACTCAGACCCCACCCATCCAGAATCTATGGACTTACATAGGAATTAGCACTTTTTCTGCAAAAAGCCAGATGGTAAATACATTTGGTTTTGTAGGCCACCCGATCTTAGACACAACTACTCCATGTGGCCTTTGTAGCAGCAAAGCAGCCATTGAGGGTAAACAGACAAACGTGCATGGCTGTGTGCTAATAAAACTTTACTGACAAGAACAAATGGAGGGCCAGACTCAGCCCTCGGGCTGGAGTTTGCCTCCCGCTGACTTAGATGTACACTTGCTACAAAATGTAATTGAAAAATCTCAGGATGTGCAAAATAAAAGGAAGAAATAACAGCAGGAAAGTGGCCCAAATGGGATAGGGTGGGAGAAGGAAAGTATGTTTCCTTCCTTCCTTCCTTCCTTCCTCCCTCCCTCCCTTCCTTTCTCTTTTTCTCTCTTTCTTTCTTAACAGAATCTCGCTTTGTCGCTCAGGCTGGAGTGCAGTGGCGTGATCTTGGCTCACTGCAACCTCCACTTTCCAGGTTCAAAGGATTCTACTGCCTTAGCCTCCTGAGTAGCTGGGATTACAGGTGTGCACCAGCATGTGCAGCTAATTTTTGTATTTTTAGTAGAAATACTAAATACTTTAGTAGAAACGGAGTTTCTACTAAAAATACATGACCATGTTGGCCTGGCTGGTCTGGAAATCCTGGCCTCAAGTGATATGCTCTCCTTGGCCTCCCAAAGAGCTGGGATTACAAGCATGAGCCACTGCAGCTGGCCTGTTTTTTTTTTTTTTTCTTTCTTTCTTCCTTCCTTCTTTCCTTTTTCTTTCTTTTCTTTTCCATTTTTTAAGAGACAGGGTCTCACTCTGTCACCCAGGCTGGACTGCAGTGGCACAATCAGAGCTCACTGCAGCCTTGGACTCCTGAGCTCAAGCAGCCTCCCCAGTTGCTGGGACTCCAGGCGCATGTGGGACTACAGGCCACCACTCTTCTCAAATTTTCTTTTTACATTTTTTGTAGTGATGGGGTCTTGCCATGTTGCCCAGGCTGGTCTGGAGCTTCTGGCTTCAAGCAATCCTCCCACCTCGACCTCCCAAAATACTGGGATTACAGTAGCGAGCCATCACATCTGGCCCTCAGTTGTCTGTATGGTTCAGGCACCACTTTGTAAATGAAAACCTAACATTGCAAACTGGAAAGTCTCAGGGAATTTGGGGTCAGGGGCTTCACAGACGGTGGCCAGGCTGGGCCAAGGGTGCAGGTGCAGAGGGCTGGGCTCACCCAGGCAGGTGGTGGTAGTAGCATCCGGCGTGTACCCGGCCTGACAGTGGCAGCGGAAGGAGCCGAGACTGTTGATGCACTCCCCGTGGGCACACAGGTGAGCGAGCATACGGCACTCATCTACATCTGGGGAAAAGCAGGGTGCAGATGGGGTTGGCTGGCCACCGAGACCCACTGAGGCGTGTCTCCTTCTCTCTGCTCGGCAGCCCTCTTCTCGGAGGCAAGTCCAGCCTCCGTTCCATACCTGCCACTGCACCCCAGCCCACGTGGACCCCATCCTCAGGCTGTGGATGACTCACCCCCCACCTGCTCCACCCCCACATGCCCCACCAGACTCAGTAATGGCACCTCCTCCGTGCACCAACATGCACAACAGAGACACACGGGCGCGGTGGCTCACACCTGTAAATCCCAGCACTTTGGGAGGCCGAGGCAGGTGGATCACAAAGTCAGGAGTTCAAGACCAGCCTGACCAACATGGCGAAACCCCATCTCTACTAAAAATACAAAAATTAGCTGCGCGTAGTGGTGGGCGCCTGTAATCCCAGCTACTCAGGAGGCTAAGAATTGCTTTAACCTGGGAGTCAGAGGTTACAGTGAGCTGAGATTATGCCACTGTGCTCCAGCCTGGGTGACAGACTCCGTCTCAAAAAAAAAAAAGAAATTACATGGATTACGAGGTCAGGAGTTCAAGAGCAGCCTGGCCAACATGGGGAAATCCCATCTCTACTAAAAATACAAAAATTAGCCAGGCGTGGTGGTGGGCGCCTGTAGTCCCAGCTACTCGGAAGGCTGAGACAGGAGAATCACTTGAACCCGGGAGGCAGAGGTTGCAGTGAGCCGAGATTGTGTCACTACACTCCAGCCTGGGTGACAAGAGCAAGACTCTGTCTCAAAAAAAAACGCACACACACACACAGAGACACACAGTGCATGCAACATGACACACCAGCCACACATCTAGATGCTCCTGCAGAAACACAAAAACACACACTCAGACTCAGGGACTCCCAGGTCTCCCCCAGACACACCTTCGAAAAGCCATTTCCTCCCCAGTCCTATTGATGTCACTTCTGGTCACATAGATAACCCGTCTCACTCTCAGTGACACGCTCAATGAGACGCTGATGGCCTCACACTCGCTCACACACGCATACACTCACATACCTGCCCTTGTACACTCACCCGAGCCCAGAACACACAGGCTGGCTGGCTCCCTCTCACTGCCTTCTAGTTCACAGATGAATACGGTGTGTACTTCTCGCCCAGCTGACACACAGACACACACCGGCTCCCATGCAGTCTGGAACGAGCTCTCACACACAAAGAACACACACTGGGCCATGCCTGTAATCCCAGCATTTTGGGAGGCTGAGGTGGGCAGATCACCTGAGGCCAGGAGTTCGAGACCAGCCTGGCCCACATGGCGAAACCCCATCTTTACTGGCCGTGGGATAGCCAGCCTCTCCCATGGCCCCAAAGGGCACCTTTGGGTCTATCTAGGCCCTCTTGCTTTTTATTTTTATTGTGTTTGGAGACGGGGTCTTGCTCTATTGCCCAGGCTGGAGTGCAGTGGCACCATCCTCGCTCATTGCAGCCTCAAATTCCTGGGCTCAAACGATCCTTCTGCTTCAGCCTCCCAAAGTGCTGGGATGACAGGTATGTCACTGGGAGGCAGAGGTGGCAGTTAGCTGAGATTGCACCGCTGCACTCCAGCCTGGGTGACAAAGTGAGTGTCTCAAAACACACACACACACACACACAGAGGCTCACACACCTGCTCCCTCAACCCCCCGAGTTCTTGCACACATACAGGGCACGTACTAGTTCTCATATCTGCTAGCACAAAGACACACACACACACACACACACACACACCCACACACACACACACAGAGTGACTCCTACATTCTAGCACCTGCTGGAGTACAGACATATGACCTTGAGCAAACTCCCCCGCTCCCTGCCTCCCTGGGTCCTGAGGGCATAGACACCCACCTCGGCCCTCGGTGGTGTAGCCTGAGCCGTGGGGACACAGCTTCCTGTAGGTGGAGGTGCTGGGCAGGGGACAGAGCTCACAGCGGGGCCCCCAGGCCCGGCCGCCCCCACAGCAGCACTCAGCCCTGGTGACAGCCTCACTGCCGCTGGACAGAGCCTGGCATGTGGCTTGCAGCACCTCGGTGAAGCAGGTCCCCTGCCGGATGTCTGCGGAGAACAAAAGGAAGGCCAAGGGTCACTCCAGGAGCCTGGCTTGGGGGCAAAGACTGAGCTTGCTTTGGGGCAAGCTGCATTTTGGGGATGTTGGGAATTGGGGTGTCCAGGAGGGAGCTGGATACACAAGACAGATGGCACTAGTGGGTCACACCCTGGGGTTAGCTCACAGGAAGTGGGAGATCTGGGGAAGGTGGGTTCCAGGGTGTGGCGTGGTTCCAGTGAGGTTGGAGGAAGCGTGGAGGAGGCATCCTGCTCTTCCAGGACTTAACGGGAGACCAAGGGCAGAGGGACAGCGGGTGTGCACTGGACACGAGTGCCCGGATGAGTTCTGCAACCCCCTGGGTTGCCCCTCAGTGCCCCAGACCCCATCCTTGCCTTGGGGAGCTCCCAGGCAGTGGGAGCGACAGGCAGTGGTGCCCCGAAGTGGGTGGCTGCATCTACTGTGGGTGCCTGGCCACACTCACCGTAGCACTCGGTAAGGGTGGGGCTGGGCTGGAAGCCCTCGTCACAGTCGCACCGGAAGCTGCCCACGGTGTTGATGCAGTGGCCGCTGACACACAGGTCAGGCTGAGCACGGCATTCATCGTCATCTGAGAGGGCAGGGAAGAGGCAGGCTGGGGGGAGGAGGAGGGGAGGCCACAGGCAGCAAGCCTCTCCCATAACCCCAAAGGGCCCCTTGGGGTCTGCCCACGCCATCTTGCTTATTTTTATTTCATTTAATTAATTTATTTTTATTTTTATCATTATTATTTTTTTGAGACAGAGTCTTGCTCTGTCATCCAGGCTGGAGTGCAGTGGTGCAATCTCAGCTCACTGCAACCTCCGCCTCCCAGGTTCAAGCAATTCTCCTGCCTCAGCCTCCCAAGTAGCTGGGAATACAGGTACCCACCACCACGCCCAGCTAATTTTTTTTTTTTTTTTTTTTTTGGTATTTTTAGTAGAGACGGGGTTTCGCCATATTGGCCAGCTGGGTCTCAAACTCCTGACCTCAGGTGATCCACCTGCCTTGGCCTCCCAAAGTGCTGGGATTACAGGCGTGAGCCACCGTGCCCGGCCCTATTTTTATTTTTATTGATTTTGGAGATGGGGTCTCACTCTGTCACCTAGACTGGGGTGCAGCATCACTGTCCTAGCTCATTGCAGCCTCAAATTCCTGGGCTCAAGCCATTCTCCTGCCTCAGCCTCCCAAAGTGCTGGGATGACAGTATGAGTCACCGTGCCCAGTCTGACTCTCTGGCTCTAACCTCTCCATTCCATGAGGGGTTCCCTGCACCCCTGAAGCTCCAGTGCCCCCATACCTGTGCAGCCCTCCTCGAGGCCAGGCAGGGGCCGCATGCCTGGGGGACAGACGCACGTGAAAGTACCGATGAGGTTCTTGCACTCCATGCCCCGGGCGTGACAGTCCTGCTGACCATCTGCACACTCGTCCACATCTTTGGATGACCAGAGACAGATGGTCAGCCAAGGCCAGGCACCCGATGGCTGTGGGGACCTAGATTCCACCCTACGTCAGCCCCGGTGGGACCTGAGTGAGTTCCCTGCAGGCCCTGCCAAGGGTCTGTCCCTCCTAGAAAGGAAGTCCCCAGCTCCTGCCCAGCCCCAGTCTCCAAGAAGCTGAGGGAATCAGGAACTGCCCCCCAAAGCTTGCATCCCCTGCTCACGTCAGGGTCTGTGATTCTGTTCATGGGCCCTGGAACAATGACCCTGAAACAGCCCCAGAGAAAGAGTCTCAGAACAGGGTCTGCCACCCTTGACATTTGGGATAGGAAAGTTCTTTGTGGTGGGCACTGTACTATGTGTATTGCAGGATTTTTTTTTTTTTTTTTTTTGAGATGGAATTTCACTCTTGCTGCCCAGGCTGGAGTGCAAGGGCGTGATCTCGGCTCACTGCAACCTCCACCTCCCGGGTTCAAGTGATTCTCCTATCTCAGCCTTCCGAGTAGCTGGGATTACAGGCATGCGCCACCATGCCCGGCTAATTTTTTGTGTTTTTAGTAGAGACGAGATTTCTCCACGTTGGTCAGGCTAGTCTCAGATTACAGGCGTGAGCCACCTCACCCAGCTTTTTTTTTTTCTTTCTTTTTTTTTTTTTTGAGATGGAGTTTTGCTCTTGTTGCCCAGGCTGGAGTGCAATGGCCTGATCTCAGCTCACTGCAACCTCTGCCTCCCAGGTTCAAGCGATTCTCCTGTCTCTCAGACTCCCAAGTAGCTGAGATTACAGACGTGAGCCACGATGCCCAGCTAATTTTGTATTTTTTATTTACTTATTTATTTTGAGACTGAGTTTCACTTTTGTTGCCCAGGCTGGAGTGCAGTGGCTGTTCTCGGCTCACTGCAACCTTTGCCTCCCAGGTTCAAGTGATTCTCCTGCCTCAGCCTCTCAAGTAGCTGGGATTACGGGTGCCCGCCACCATGCCCAGCTAATTCTTTTGTATTTTTAATAGAGATGGGGTTTCACCATGTTGGTCAGGCTGGTCTTGAACTCCTGACCTCCAAGTGATCCACCTGCCTCAGCCTCCCGAAGTGTTGGGATTTCAGGCGTGAGCCATTGTGCCCAGCCACACTGAATGATACTTAGTAGCATCCCTGGCCACTCAATGCCAGGAACCTCACTCCCTGTTGTGACAATAAAAACATCTCAGGCACCGCTGCATTATCCCCCGGGAGGCACTGATTGGCTGTTCCTGCCATTCTACCCACTCAGGGCAGGTCCAGCCCCTCCTGTCCTGTCAGACTCTGGATCCAGGGAGATGTTAGTGCCCTCCCCCTCGCTCTTTTTTTTTTTTTTTAAGAGTCAGAGTCTCCCTCTGTTGCCCAGGCTGCAGTACAGTAGGGCAATCATAGCTCACTGCAACCTCAAACTCCTGGGCTTAAGCAATCCTCCCACCTCAGCCTCCAGAGTAGTTGGAACTACAGCCACATGTCACCACGCCCAGCTTAATGTTTAAATTTTTTGTAGAGAGGGGGTCTTGCTATGTTGTCCAGGCTGTTCTCAAACTCCTGGGCTCAAGCGATCCTCCTGCCTTGGCCTCCCAAAGTGCTAGGTTTACAAGTCTGAGACACCATGCCCAACCTCTTCACTCACTTTGCCTCCTTGATGGCTCACTCCCCAGCTCAGGGACAAGGGCTCTTATTCCTCTGTTTGGGGGACAGGAAGTGGAAGAGCTGAGATCACACCTAGATGTGCTGGACTCCAGGGTCCAGGGTCCAGGGTCCAGGATGTTACTGACATCCAGTTGAGGGGGCTTCAGGATCAAGGGATAGGGAGCCCCAGGACCCTGCCTGTGTGAGACCTACCTCGACACATGGCCCCGTCCTCCCGCAGGGTGTAGCCGGCCGGGCAGGTGCACAGGTAGGAGCCCTCGGTATTGTGGCAGCGGAAGGCACAGAGCAATGGGTTCAGGGAGCACTCATCAATATCTAGGGAGGCCAGTGAAAGTGCCAGCTGGGTGGGGGCTGCTAGTGGGACCCCTACTCCCTCCCCCAGGCATCTCCGTCACATGGCCCAGGTGCTGGGCAGGCAGAGTTGTACCCTCGCAGGTCATGATGGGGCCAGGCTCAAAGCCGTCCACACAGGCACATTCGAAGCCTCCG
Source organism: Cacajao melanocephalus (assembly GCA_963573385.1). Classification (NCBI taxonomy): domain Eukaryota; kingdom Metazoa; phylum Chordata; class Mammalia; order Primates; family Pitheciidae; genus Cacajao; species Cacajao melanocephalus. The sequence goes on along the minus strand of CAUYLG010033168.1, from coordinate 59,893 downwards.
ATGATGTTGGTGCATGTGCCTTGCCCACAGGGGTGGCCGACGGAGCACTCGTCTGTGTCTGGGTGGAAGTAAGGGAGTGGTCAGTGCCTTCAGAGGGTCCCCCAACCTCAGTAGCATCCTGTCTGCCTGCCTGTTGACCACCATAGATCAGATGGGGCCAGATTAATGCACCTCTAGTCTGGCTATGGGGCAGGCAAGCAGTAAGTGTTCCGTGAGTGAATGCGTGAGGTGTGAGTGAATGAGGAATTGAGTGCATGAAGAAGTGAAGGAATGAACAAGTGAACGAATGAGTGAGCAAAGGAGTGAATGAGCAAGTGAATTAGTAAGTGAATGAGTGAGGGGGTAAATGAGTGAGGAAGCAAATGAGTGAATGAGTGAATAAGTAAATGAATAAGTGAGTGAGTGAATGAGCCAGTGAATGAATGAGGTGTGAATGGAGTGAGTGAATGAACAAGTGAAGGAATGAGTGAACAAAGGAATGAATAAGTGAGTGAATTAGTCAGTGAATGAGTGAGGGAGCAAATGAGTGAATAAGTGAGTGAATGAATGAGCCAACAAATGAATGAGCGAGGTGTGAATGAATGAGGATCTCGCCCACTGCCTGGGGGTGTCTTCCCTGCCCTGCTCTGCTCCTTCCTGTCCTGGGAGGGGCATGGGAGGGGCTGGGACAGGGCAAGCCACTCACCCACACAGCTGAAGCCGGTGAAGTCCAGGCTGTAGCCAAAGGGACACTCACAGCGGAAGGATCCATCGGTGTTGACACAGATGCCGTTAGTGCAGACACCAGGGTTCTCCACACACTCGTTCACATCTGTGGACGGCAGGCATTGCAGACATGGTTCCTGTCACCAGGCAATCCCCAGTGCCCTGGCCATAGTCAAGGCCCCAAGGGACAAGAGTCCACACCCCAGGCTGGCAGGGTCCAGGGCAGCCCATGGGTCTCAGCGGGAACCTGAGACTCAGAGACCCAGGCAGTGCAGAGATGGAACTGGGTGGCTCAGAAGAGGGTCTTAGCACGTGGGTGAGAGGCTCACCTTCTCGGGAGTCATCCAGGCCCGGGACTGCCCCGTGGCCAAAGGGACAGAGCTCCTGAAAGGCAGCTGGACGGAGACGGAGAGGGGAGTCAGAATCAGGGGCCAGGTGCAGCCCCCAGGTGTATGCAGGGAAGGGTGAGGGAAGAATGGGAGAGGAAGGAGAGAGCGCGTCATGACAGAGGAACCTGGACAGGAGTGGGCACTCACCACTGCCCTCCTGGGGACACAGCTCGCAGGGGTCTCCCCAGCCCTCCCCAGGCCTCTTACTGCAGCAGCACCGTGTCTTGGTGGTGTTGAAAGCTTTGGGTAACGAGCACTTCCCGGCCTCAAAACGAGTGAAGCAGAAACTCTGCTGTGTGTCTGTGGGGCGGGGGCTCCGTTACCCTGACTGAGGGCCATAGACCGTGCCCACCTGCCTCTCTGACCTCCTGCACACCAGTCCTGGTGAATGGGCCATGCTGAACTTGCCAGTGGCCAATCAGAACATGCCACACCCCTGGCCATGGTGATTGGTTTGAGGATGGACATGTGACCTACTCTGTGCCAATGAGGATCTGCAGTGGGGCTTTGGGGGTGGGGCAGCTGGAATCCCATCCCACTTCATTGCTTTGGGGTGTTCCTGTGCCAGGAAGAAAAATCAAACTCGGTAGTTACTCTTGGATCAAAAATCCCTTCCTGGGGAGGCCAAATGACTGATTCCAGAAAGCCAGAGGATCCTGGAATTCAGACCCCGAACCCACAATCCTTAGCTCTGGACTCCCTCCATCTGACAAGTCCTCACCAGCAGGCTGGGGTCCCAGCCCTCCAGAACAGCAAATATTGCTTAAGGTGAACTGCAGCCTCTGCTTTCACCCTTATTGCCCCTGACCAGTGAGAGAACAGGCTGGCTTAAGCTGGGTGAGGTTAGCCCACAGCAGATAAGGCTGGCCCAGCTGAAATGGAGCCAGCCCGGAGTAGTCTAGGCTAGCTCAAACTGGACAAAACCAGTCCACTGAAGGCGACTGTGGCCAATACAGGAAAACCTAAACGAGGCACTCCCAGGCTAGCTCAGAATGGACCAGGTTAGCCCTCCATAGACGTGACCTCTATAGCCAAGATGTTGCTGGCACTAGGATAACCCTGCTAATGTTATCCAGGCAGAGGGACACCTCTGCCTGGCCAGAGCTCCCGTACTGTCATACAAGAAACCACAACCCTCTTTTCTGGATGATCTGACCCTTCCCCTCCCCATTTCCCACCCTCTTCCCTAAGCCCTGTGTGCTTCCTGGATTGTGGACTCACCAAAGCAACGGTACCCGTTGTCAGAGAGGACAAAACCAGGCGGGCAGAGGCACTGGAAGCTCCCAGGGCTGTTGGTACAGGTGCCAAAGAAGCAGAGGTTGGGCTCCTCTGAGCACTCGTCAATGTCTGGAGGGGCAGGGACACGAGCTGGGTGGGGTGCAAGTAGGACCTCCACCAGTGGGGAGAGGACTCATGTGGGAAGTAAAAAAGTTCCTCTTTTAAAGTTTCCTTTCTTGTTAAAGAATAAATCATAACTGTGCTAATAACTCTTTGTTAAGCCCTATCCTACATAGCTGTTAAACATGCCATGCTTACAGGCACGTAGTACATTCTATGTCCTTGTACTTTAACCAAAATATCTGTGCTGGATGTGCTTACAGACATGTCTCAGCTCTCCATTGCTTTTATCTTTTTAAAAAAGCTTCAAGTTATTAGCCAATTGGGTTTTAGTTTAGATTGTGAGGTCTGGCTCCAGCTAACGGAGATCAGACACGGCAGTAAAGACGACCCCAAATGCATAAGGGATAAATATGTTTGATTTTCCTTTGTTCATTGTACTCTCATGGCAAGATGGCTAGCGAGAGTACCCTTCCTGCAGTCCAGGAAGTAAAAATTGCTTTGCTGAGAGATCCGTTGTCTTAGTGCTGATTTTTCTTTGCAGCATAGAGCATCTGTTTCCAACAACTCAGCTGTGAAGAGGGGCAGATGGAGTGCAGGTCAAGCCAGGGGCTGCAGCAGGGCTGGGGTCCTGAGAGCTCACTATGAGCTGCAGCATGAAGTGGGCGCTGTGTGTGCATGTAGGTCCTTCCCGGAAAGTGTCTCCAGGGTAAAAGTCATGGTCAGGAATAGTTCATGATTAGAAACTGAAACTGCACATAGTACGACCACTGTGGAAAACAGTGTGGAGATTCCTTAAAGAACTAAAAGTAGAACTACCATTCAATCCAGCAATCTCACTACTGGGTATCTACCCAGAGGAAAATAAGTCATTCTATGAAAAAGACACATGCACACGCATGTTTATAGCAACACAATTCACAATAGCAAAAATATGGAACCATCATGTTTATAAATGCCCAACAACCAACGAGTAGATAAAGAAAATGTGGTGTGTATACACCATGGAATACTACTGAGCCATAAAATGGAATGCAATAGGCCGGGTGCAGTGGCTTACATTTGTAATCCCAGCACTTTGGGAGGCCAAGGCTGGACAAGTTCTTGAACTCCTGACCTCAAGTGATCATGTAGCTGGTCAACATAGTGAAGCCCCATCTCTACGGAAAGCACAAAAATTAGCCGGGCATTGTGGTGGCACGAGCCTGTAATGCCAGCTACCAGGGGGATGAGGCAGGAGAATTCCTTGAACCCAGGAGGTGGAGGTTCCAGTAAGCTGAGATTGTGCCACTGCACTCCAGCCTGGGTGACAGGGCAAGACTCCATTTCAAAAAAAAAAAAAAAGGAATAAAATAATGTCCTTTGCAGCAACTTGGATGGAGCTAGAGGCCATTATTCTAAGTGAAGTAACTCAGGAATGGAAAACCAAATAGCATATGTTCTCACTCACAAGTGGGAGCTAAGCTATGAGGATGCAAGGGCATAATAATGATATAAAGGACTTTGAGGACTCCTGGGGAAGGATGGCAGGTGGGTGAGGGATAACAGACTACATACTGGGGTACAGTGTATACTACTCGGGTGATGGTGCACCAAAATCTCAGAAATCACCGCTTAAGAACTTATCCATGTAACCAAAAACCACCTGTTTTCCCATAACTATTGAAATTAAAATAAGAAAAAATAGAAAACAAAATTAAACCTTAAAAAAAGTAAAATTGCACAAAGCTGAGATTGATATATTTAGCCTACACCAGGTGGGGTTAGCTCATGTTGTACTAAGCTAGCCCAAATGGAATAGATCAGAATAGGCCGGGCACAGTGGCTCACGCCTGTAATCCCAGTACCTTGGGAGGCCGCGATGGGAGGATCGCTTGAGGTCAGGAGTTTGAGACCAGCCTGGCCAACATGCTGAAACCCTCTCTATTAAAAATACAAAAATTAGCCAGGTGTGGTGACGAGCACCTGTAATCCCAGCTACTCGGGAGGCTGAGGCAGGAGAATCTCTTGAATCCACTAGGTGGAGGTTGCAGTGAGCTGAGAGTGAGACTCCATCTCAAAAAAAAAAAAAAAAAAAAAAAGAATGCAACAGAAGAGGCCAGGCCAGACTGGTCCAGGTTAGCTCAGATTATACAAGCCTAGCCCAGATGGAAGCCCGAATCAGAGGTGGTCAGGCCAGACTGGTTCAGGTTAGCCCAGGCTAGCCCATCTGCTCAGGCCAGACTGGTCCAGGTTAGACCACAGTGAACAAGGTAGCTCATCTGCTCAGCCCAGGATGGTCCAGTTAGCCCACACTCTCTGAGGCTAGCCCAAGTGGATAAATGAACCAAAGAAGATCAGGCCAGATTGGTTAGTCTAGATTGCATGAAACCATCTCTACGGGTGATTACACCATTGAAGCTTGGGCCAGACTGGTCCTTCATTACCAGTTAGCAAGCGAGGAGCTCTACATTTGGATGCACTGAGAAATAGTGAGACCCCACATTCATGTTCATTTCACAGGATTCACGAGGAAGCCTGTGGGCACCAGAGACAAAGTCCTGAGCTGGGAGTCCAGAAACAATCAGAATGACAATAGTAGTTTATGAAGCTGTGTTTGGCGCTGTGTTAAGTACATCTCCACCTTCATCACAACCCTAGCTGGTATTCTCATTTTACAGATGGAGAACCAGAGGCACTCCCTGGCCCCAGAACTGGGAGCTGGGGCTGGACACTCACCGATGCAGTGGTCACTCTGCACCTGGAAGCCAGGGGGACAGATGCAGCGGAAGGAGCCCTCAAGGTTCTGGCAAGTGCCTGGTAGGCAGATTCCTGCAAGGCTGAGGCACTCGTTGGTGTCTGTGAAAAGGAGAACGAAGGGTCCTTGTGCCACCCAGGATGCAGGGGGCTCACCTGGGCCTGTGATCAACACCTGCAATCACTGCATGATGGCCGAGGGCCCCAAGACAAGCCCTCCCAGTGGCAGTTCTGGCTCCAGGGCAAGGGTTGAGACTCAGGAACACAGGGACAGCTGGGGAAGGATTATCTGACCCTTGCGGGGTTATAAGTAGAGCCAGATGGTGTCTAGTGGGAAGAGGTGGCAAGATTCCTAGTCTGGCACCACCAGTGGATTCCTTCCATGGCGTCCATTTAGCACTTCAACTATTCTTTGCTTCTGGAAACTTACCTTTTCAAGACAGCTTCACCCTATACCACAAGCCCCATACATACATACATACATAGGTTTGATGTGCTGCTTTTATCATTATTTTATTTATTTATTTATTTATTTTGACATAGGATCTTTTCTTGTCGCCCAGGCTGGAGTGCAGGGGTGTGATCATAGCTCACTGCAGCCTCAAACTCCTGGGCACAAGTGATCCTCCTGCCCCAGCCTCCTGAGTAGCTAGGACTACAGGCAGTAGCCACCACTCCTGCCTAATTTTAATTTCTTTATAGAGACAAGGGCTCACTATGTTGCCCAGGCTGGTCTCAAACTCCTGGCCTCAAGCAATTCTCCCACCTCAGCCTCCCAAAGTATGGGGTATTATTTTTTTAAACCTTAAAATAAATGCTTAGATAATAAATGGATCTATGCTCACCCAGACGTACCAAACTATGGTATAAACGGATCAGGGGGCTGGCTGAGATGCCTCTGAGCACCATAGGGAGACTCACCAACACAGTTCTTCCCATCAGCTGTGAGCTCAAAGCCATCCTTGCAAAGGCAATGGAAGGAACCGTCTGTGTTGAGGCACTGGCCAAATCGGCACACCTGCCCTACCAGAGTAGTACACTCGTCAAAATCTGTAGAGGGGAGATGGGCAGGCCAGGTCACCCACAAAACTTGAAAGGATCAAGCCTTCCTTGTACTTCTGTCCACAACTGAGTTGACAGCATTGACTTCAACTTGAGCACTCAGTGTATAGACTGTGTATATGAACCTTCCAACTACCTTATGAGGCAGGTGCTGATATTTTCTAATATAACCATGTAATACAATGAATTTACCTCTAAGTGCTTCCTTAGCTGCATTCTATGTATGTTCACATGTTATGCTTTCATTTTCAGTTTCAGTTTCTTTCTTTCTTTTTTTTTTTAGGTGGAATCTCACTCTGTCACCCAGGCTGGAGTGCAGTGATGTGATCTCAGCTCACTGCAACCTCTGCCTCCTGGGTTCAAGCAATTCTCCTGCCTCAGCCTCCTTAGTACCTGGGACTACAGGCGTGCACCACCATGCCTGCCTAATTTTTTGTATTTTTAGTAGAGATGGGGTTTCACCTTGTTAGCCAGGATGTATTTTCTTTTACTTCAACATATTTTCTAATTCTCCTTATGATTTATTTAACTATGGATTATTTAGGAGCATGTCATTTAATTTATAAATATTTGGGGAATTTCTGGGCATCTTTCTGTGATCAAGTTCTAGATTTACTTCCTTAGATTCTGAGAACCTACTTTGTGTCCAGCCTGCCAACTGAGCTGACTCACCCACACAATCCCCATTGTGTGTCACTACAAAGCCAGGGAAGCAGAGGCAGCTGTAGGAGCCGATGATGTTCTTGCAGGTCCCATTTCCACAAGGCTGCTGGTCACATTCGTCAATGTCTGCAGAAGCAAAGCCCGAGAGCCCAGCCCAGCTCACCCAGGGGATTAGGGAACTTGGGGAGTGAGAGACCAGCTGGACCTAGTGCTCCTCCCCTGCACCTAGTCCTGCCTAGATGACTGAGCAGTGGCCCCTGAAGGTGAAGGCTGGGAAGTACCCCTGGTGTGATATATCACTCCCATTTACAGATGGGAAAACTGAGGCACAGGGAGGCAGATCAGTCATTTACCCAAGATCTTAATGTCAAGGCTCAAACTTGGATCTGTCTGTGAACTAGGATGGACGGAAACACCACTTCCATCCCAGGGGAGGTGTAGACCCCAGGCAACCTGGCTTGATAGGAGGGGGAAGATGAAGCTCTCACCCATGCACAGGGTGTGATCTGTAGAGGCCTGGAATCCACGGTGACACAGACACATGTAGCTGCCTTCTGTGTCCATGCAGTCGCCATGGCTACAGACATTTGGGATCTCCCGACACTCATTCCGTCCTGGAGGTGCAGAGAGCATGGTGTCCGTAGGGCCCCCACCACACAGTGTTTGCCCGAGCTCTCCCCTACTGCAATAGGGAAGGAAGAACCTGCCTTGAAGTCCCCCACTCAAACTTCCACCAGGGGCATCAGGCTGTCAGCATGGACCTCAGCTCCCACTTCTATCACATCCTATTAGCACACTCTCAATACATTTCCCCCTCCCCGAATAGTACAGACAAAGGGGAAGACCTGGACAGAGCCATACCCCATCTAAGTCCCCATGGGTGACAGAGCCCAGTTCCTGCACCTCCTCCCAGGGATCCTGCTCACCCACACAAGCCCCGCCTGGTGACAGTTTGTACCCTCGGGTGCACTTGCAGCGGTAGCTGCCAGGGATGTTGATGCAGTCGGCATTCTGCTGGCAGGGACTCTCCCTGCTGCCACACTCATTGACATCTGGGCAAATACAGAAAAAGAGGTGGGGGTGACAGAGAAGCCCATCCTGACAGAACCAAACCTGAAATCTGATTCACTGCTTCAGAGCAGGTGGTCTCTCTGGAAGCAGCCAGAGCTGGAGTGAGGGTGGTTATATGAGATGGAGGCCCTTGGAAAGGTGTTAGCCCATTATACAGATGGGGAAATGGAGGCTTGCAGAGTGTTAGTGACGTGCCCAGATTGCACAGTGGGGGACATGCATCCCACCCAGACCCCAGGGCTGGGAACAGGGAGAGGTGGCACCTTCACAAGCCAGCAGGATGCTGTTGTACTTGAAGCCTGTGGGGCACTCGCAGCGGAAGCTCCCGATCTGGTTGATGCAGACGCCATTGGCACAGATGGCAGGGATCTCCCCACACTCATCAATGTCTGCAGAGGGCATCTGCCATCAGGGGCAGCCCAGACCCCTGGGACTTCCAGTGACCCTGAGCGAAGGGACCCACTAGTCCTGCAGTCTGGTTGAGGATGTTGTGACCACAAACCGGCACACATTCAAAAAATCTTGCTGTGGCCGAAATACATCCACTCACTCCAGAAAGAGGTCAGGATGTGGGAGGAAAGACAAGAGCAGAGAGAGTGTGTGTTTTTCTCAATTGAAAATGCACACTTCCTGACCCAGCAACCCTGCTGGAAAGTAACGGCCCTAAGTGTGAGCAGGACAGCGGTATGAGATGCTATTTAGCAAGAAACTGGGAACATCAATTGAATGCAGAGCAAAATATGAAAAGTCTGTACCGTGGAATATTCTTCAGCCTTATTAAGGAATAAAGCCCTGTGACATGCGATAATGTGGTTGAACCCTAAAAACATTCTGCTAGGAGAAGTCAGACACAAAAGAACAAATACTGCATGACTCCATTGAAAGGAAACGTCCAGAAATAGCAAATCAATAGAGACAGAAAGTCGATTTGTGGTTGCTAGGGGCAGAAGGGAAGGGGGAAAGGAAGTGACTGCTAATAGGCACAGGGTTTACTTTTGTGTGGTGAAAATGTTCTAAACTTAGATAGAGGTGATGGTTGTGTAACACTGTGAATGTACTCAAAGCCACTGAATAGGGCACTTTAAATGGGTGACCTGTATGGTACATGAATTATATTTCAATAAAGCTGTTATATATAAACAACCTAAGTGTTCATCAGTGGGTGACTGGAAACAACCTAAGTGTCCATCAAAAGGGAACTTGAAACAATCTAAGTGTCCATCAATGGGGGACTGAAAACAATCCAAGTGTCCATCAGTGGGGGACTGGAAACAACCTAAGTATTCATCATTGGGGGATTGTGATGAAAATGTTCTTTTTGTGTGATGAAAATGAGTTCTAAACTTAGATTGAGGTGATGGTTGCATAACTCTGTGAATGTATTCAAAACCACTGAATAGGGCACTTTAAATGGGTGAAGTGTGTGGTATGTGAATTATATCTCAATGAAACAGTTATATATAAACAATATAAGTGTCCATCCATAGGGGACTGGAAACAGCCCACCTATCTATCAATAGAGGACTAGAAACAACCCAAGTGTCCATCAAAAGGGGATCTGAAACAACCTAAGTGTCCATCAGTGGGGGACGTGGGATGTATCTGCACCATGAAACACTTCTAGGCAGGGCAAAGAGAGAGGCTGCATTGCAGATAGTAACCTGGCCAGTTCCTCAAGATACATTTTGGATGACAAAAGCAAGTTGTAACCAACATGTCAAGCATTACGTAATTTACGTAAAATGCCCGAGAAACCAACACCATACATTTTCACTGGGGGACCTATTATGTAATGAAGGAAGAAAAAACTAGAAAGCAATATTCCAGCCATAAAACATAAGAACGTCCAGAGAGGGAGAAAGGGACAGAGTTTAGGTGGAGACAGGAGGAGAAGTGAGTTTTATTTGCCATGCTTTGATTAAAAAAATATATATATAAGGGGAATATATTCAGAGGATTAAAACAAATGAAATTAAACAGTGCATGGTCGAAATTTGGCATGCAGGTGTTAAATTGTGCAATACCTCATTAGACTTAAAAAGGGAGCATTCTGGCTGGGCGAGGTGGCTCATGCCTGTAATCCCAGCACTGCGGGAGGCTGAGGTAGGTGGATCACTTGAGGTCAGGAGTTAGAGACCAGCCTGACCAACAAGGTGAAACCCCGCCTCTACCAAAATACAAAAATTAGCCAGGCGTGGTGGCAGGTGCCTGTAATGTTAGCTACTCAGGGGGCTGAAGCAGGAGAATTGCTTGAACCCAGGAAGCGGAGGTTGTAGTGAGCTGAGATCATGCCATTGCACTCCAGCCTGGGCAATAAGACTGAAACTCCACCTCAAAAAAAAAAAAACAAAAAAAAAAAAAACAAAGATAGGGGGAGCAATTTGACACAAACTACAGCCTAAGTGTCCATCAAAAGGGGACTTGAAACAATCTAAGTGTCCATCAATGGGGAACTGAAAACAATCTAAGTGTTCAGCAGTAGGGGACTGGAAACAAACTAAGTGTCCATTAGTGGGGGACCTGAAACAATCTAGGTGTCCATCAGTGGGGGACTGGAAACAATCTAAGTGTCCATCAATGGGGGACTGCAATTTGACATAAACTGCAACATGGATGCACCTTGAGGACGTTATAGTCAGTGAAATAAGCCAGACACAAAAGGCCAAATCTTATGTGGTTCCACTCACAGGAGGTCCCTAGAATCATCAGATTCACAGAGTCAGAAAGTAGAACGGTGGGTTCCAGAGGCTGGAAGGGGGATGGGGAGTGAGTGTGTCATGGAGACAGAGTTTCGGTTGGAGAAGATGAGAAAGTTCTAGAGATGATGGTGGTGACAGCTGCAAAACAATGCAAGCGTACTTAATGCTGCTGAACTGCACACTTAAAAATAGTTCAAATGGTAATTTTTTTTTTTTCTGGAGGCAAAGAAAAAAAAATTCTCACTCTATTCTCAAGGCTGGAGTGCAGTGGTGAGATCTCAGCTCACTGCAACCTATGCTTCCTGGGTTCAAGCGATTCTCATGCCTCAGCCTCCTCAGTAGCTGAAATTACAGGATCCTGCCACCACGCCCAGCTCATTTTTGTATTTTTAGTAGAGACAGGGTTTCACCATGTTGGCCAGGCTGGTCTCAGTCTTCTGACCTCAGGTGGTTCATCCATCTTGGCCTTCCAAAGTGCTGGAATTACAGGTGTGAGCCACCGTGCCTGGCTCTAATGGTAAATTTTATGTTGCATATATTGTACCATCATTTAAAAAAATGGATAACAGTTTAATAAAAATAGTGTCATTCTTTTTTTTTTTTTTTAAGTGTTTTTGAGGGAAGGATTCCTGGGGAGTTGGAGCTGTGTGGGGTGAGGAAGAGGGAAGGATGGAAGGAAAAGAGCTGAGGGGAGGGGAGGGGTGGGAAGAAGCAGACCCCGGTGGATAGGTGCCCAGAGATGGAGCAGGGATGCTCACTCACCAAGGGGCTTCCCCGTGTGGATGTCAATGATGAATCCCGGGGCCTGGTTTCCGCACAGGATCTGGTAGTCAGCTGTGCAAAGGGGAACAGAGCTGAGTCTGGGGCTACAGGCCTGATAGACTCCCCACCTGGAGGGGACATCTCATCCCCGGAGCCCAGCTCTCATGTGGCCACCTTGAACTTTTTTGGCTATCCCCCCTTTCCCTCCTTCTACTTTTTTTTTTTTTTTTTTTTAGACAAAGTCTCATTCTTTCACCCAGGTTGGAGTGTGCAGTGGTGCAATCATGGCTCACTGCAACCTCAACCTCCCCGGCTCAGGTGATCCTCCCACCTCAGCCTCCCAAGTGGCTGGGACTACAGGCATGCGCCACCATACCTGGCTAATTTTTGTATTTTTAATAGAGACAGAGTTTCACTATGTTGCCCAGACTGGCCTCAAATTCCTGGGCTCAAGTGATCTGCAATCTGCCTCCCAAAGTGCTGGGATTACAAGTGTGAGCCCCCACACCTGGAGTCCTTCTTCCTCTTTGGCCAGCACTGGAGTAAAGGCTTTCCACCACACAGACAGGACATCCCCCATCTGTTTCCTGTATGGGCACCACTAACCATGCTCACCGTCCTCACCAGGAAATTCAGACTCCTCAGTTTGAACCTCAAGATCTTCCCCCAAACCCACCCATGTTCCCACTGTCCATCTAGCTGGGACACCTGCATTCTCGCTGCACCAGTGTACATGCACATCTGAATGCAACCTGCTCTGCCATGACACCACACCTTTGTCCAGGCGGTTCCCTCCGCTTAGAGCATCCTTCTCCCCTCACCTTCCCTAATGAAGCTCACTTGAGCCTTGAGGTCTCCAGGCAGCCAATGGGAGCCTCCCCCTGACTGGCTGCTCTGGCCCTGGGCAGTGAGTGGCACCACCTTTGGGCTTCCTGAACGATTCACTCACCAATTAATTCCTGATAAAGATGCTACTCAGATGCTGCCTGCCTGACATAATCCACTGGCGGGGCCGTAGTTCCTGGACCCGCCTACAGATGTGGGCAGGCGCCTGGCCAGCACCATGTTGTCACCTTTCCCTGGGTCCCTGTCCTAGCCCTTAATCACACTTCTGCCTTTGTGATGAGACCAATCTCAGCAGCCCCTTGGCTGGTGTGGACTTAGCTGTGTCATATCCTACCTGCATGTCAGACTCAGAGGCACAAGATCGGGGCAGGGACCTAAGTCCCAGTACAGAACTTGTGGGTGGCATCTGATCTGTCTCAACGACTCCATGATCAGAACCGCCTGGGAGCAGCTTCCTCCCAGACCGCACAGAATGGCAGGAAGGGCTGAGTCCTCCTTAGACTCATTCCCTGGAACTCAGCACAGGGTCTGGCGTTCAGAGATGCTCCACAATGATCCCTCCTTGTCAGAATGTGCACTGGACTGAGCAATGTCCCCCTGATAATTCACATCCACTTGGAACCTCTCAATGTGATCTTGTTTAGAAACAGGAGCTTCGTAGATATAATCAAGAAGAGTTTGTCCTGAAGTAGGGTGGGCCTTAAATCCAGGGACTGATGTTCCCACGAGAAGAGGACAGAGACCCTGGGAGAAGAAGCCATGTAACGACAAAGGTCCAGTGGGGGGCTGGAAACAACCCAAGTGTCCATCAATAAGGGACTGGAGGCTGGGTGCAGTGGCTCACACCTGTAATCCCAGCACTTTGGGATGCCGAGGTGGGCGGATCACCTGAGGTCAGGAGTTCCAGACCAGTCTGGCCAAAATAGTGAAACCCTGTCTCTACTATAAATACAAAAATTAGTCAGGCATGGCGGCACACACCTGTAATCCCAGCTACTCAGGAGGCTGAGACAGGAGAATTGCTTGAAGCCAGGAGGCAGAGGTTGCAGTGAGCCAAGATCACGCCACTGCACACCAGGTTGGATAACAGAGCGAGACTCTCTTTTAAAGAAAAAAATAGGTGACTGGAAACAACCTAACCGTCCATGAGTGGGGGACTAGAAACAACCTAAGTGTCTATCAGTGGGGAACTGGAGACAATCTAAGCATCTGTCAGTAGGAGACTGGAAACAAACTAAATGTCCATCAGTGGGAAACTGGAAACAACCTAAGTGTCCATCAATAAGGGACTGGAAACAATCTAACTGTCCATCGGTGGGGGACTAGAAACAACCTAAGTATCCATCGGTGAGGGGCTGAGAACAATCTAAGTGTCCATCAGTAGGGACTGGAAAGAACCAGATATAAGCCAAGGAACGCCAAAGAACATCTGGAGCCACCAGAAGCTGAAAGAGGCAAGGAAGGATTCTCCACTAGAGCTTCACAGGGAGCATGGCCCTGCTAACACCTTGATTTCCAACATCTCCAGAACTTGGACAGAATAAATGTCTCATTTTTAGGTTTTATTTATTTATTTTTTGGAGACAGGGTCTTGCTCTGTGGCCCAGGCTGGAGTGCAGTGGCATGATCTCAGCTCACTGCAACCTCTGCCTCCCAGGTTCAAGCAATCCTCCTGCCTCAGCTTCCCTAGTAGCTGGGACTATAGGCATGTGCCACCATGCCTGACTAATTTCTGTATTTTCAGTAGAGATGGGGTTTCGCCATGTTGGCCAGGCTGGTCTCAAACTCCTGACCTCAGGTGATTTGCCCACCTCAGCCTCCCAAAGTGCTGGTATTACAGGCATGAGCCACCACACCTGGCCTTTTTTTTTTTTTTTTAAGAGACAGAGTCAGGCCAGGTGTGGTGGCTCATGCCTTTAATCCCAGCACCTCGGGAGGCCAAGGTGGGCAGATCACCTGAGGCCAGGAGTTTGAGACTCGCCTGGCCAACACAATGAAACCTCCATATCTACTAAAAATTTAAAAATTAGTTGGATGTGGTGGTGCACACCTGTAATCCCAGCTACTTGGGAGACTGAGGCACAAGAATTGCTTGAACCTGGGAGGCGGAGGTTGCAGTGAGCCGAGATCATGCCACTGCACTCTAGCCTGGGTGACAGACTGAGACTCATCTCAAAAAATGAAAAAAACAGACAGGGTCTCACAAGGGCATGATCATAGCTCACTACAGCTTCGAATGCCTGGACCTAAGTGATCCTCCCACCTCAGCCTCCCAAGTAGCTGGGATTACAGGCATGAGCCACAACGTCAGGTTTTTAAAGATACCTAGTTTGCAGTAATATTCTGCAGCAGCCCTGGGAAATGAATACAGCTGTAAAGCCCTGGATGCCCCCTTCCCATCACTGCCCCAATCCTGCAGCTCTTTCTGGTGCCTGGGGTGGCTGCTAGATCATTCTAACAGGTCTCATTCCTGCTGTCAACACACTGCTGTTCAGTCCTGCCTCCAGGCCTTGGGTCCTGCTGTGCCCCTGCCCAGAACACCTTCCCTCAATCTGACCGATGTTCCCATCAGGGTCCCGATCTTGGCTCTGAGCTTCTCCAGGTCTTTCCCTTCCCTAGCCCAGGGGGTCTGTGGTGTCTCTAACCAGCTGTGCTTTCCTCCCTAGCCTGGGATATTCACCGAACCCCTCCAACCCCACCTCACCCCACCCCCAGCTAGTACTGTGAGTCTTCAAGGGCTTTTCCCACCAATAAAAACTCCATTGATCCATCCTGAATTCTCAAAATCTACAAACTGGAAGAAAAGCTGCCTTGCCCACTTTAAAGTATCGCTTTCCATACGTGGGGACTGACACAGTTTGGCTGTGTCCCCACCTAAATCTCATCTTGAACTGTAGCTCCCATATCCTCACGTGTTGTGGGAGGGACCTGGTGGGAGGTAATTGAATCATGGGAGTGGGTTTTCCTGTGCTGTTCTCATGATACTTGTGATAGTGAATAAGTCTCATGAGATCTGATAGTTTTATAAAGGGCCGTTCCCCTGCACATGCTCTCTTGCCTGCCACCATGTAAGATGTGCTTCTCCTCCTTCACCATCTGCCATGATTGTGAGGACTTCTCAGACGTGTGAAACTATGAGTCCATTAAACCTCTTTTTTTTTTTGAGACAGTCTTATTCTGTCTCCCAGGCTGGAGTGCAGTGGCATGATCTCGGCTCACTGCAACCTCCACCTCCTGGGTTCAAGTGATTCTCCTGCCTGAGCCTCCCAAGCAGCTGGGATTACAGGCCTGCACCACCAGGCCCATCTAATTTTTTTTTTTTTTTTTTTTTTTTTTTTTTTTTTTTTTAGTAGACACAGGGATTCACCACGTTGGCCAGGCTGGTCTCGAACTCCTGACCTCAAGTGATCCACCTGCCTTGGCCTCTCAAAGTGCTGGGATTATAGGCATAAGCCACCACACCTGGCCAAACCTCTTTTTATTTGTAAATTACCCAGTATTGAATATTTCTTCATAGCAGTGTGAGAATGTACTAACAGAGGGACATAACTTCAATTTTCTGGTTCTCATCAGAACAAGGAGGATTAACCTAAGAGCCCTGAGAGCAATGTGTTTCCTTAACCTTAACAAGGAGAGCCCAGGCTAGGAGGAAGGTTGTGGGGGTTACTCACGGCTGGTGGGAGTAGGGCAGGCCTCACAGGGTCTATTCCAGGCCTGGCCAATGTTGTAGGAGCAGCAGCACATCTTCTGGGTCACGTTGAAGGCCAGCTCATTTTGACATGTGCCGTTATAGTGCCGGAAGCAGACACTCTTCGTCATATCTGTAGTTGGGGTAAGAGAAGAATGTGGGTAAGGGTCACCTAAATCAGTGGAAGAGGGAGCCAAAGACATAGGAACTCATTCACTGATTCATTTGAAGATTACTGGCTTGGCTGGTTGTGGTTGCTCACGCCTGTAATCTCAGCACTTTGGGAGGCCGAGGCAGGAGGATCCCTTGAGGTTAGGAGTTTGAGACCAGCCTGGCCAACATGGCGAAATCTTATCTACTGAAAATACAAAAATTAGCTGGGTATGGTGGTGCACACCTGTAATCCCAGCTACTTGGGAGGGTGAGACAGGAGAATCGCTTGAACCTGGGAAGTGGAGGTTGCAGTGAGCCAAGATTGTGCCACTGCATTCCAGTCTGGGAGACAGAGCAAGACTACATCTCAAAAAATCAAAAACAGCCGGGTGCGGTGGCTCACACCTGTAATCCCAGCATTTTGGGAGGCTGAGGTAGGTGAATCATAAGGTCAAAAGATCGAGACCATCCTGGCCAACATGGTGAAACCCTGTCTCTACTAAAAATACAAAAATTAGCTGGGTGTGGTGGCAGATGTATAGTCCCAGCTACTCAGGAGGCTGAGGCAGGAGAATCACTTGAACCCGGGAGGCAGAGGTTGCAGTGAGCTGAGATCGTGCCACTGCACTTCCAGACTGGCAACAGAGTGAGACTCCGTCTCAGAAAAAACAACCACAACAACAAAAAGATTACCGCTTTGTGTCTCTCCCCCAACACACTTAGGGGCGCCATTCAGTTTTTCAGCCTTTTTGATCAGTGTATAACCTGAGCAACTGTTCATGGCAGCTTTGGGCTGCAGCTTTGTTTACTGCAGCTTTGAGTCCTGCAGCTTTGTTTACTGCTACATATCAGCATTTTATATATGCTTATCCTTCCTCTCCATAGGCGTGAAGGCTCCCAGCACTTCCTCCCACACTCAGGTGCTGCTGCTGCAACTGCCAGTTCTCTAGGTCATCAGGCTTCTTACCCACGCAGCTGTTGCCACCATTGACTTGGAGGTACTCTGCAGGGCAGACACAGGTGTAGTTCCCCAGGGTGTTGTAGCAGGTGCCAGGGCCACAGATACCCAAGTGTGTGTAGCATTCGTCAATATCTGCAGGGAAAGGGGGGTGGAGGGGAACAGCGGGCAGTGTCCAGGAATTGTCTGAATAACTTCCCGCCAGAGATCCAGCAAGGCCAGTTCACCAGGGACTTGAGTTGGTTTCAAAATCAGCTTAAAATGCACACATATCTTAGTGATGAAGAAAGATATAATATGGGCCAGGTGTGGTGGCTCATGCCTGTAATCTCAGCACTTTGTGATACTGAGGCGGGAGGATCATTTGAGCAGAGTTCGAGACCAATCTGGGCAATATAGCAAGACCCCATCTCTACCAAAAATTTAAAAAATTAGCTGGGCATGGTGGTGCATGCCTGCAGTCCCATCCAATGGGGAGGCTGAGGCAGGAGGATCACTTGAGTTCAGAAGGTTAAGGTTGCAGTAAGCCCTGATCATGCCTCTGCACTCCAGCCTGGGTGCAGAATGAGATCCTGGCTCTAAAAAACAAACAAACAAAAACAATATGACATTAAGTAGGAAAAAAAAAAGTTTACAAAATAACTCCAGTGCTTTGGGAGGTCAAGGCAGGAGGATCATTTGAGGACAAGAGTTTGAGACCAGTCTGGGTAACATAGTGAGGTCCCATGTCTACAAAAAATAAAAATTTAGCAGGGCATGGTGGCACACACCTGTGGTCCCAGCTACTTGAGAGGCAGAGATTGGAGGATCACCTGAGTCCAGGAGGCTGAGACCACAGTGAGCTGATTACACCATTGCACTCTAGCCTGGACAACAGAGTAAGACAGTGGCTCTAAAAAAAATTAATAAAAATAAAACTGATGATGATACTGCTTCTACTAGGAACAAAATGCCCTGAGTTCATGAGTCCGTTTTATCACTAAGAATGGATCAACCATGTCTTCCTAATACGATATGATAGAAAGCAAGAACCTTATGGATAAAGTGTTCTTTGGAAAAAGAAACGGATTCTCAATCTGATCAATACTCTAGTTCAGGGGCAGTAAACTTTTTCTGTAAACGGCCAGATCATTTTGGTTTTGCGGACCAAACTACAGTGTGTCATGATTATTCAATCTGCCAGTGTGGCAAGAAAGCAGACACAAACAATACGTAAACACACTGTGGCATTCATTGGCTGCACTCCAAGTAAATTTTATGTATGGACCCCTGAAATTTGAATTTTATATAACCCTTCCTTCCTTCCTTCTTTCTCTCTCTTTTCTTTCTTTCTCTCTTTTCTTTCTTTGTTTCTCTTTCTTTTTCTTTTCTTTCTCTTTCTTTCTTTCTTTCTTTCTTTCTTTCTTTCTTTCTTTCTTTCTTTCTCTCTCTCTCTCTCTTTCTTTCATTCTGATAGGGTCTCACTGTGTCACCCAGGCTGGAGTACAGTGGCGCAATCACAGCTCACTGCAGCCTCTACCTCCAGGGCTCAAGTGGTCCTCCTGCCTCAGCCTCCCAAGTAGCTGGGATTATAGGCACGAGTCACCACACTCAGCTAGTTTTTTAAATTTTTTGTAGAGACAAGGTCTTGCCATGTTGTCCAGGTTGGTCTTGAACTCCTAACCTCAAGCAATCCTCCCGCTTCAGCCTCCCAAAGTACTGGGATTACCAGTGCAAGCTGCCCCGCATCCAGCCTTGAATTTCATATAATTTTCATGTGTCACAAAATATTCTTCTTTTGGTTTCTTCAACCACTGGAAAAAAATGTAATAAAGTATTCTTAGCTAGCATGCAAAAATAGGTGGTGGAATATTAGCATGCTAAGAGTGATGTCACCAAAAATAGCAGAGTAGGGAACTCCAGGGCTCCATTCCTCCACAAAAGCAACTATTGAGCTGGCAAAAAACAGACAAAAATCAACTTTTGCAGAACTCTGGAATCCAGTCAAAAGCTTACAACCACCAGATAAAGACATGGTGAAGAAAGAAGCCGCTGTACTTTGGCAAGAGAGTGTTGTGGCGTTTTTAAGGGCCTGCCTACCATCCCCCACGCCACAGATCCACAGCAGCCATGAACATCTTAAAAGCAGCAAGAGGGAACTGACAGATCATGACAAAAGAGGAAGCAGGAGAGCAAAGGCCTTTCCATGAAGCCTTTCCTCCTCGACCCTCGTGAGGCTTGGAAGGGCAGAAAGGCAGGGAGAGGGGAAGAGCCTGACCCACCCCAAAGGCAGTCCATGCTCACCCTCACAGATGCGTGTGTGCCCACTGAGGTGGTAGCCAGGTGGGCACTCACACTGGAAGCTGCCAAAGGTGTTGACACAGCCGCCCCCTTGACACAGCCCTGGCAGCTCTCGGCACTCGTTGATGTCTGTCAGGAAGTAAGGAAGCCATGCTTGGGAGCTAAGCCCATGTAGAGGACTTAGGGGACACCCATACCATGCTCTGGGATGTCCATGTCCCTCTCGAGGATCCCCAAGAGCTGTCCCATGGCTGATAGACATTTGAAGGGTCTATCTTGATGGCTGGACACAAACTCTCTTGAGTTAATGTTACCCTAAATTCAACTCCATTCCCTTCATCTGTTAGTCCATTCTCCCGTCCACCACATAGTCTTCTCTGATAGAGGAATAGATAGCCTTCTTCCTCCAGATAGAGGATAGTCTTCTCCAACCTCATCACTCCCTATGGAAAGGATGGATGGGAGGTTGGATGAATGGATAGATGAGTGGATGGATGCATGGACATGATAACAGTGGATGGGTAAATAAATAAGTGGTTAATGAATGAGCTGACGAGTGGATGGATAGGAAGGTGGATGGATAGGTGAGTAGATAGATAAATGGGTGAATGGGTGGATAAGTGGATGGATGGATGGATGGAGGATGGGGGATGAATGGATGAATACATGGGGGATGGAAGATGGATGGAAGGGCTGATGAATGGGGGGAATAGAAAGGGAGAAGGGAACGGGTGGATGGGAAATGTGTGGATGGGTGGATGGATGTATTGAGGATGGATGGGTAAATGGGGGATAGATGGATGGGTGAATAGATGGATAAAAGAATGAGAGATAGATGGGTGGGAGATGGATGGAAGAATGGGAAATAGGTTAAGGATGGACAGATGGTGGCTAGATAAAGAACGGGGAATGGATGGATACAAGAATAGCAGAGGGATGAGTGGGGGATGGATGAATGGGTGGATGGAGCATGGTTGGATGGAAGGATGGAGGGATGGATGGATGAATGGAAGGATGAATGGAAGGATGGATGAATGAGTAGATAAAGGATAGTTGGATGGAAGTTTGGAAGGAAGGACAGATGAATGGGAAGATGGAGGATGGTTGGGTGGAAGGATGGATGGACGGAAGAATGGGTGGATGGAAGGATAAATAGACAGAAGGATGGGGGATAGACAGAAGGATGGAGAATTGATGAAGGGTGGGGATAAATGGGTGAATGGATGGATAGAAGGATAGGAGAGGAACGAGTGGGGGATGGATGAATGGGTAGATGGAGGATGGTTGGATGGGTGCAAGGATGGATAGATGAAAGGATGGGTGGAAGGATAGATGAATGGATGGATGGAAGGACGGGTGGATGGAAGGATGAATGGACAGAAGAATGGGGGATGATGCAAGAATGGGGGATAGATGAAGAATGGGGAATGAATGGGCGAATAGGTGGATGGATAGAAGGATAGGAGAGGGATGAGTGGGGGATGAATGAGTGGGTAGATGGAGGATGGTTGGATAGAAGGATGGAAAGAAGGATGGATGAATGGGTACATGGAGGATGGCTGGATGGAAGGATGGATGGAACAATGAGAAGAAGGATAGATGGATGGATAGAGGAATGGATGGATGAATGGGTGGAAGGATGGATGAACGGATGGATGGATGGATGGATGGATGAATGGATGGATGGAAGGAAGGAGGGATGGATAGATGGAAGGAGGGATGGATGGATGAATGGGTGGAAGGATGGATGAATGAGTGGAAGGATGGATGGATGGATAGATGGATGGGTGGAAGAATAGATGAATGGGTGGAAGAATGGATGAATGGGTGGAAGGATGGATGGATGGATGGACAGATAGATGGAAGATGGATGGATGAATGGATGAATGGGTAGGAGGATGGATGAATGGGTGGAAGGATGGATGGATGGAAGGATGAATGGACGAAAGAAAGGAGAACGGATGAAAGAATGGGAGACAGATGAAAGGATCAATAAACCAACAAGTGGAAGAAATGGCTGAAAGAATAGATAAAAAATTCAACACAAACTAAAAGCATACTGTGGTCCTGCTGCCCAGCCTCCAGGTGGGAAGATCTGCCCCATCCCAGGACAATACTGCTCAACTCTGCACTTTGGTGAGGTGGAGATGAGAGAAAAGCCAGTCTCTAGGCAGACAGATGGGTGGATGGTCTGCCAGGAACTCACCTTCCAGAATGACAGTGACGGGGTTAGGCCGGAAGCCCTCACCACCCGGGCACAGGGTTCTGTACTCAGCTGTAAGGGAAACAGTCTCCTGTGAGGTGGGGTATTTGGGCAAAGCTTAGGGGAAACAGGGAGTGACAGCAGGAAGCCTAAAAAGGACTCAAGAGTGGACCCCATCCTTCTACTGTACTAACTACATTCCCATATTTCTTTAGCCTCTTAGGGCCAAGAGACTTTGGCCAGTCCTGGCACTGCTTGTGTGTGTGTGTGTGTGTGTGTGTGTGCATGTGCATGTGTGTGTGCATGCACGTGTGTGTGTAAATGTGGGCTCCCATTCAACATGTGAGCAGATGAGTCACATGGCAGTGGCTGGGGGTAGGAAGGAGAGATGATTCCTTCTGATCCAAAACCATATCCTCATGTAACTGCAAGTTTCCCCTAGGCAAGGAAGACCCTGGACATTCTCACACACACACACACACACACCCCTGAATAGATGGGCAGGTACCTCCCTGTTTCATACCTGAGGCCTTTGCACATACTGTTCTCACTGCATTGCACATCATTCCACCTACTCTGCCAGGAAAACTCCTACTCATCCTTCAAAACCTCACTCAAGCCTTCTCCCCTGGAAAGCCTTCCCCTACCCTCTTCTCTACAGCTTTCTCCTGAGCTACGGCTATGCCTCAAAAAGACCCTTAAGCCAGCTCTGCTCTCATAGTCCTGAAACTGGTAGCTTAAAGCTGAGGGAGAAGCAGAGTACAGAAGCTGTGGCTCACCCTTCTCTGAGTCTCCAGCCCCCAGCACATGACACAGAGGAACTCTCAAGGTTTGTTGACTGACTGAGTGATCAAGTTAATATAAACACAGAGAATTTACAGAAAGCAACCTTGGAGAGAGTCCCAGCCAATGAACTACCAAGAGTACCCTGTGTGACCCAGGATGAGCCCCCCTCCTTCCCCAGTTCTCGGTTTTCCTGTCACCTAAGGGCCCCCCCGATTAGCAGAGATGACTCCCTAAGCTCCCAGATCTCGGTAGCTCAGGTTACGGTGCTCACTGGTGTTGGTCACAGGGCACAGCTCACAGGGGTTGCCCCAGGCGTGGCCTAGGGAGCAACAGCAGGAAGCCCGGGAGACACCAACTCCGATCTCAGCACTGCAGGAAATGCCGCCATCCCCTCGGTCATGCGTCTCCAGGAAACAGTTTCCGACCCGAGTGTCTGAACAGGCAGAAGAAGGGGATGGTTAGCAGGTGTTGGGGGGAAAGCTGTATGTGTGTGTGTGTGCATGCATATGTCTGTTTCAGCAAGTGACAAGAACAACCACTCTTGCTGGATACCAGCAGATGTCCCATTTGTCAGGAGCAGGTAGAGTTGAACACGTTGACATCCGAGTTAACTCAGGGGAAGTCCCACCCACCTCCGCTGACCCCAGAACCCTGATCTGGAGCTGAGCATGGACTCACCCACGCAGCCCACTCCGCTGGGGTTCAGCTCAAAATCCTGGAGGCAGCTGCAGATGTAGCTGCCAGGGGAGTTAATGCACACACCGTTAATGCAGTTCACCGGGTCTGCACATTCGTTGATGTCTGTGGGGAGGAGGCGAGATCCTCAGCAGGATGCCCTCCCTCGGCTCCCCTCCCTCCTGGCTTCATCCCGGGAAACTGTAGCCCTTGCTCAAGGTCAACTTCTGGGCACTAGATTGTGGGACAATGTCGTGTCCTTTCCTGAGAAGAAACCTAAAGGGACAGGAGCCTCCAGTCTGTCCTGTCCCCTCCAACCCCATTCCCTCTCCTGCACGGTTCTGCTTGGCAGTTTTGTTCATTGAACTCTACCTGCCCTGGGTTCCATACAGTCAACATATGAAAACTATATCTATTTTATTTACTTAATTTATTGATGTTTAGAGGCAGGGTCTTGCTGTTTTGTCCAGGCTGGAGTGCAGTGGTGCAATCATGGCTCACT
Source organism: Cacajao melanocephalus (assembly GCA_963573385.1). NCBI lineage: Eukaryota > Metazoa > Chordata > Mammalia > Primates > Pitheciidae > Cacajao > Cacajao melanocephalus. Next base: position 36,377 of record CAUYLG010033168.1, on the reverse strand, counting down.
GCAGCCTCAAACTCCTGGGCTCAAGGGATCCTTCTGCCTCAGTCTTTGAAGTAGCTGGGACTGCAGGTGTGCCCCACAATGACCAGCTAATTTTTTATTTTTATTTTTTAGAGATGGGGTCTCACTGTGTTGCTCAGGCTGGTCTCCAAGTCCTGGCCTTGAGTGATCCTCCCACCTCAGCCTCCCAAAGTGTTGAGATTATGGGCATGAGCCACCACACCCAGCCAAAACCCATATAGTGAAAATACTTTCAAACCATCAGTTAGCAAACTCCAACCTGTAGGCCAAATCTGGTCTACCACCTGTTTGTGTCAATAAAGTTTTATTGGTACAAGGGCCACATTCATTCATTTACATATCGCCTGTGGTTTGCTTTTGAGCTACAATGGCAGCGTTAAATCATTATCACAGAGACTGACCATGTGGTCTGCAAAGCCAAAAATATTTACCATCTGCCCATTTCTAAAACACACAGAGGTGGGAGACCCTTTTGGCAGCTAGGGTGGAGGGGCCTCTTCAATCACTGAACTTATTCAGTAGGGGAACAGGAACAAGAAATGATGGGGACATCAGGCAAGCGCCCCTCCCCACCACCACCACTCCCACCAAGACTCCAGGTGGGGGATGCTTGAGAAGAGATCTGAGCACAGTGAGGGAGCGGGTCATGTCTCCTGCCCCAACTCCTGGTCTCTCCTCTCCCCTTCCAGCCCAGATGACCTCACACCTGTGCAGTTGCCACCCGCTTGGTCCAGTTCGTAGCCACCATCGCAGATGCAGCGGAACATTCCAGGCAGGTTCTCACAGCTCCCGAACGCACAGAGGTTTCCTTGCACACACTCGTCCACATCTGCGGGGACCCTGGGTCAGCCTGCCCCACCCAGAGTCTGCGGCAGAGACCCACCCATTCTGTCCTCTGCCCTGCTGGGCCCAGTCTCACCCTGGCAGGCCCGGTGATCCTCGGTGGGGTTGAAGCCCATCTCACATTCGCAGCGGTACCCACCAGGCACATTGAGGCACTGTCCATTGTCACAGAGGTCCACGTTCTCAGCACATTCGTCCCTGTCTGAGGGGGTCCCAAGATTCAGAGGGCTGGTGGCTGGTGGGCCAGCACCCATGCAGGGTGCACAGGAGGCTTCAGTCACTGGAACACTTTGCTGTCAGCCAGAGCCCCAGGCAAGTAGTTCTGGGGACTCAGTCCCTGACTCGGGGGTGGGAGGCAAGTAGGGAAGGGAGACGTGGTTTGGGCTCTTGGACTCCAGAAGGGACCCAGTCACTCTGGATCCAGGAAGGAAGGCAGCCAGGAAGTTAAATGTCCCATGTATTTAAGGGTTCAAGGGAGCCATGGGCAGGCAGCAGCACCCCCTGGGCTGAGGACACAGCCTCTCCAGCACCCATGGAGCGGTGAGTGAGTCAGAAGGAGTCAGGAGGTCGAGTGACCATGGCGGGCACCATGAATTGAGCCCCTGTGGCTGTCCCTCTGGGGCCTCTGCCCTCCCACGCCCCTAGTCTCACCTTCGCAGGAGAAACCATCCCCAGCAAAGCCCTGGCGGCAGGTGCAGCGGTAGGAGCCGGGGACATTTTGACAGCTGCCTCTCGGGCTGCACCGGTGTTCCCAGGTGACGCATTCATCCAGGTCTGCAGGAGACGGAGCCCAGACCCCTCACCCCATAGTATGTGCATTGGGTGGGGGCAGAAATACCCTCCAAACCTCCAACTCTGACTTCCCCCACGGCAGACACCCCCGGACCTCACCCTCCCACTGCCTTGCCCCCCACCTACCTCTTCTGCTTTGCTCTGACTCCTTGACCCCAGGTACTCACCATGACATTCGAAGCCATCCCCCACCCAGCCTGGCAGGCACCTGCAGCCGAAACTCCCCGGGATGTTGTGACAGGAGGCGTGGCTGTCACAGCTGTGTCCTCCAACCTCGCATTCATCCACATCTAAAGGGAGAGGACGCACAGTGGCGAGACCCAGTCACAGGAGCAAAGAATCGGTGCAATAGCAGCTAAAAGGGCAGGGACTCTTCTACTCTAGGGGAGAGCTGGCCCAGAAAGCCTCCTCCCACCCACCAGGGGAGCTTCCATCTTTACCCAGAGCCCAGAGGAAGACCCCCAAACCTAACAGGCATGACTCCCAGCAACCCTCAGAAATGATCTGAAATAGCAGCACGAGAGACATTAAGAGTGACTGTCTGAATGAACATGCCCCCTTTCCAAGGCATGATTTCCCTGTGCACCAGTGTTTCCAATCCAGAGTCAATTCTGCATCACCCTTATAATCTCTGCCATGTTCAAACATGGGTGAGCTACTGTCACTCAACGTTTCTTTAGCACACTTCTGTTTTCCCTGACATACATGTGTTTTAAAAGACAATTTTGGATCAACATCAACAACCTCTAAGAAGTCATGGGCTTGATGCTCCGTTATGTAACATTTGTTTCTAATACACACAAAAATAACCATGTAACTGGAGCGGATAGAATTGTGTCCCCTTAGAAGGTATCTTCAAGTCCTAAACCCTGAAACCCGTGAATGTGACCGTATTTGGAAACAGGGTTTTCATAGATGTAACTAAGTTAAGATGAGGTCATCGGATTAGGGTAGGCTCTGATCTGGTGACTGGTGTTCTTCTGAGAAGGCTGTGTAGCCAGATGCAATGGCTCACACCTGTAATCCCAGCTACTTGGGAGGCCAAGGTGGGAGGATCGCTTGAGGCAAGGAGTTTGAGACCAGACTGGGCAGCATAGTGAGACCTGTTTCTACAAAAACACTTTTTTTTTTTTTTCTGAGGCATGGTTTCACTCTGTCACCCAGTCTGGAGTGCAGTGCAGTGGTACAATCATAGCTCACTGCAGCCCGGATCGCCTGATCTTAAGCAATCCTCCAGCCTCCACCTTCTGAATTGCTAAGACTACAGGTGAGCACCACCATGCCTGGCTGACTTTTTAAAATTTTTAGTAGAGACAAGGTCTTGCTATGGTGCTTAGGCTGGTCTCGAACTCCTGAGCTCAAGCAATCCTTCCACCTTGACCTCCCAAAATGCTGGCATTACAGAAATGAGTCACCATGCCTGATCAACAAAAACTTTTTAAAAAATTATTTCAGCATGGTGGCATGCACCTGTAGTCCCAGATACTCAGGAGGCTGATGTGGGAGGATTGCTTGAACCCAGAAGTTTAAGGCTATGAACTAGTTCATGAGCTATGATCACACCACTGCACTATAGCCTGGGTGACACAGCCGGGGCTCATCTTTAAAAATTAGATACTGATGGGTGCAGTGACTTGTGCCTATAATTCCAACAAAGTGGGAGGCTGAAAATTACTTGAGTCCAGGAGTTCAAGACCAACCCAGGCAACCAAGAAAAACCCTATTTCTACCAAAAAAAAAAAAAAAAAATTAGCTGAGTGTGGTGGCACATGTGGGAGGCTGAGGTGGGAGGATCACCTGAGCCTGGAGAGGTGGAGGCTGCAATGAGCTATGATCGCATCACGGCACTCCAGCCTGGGAGACAAAGTGAGACACTGTCTCAATAAATAAATAAAAAATAATAAATGAAATAAATGTAAAAAAATGAAAAATAAAAAATAGATATACAGAGGGAAGAAGGCCTTCTGAAGATAGAGACGGAGACTGGAATGACGCATCTACAAGCTGAGGAACGCCAAGGAGGCGTGCAGCGGGTTCTCCCTCTGCACCCCAAGAACGCACTAACCCTGCAGACGCTTTGATTTCAGACTTCTGGCTTCTAGAACTGTGGCCTGAGCTGCAGTGCAGTGGCGTGATCTTGGCTCACTGCAACTTTTGCCTCTCAGGGTCAGGCGATTCTCCTGCCTCAGCCTCCCAAGTAGCTGAAATTACAGGTGTGCCCCACCACACCTGGCTACGTTTTTTTGTATTCTTAGTAGAGACAGTGTATCACCATGTTGGCCAGGCTGGTCTTGAACCCCTGACCTCAGGTGATCCACCCACCTCAACCTTTCAAAGTGCTGGGATTACAGATGCAAGCCACCCTGCCCAGACTAATTTTCAAAAATTTTGGCTGGGCGCAGTGGCTTACGCCTGTAATCCCAGCACTTTGAGAGGCCGAGGTGGACAGATCACCAGAGGTTGGGAGTTTGAGATCAGCCTGACCAATATGGAGAAACCCGTCTCTACTAAAAATACAAAAAAAAAAAAAAATTAGCTGGACCTGGTGGCACATGCCTGTAATAGCTACTCAGGAGGCTGAGGTAGGAGAATCGCTTGAACCCGGGAGGTAGAGGTTGTGGTGAGCCAAGATTGCACCATTGCACTTCAGCCTGGGCAACAAGAGTGAGACTTCGTCTAAAAAAAAAATTTTTTTTTAAATAGAGACGCGGTTGCTGTCTCTATTAATGCTGCAATATGGCCATGTGATGTATCCATGTTGCCCAGGCTGGTCTCAAACCCATGGGCTCAAGCAATCCTCCCGCCTCGGCCTCCCAAAGTGCTGGTATTACAAGTGTGAGCCACCTTGCCTGGTGGAGAATCACTTTATTTCTTTTCTTTTGAGACAGGGTCTCACTCTTGTCACCCAGGCTGGAGTGCAGTGGCACTATCTTGGCTCACTTCCACCTCCATATCCTGGGTTCAAATGATTCTCCTGCCTTAGCCTCCCGAGTAGCTGGGATTACAGGTGTATGCAACTATGCCTGGCTATTTTTTTTGTATTTTCAGTAGAGGTGGGGTCTCACCATGTTGGCCAGGCTGGTCTCGAACTCATGACCTCAGGCGATCCACCTACCTCAGCCTCCCAAAGTGCTGGGATTACAGGCATGAGCCACTGTTCCTGGCCTAGAGAATCAATTTCTAAGCCACCAATTGTGCGAGCATTTGTTATGGCAGCCACAGGGAACTAACACAATCACTATTCAAATGTTTAACTGTTCATCTTTGTATCACATAAAAATTATCAGGCATTCACATTTCAGAAATGCTGCTGCAGACACTTGGGGCTTCCCCTGCTGAGCTGTTCAGGGGAACCCCAGAGCACTGTACAGGACTATATAATCCCAGTTACTTGGGAGGTTGAGGCGGAGAATGGCTTGAACCCAGGAGGCAGAGGTTGCAGTGAGCTGAGATCGTGCCACGGCACTCCAGCCTGGGCAACAGAGTAAAGTTCTTGCTTTAACACAAGAAGCCATCCGTGGAAATTTATGAGAATGAATTCTGGCTGTGCTGTGCCCTGGGGGATGGAAACAGACCCCATGATTCTCAAAATGGTTCCATGGAGTCCCCTCTGCCCGCACCGCTGACCGCCGGCTCACCAGAGCAGCCTGTGGCGCCCTTCCTGACCATGTAGCCCTGCTGACAGTGGCAGACAAAGGAGCCCTTCGTGTTCTCGCAGTCCCCGTGGAGGCAGATGTGAGGGTTCAGGTCACACTCATTCACATCTGTTGGGGAAGAGAGCGTGAGGTCTGAGGACTGGGTGCAGGGGTGATAGGAGAGGAAGTGGGTAAGGGTGGGAGGGAGAGCACCAGCATTCCTGACTGTCCCACCTCAAGGGTTCTCTCTACTAGGATTCTCTTTCTTTTCTCCAGGGGCTGGAAGCTCCCTCTGTGTCCACTCTTGGGCAGCTGGGAGTGTTCTATGAGTGCTTCACAGCGCACATTCCAAGGAACACACTAGGTATGTGTTTCCAAAAGTATTTTACGGTCAAATATATTTAGAGAAGGCTGGGATCATCAAAGCTAACCGGCGTTTCCTCCAGGACTTTTCAGAGGCTTTACGCCAACATGCACAGTGGATCTGCAACAGGGGCATGGAGCACACCGCACACCCTAAATGCATTTGCTCACAAGACCCATCACTGACATGCTGGCTCTCCGAGACTCCTGTAAGCTGGAACTCTCTAAGCTCTTTAACCTTCACTGGGTTTCTTGGCAGGGAGTTACATTGTTACTTTCTGAAACTTCCACATGCTGGCCTCAGCTTTGTCCTGATAAGGCACCCAGTACACATCTGCTCCCCAGGCCCCAGGATGACCTGTAGCCAGGTCAGGACAGCAATCACCACCTTAGAGAACACAGTTCTGGCTGGGCATGGTGGCTTATGCCTGTAATCCCAGCACTTTGGGAGGCTGAGGCAGGTGGATCACTTGAGGTCAGGAGTTCAAGACCAGCCTGGCCAACATGGCGAAATCCTGTCTCTTCTAAAAATACAAAAATTAGCCAGGTGTGGTGGTGCATGCCTGTAATCCTAGCTACCTGGGAGGCTGAGGCAGGAGAATCACTTGAACCCAGAGGCAGAGGATGAGGTGAGCTGAGATTGTGCCACTGCACTCTAGCTTGGGCGGCAGAGTGAGACTCTGTTTCAAAAAAAAAAAAAAAGGGAACACAGTTCTGAGTTTCTTTCCCACCTTGTACACTGTCCTCTGTCAGAAACCCCTTTGTCTTTGGTGATCTAGAACAGGACACAATCCTCTGATAGGTGTTGGGTATGTAGTATTAAACAAATGTCATTGCAAAGAGCAAGGTTTGGAGAATTCTGCTTCCATTATGTAAATGAGATCTCATGGGCTTTGGAGAGCAGGCTTGGGGGACTGGAGGCTCTTAAATGGAACACCAAGCGCTGTTACAAAGCCTCATCTCCCTACCTGCGAATGGCAGGAGTGGGACCTGGCGTCTGTCATGCCTATGTGCCACCTAATGGAAGACCTGGTGTGTGAATTTTGACACCGCCTCCTCCACCCCCCCGATCCAGCTCCTCACCAACACACGTCCTCATCTCTGGCGTGGCCGTGAAACCATCATAGCACAGGCAGCGGTGACCCCCCAGCGTATTGCTGCAGTGGCCTTGGTCACAAATGCCGGGGTTCTCGTCACACTCGTCCACATCTGGGAGAGGAGGGTTGGGGACTGTGCTCAGCTTTGCCCTGATAGACCACCCAGTACACATCTACTCCCCAGGCCCCAGGACGACCTGTAGCCAGGTAAGCACAGCGATGGTCACTCGAGTAGCCTGGGGGTGCTCAAGCAGTTCTGAGTCTCTATTCCACCTTATTTACCCTCCTCTGCAAAAACCCCAGGGTCTCTCCCACAGGGTCAGCAGCCTGCCTGGGGCCAGGACCACAGGTCAGGCAGGGGGCGTGCCTCAAGTCTGGCTGGCTTCACTATGCCCCTTACCTGTTTAAAACAATTTTAAGTTGTTAGCCAATCAGGTTTTACTTTAGATTGTGAGGTCTGGCTCCAGCCAACGGAGATCAAACACAGCAGTAATGACGACCCCAAATGCGTAAAAAATAAATACTTTTCCTTTGTTCGTTGTACTCTCATGACAAAATGACTAGCAAGAGCACCCTTCTTGCAGTCCAGAAAGTAAAAACTGCTTGCTAAAAAATCCTTTGCCTCAGCCAGGCACGGTGGCTCACATCTGTCATCCCAGCACTTTGGGAGGCCGAGGCGGGAGGATCACAAGGTCAGGAGTTTGAGACCAGCCTGACCAACATGGTGAAACCCCGTCTCTACTAAAAATACAAAAATTAGCTGGGTGTGGTGGCAGACACCTGTAATCCCAGCTACTGAGGAGGCTGAGGCAGGAGAATTGCTTAAACCCTGGAGGTGGAGGTTGCAGTGAGCCGAGATGGCGCCACTGCACTCCAGCCCAGGAAACAGAACGAGACTCCATCTCCAAGAGAAACAAAAATCCTTTGTCTCAGTACTAATTTTTCTTTGCAACACCGAGCATCTGTTTCAAACAACTATGCTGGGCTGGGCTCTGGGCCAGTGAAGAGCCAGACTGAACCCTCCTCCTCACCCCCCACCCCAGGCAGTGAGAAGAGGCTGTGCCCACCTACCTGCACATGCCCTTCCATCGGGCATCAGCGAGTAGCCCTGCCCACAGCTGCACCTGTAGCTGCCCTCGGTGTTGATACAGTGCACTTCACACCCACCATTCTGGACCCGGCACTCGTTGATGTCTGCAGGATGCAGGGCAGACAGGGGCTGGGGTTGGGGGAAGGGGATCCAGCATGGGGTGGAGGCTGGCTTGCGGGTGGGAGCAGAGTGGAGTTGAGGTGAGGGTGGGAGGGGCTGCCGCTATGGCTGGGGCCAGCAGGTGGGCACAGTCTCACCCACGCAGCCCTGGCGGTCAGGTGTGCCCTGGAAGCCGGCATGGCAGGAGCACTGGAAGGCACCGATGACATTGACACACTGGCCGTGGGGACACAGGCCATCCCTCAGGGAGCACTCGTCGATGTCTGTGGGGGATTGCAGGTGAAAGACAGGCCTGTGCCCTATCTGCCATCTGTGGGACGATGAGACATACTGGGGCACACACGCTTGCTAAGGAGCTCACGCTGCTGGCATTGGCACAGCCCCACGTGTGCCTGTCCATTCACTCACATTCACTCACATGCAAACACACTCACCCTTGTATAAACACGGACACCCATGTGACATGTGACTGCTAACACAGACTCACAAACACACCTTTGCACCCACTCACATGTGAACACATTTGCCCTTGACACATACATGCACACTCATATACACACTCACACTCAGGTGCACACTCCTACATTCACAACACAACTTACATCCACTTGCACACAAACACACTCACCCTTGTATAAACACAGACACCCAGATACACACCCCCGGTGCTCACTCAGACTCACAAACACACCTTTGCACCCACTCATGTGTGAACACACCCTCATATAAATGTATTCATAACCAAATAGTAGATGCATTCATAGCCAAATACACACTCAAACCCTCTTGTGTGTTCACACAGATGCACACACACACTCACATCAACTCACATGCAAACACTCCCCCTTGTACACAGACACCCAGATACACACCCCATGTGCCTGCTCACACAGACTCACAAACACACCTTTTGCACCCACTCACGTGTGAATCCACACTCACCCTTGACACACACACACTCAGATACACAGTACACCCAAACAGACCCACCCACATGCACACTCAGATACACACACTCGGGTGCACACTCCTAAATTCACAACACACCTTACATTCACTTGCACACAAATACACTCACCTGTGTGTAAATATACATAAACACCCAGGGGCACAGACACCCATGAGCACACACAGACACACAAACACCCACATACACACTCACACACAAACACACCCCCGTGCACACTCACACAGATACAATACACACATAAACCCTCAAACATACCTGTCCTTGTGCAAACACACGTCCACACCCAGACACCCATACCCACAGGTACACCCACACAGACCCACTCACAAATACACCTCCCTTGTATAAACATGCATTTGCATCCAACTACACATCACATGCTCTTGCACACACACACACAGACTTACATACAAACACACCCACTCAGAAATTAGCCAGGCATGGTGGTGCATGCCTGACGTCCCACCTATTGGGAGGCTGAGGTGGGAGGATCACCTGAGCCCAGGAGGTTGAGGCTGCAGTGAACTGTGATCGTGCCACTGCACTCCAGCGTAGACACAAGTGAGAGCCTGTCTCAAACAAAACAAAGCAAAACACAACCACGCACATGCAAACACACTTGCCCTTGGTAGATGCCTTCATAGCCACATACTCAAACTCTCTTGTATGTTCACACAGATGCACATACACACACTCACATCTACTCACATGCAAACACTCCCCCTTGTACAGACACACACAGTCATACAAATGCACAAATGCTTGCCCTTGTACAGACACTCACACATGTGCGTGCTCCTCTGGACACACAAACACACTCCCAACATCTTGTATATAAACTCACTTACACATACAGGTACACACTGACACACACTTGCACACTCACACACAGGTATGGCCTCAGAGAGACATACACATGCCTGCCCTCTCACTCATCCAGCCCACATTCACCAAAGGCCCAGTCACTTTCACACACCGAGATGCACACTCACCCTCACAGGCAGTGCCCTCAGCCGTCAGCTCACGCCCAGGAGGACACTGGCACTTGTAACTCCCATCCGTGTTGGTGCAGGTGCCTTCCCGGCAGAGCAGTGGGTCCCTTGCACACTCATCCACATCTGAAGGTTTGTGTGGAAAGAGAGAGCAGGTGTAAAGGTGCTAACACAGGGAGGTAATGATGAGGCTCATGCTGGCTTCTCCCCACCACCTCCCCAGCCCCCTTCACCGCAGCTGGAGCCAGCAGAGCCTGGAGGCTCCTGGCTGGGATGACCCAGGGGAATGGGGTCTGCGCCAGGAGCAGAGACCAGCCAGATGGGGAGGGAGGCTGAGATTCTCAGAACAGAGGCCATGAAACTGACAGTTTTGGGGCCACTGGGAAAGGCGCTAAGAAGCCCTCCTCCATGTCCTGCAGAACACATCAGAGAGCTGAGGCCCAGTCACGCCAGGACTCAGGGCAGGGGGCAGGCAGCCTCTCCACGGCCTCATCACTCTTCAGCCACACAGGCGTCCTTTCATCCCTCAGACCCACCCCAGGGCCTTTGCACATGCTGTGCTGTTCTCCATTGTCTTCACCCTGTTCACCCCCAGTCTTTCTTTCCTTTTTTTTTTTTTTTTTGAGATGAAATCTCAGTCTGTCTGTCGCCCCTGCTGGAGTGCAGTGGCACAATCTTGGCTCACTGCAACCTCTGCCTCCCAGGTTCAAGGGATTCTACTGCTTCAGCCTCCTGAGGAGCTGGGATTACAGGCATGCATCACCACAGCTGGCTAATTTTTGTATTTTTAGTAGACACAGAGTTTCACCATGTTGGCCAGGCTGGTCTCAAAATCCCGATCTCAAGTGATCCACCTGCCTTGGCCTCCCAAATTGCTGAGATTACAGGTGTGAGCCACCATGCCCAGCCTTTTTTCTTTTTTGAGACAGGTTTTCACACTGACACCCAGGCTGCAGTGCAATGACACAATCACAGCTCACTGCAGCCTCCACCTCCTCGGTTCAAACTATCCTCCCACCTCAGCCTTCAGAGTAGCTGAGACTACAGGCAGGCATCACCGCACCCAGCTAATTTGCAGCTCCTCCCTCCTTCCGCCCCCTCCACCCACATCCACACAGCACCGCTGTCCCCACCCTCCCTCTCCTCAATGCCCACCCTGCCCGGGGTGCCCACCACACCCCTGCCTTGCAGTCACTGACCCAGGCACTCCTTCATCATCATGAAGCCGCTTTTGTAGCCGGGAAAACAATTGCACTCGAAGCTGCCCGGGGTGTTGACACAGGTGCCCTGGCCGCAGAGGTCAGGGGAGATGCGACACTCGTCGATATCTGTGAGGAGAGTGGGGCAGAGGTTGGAGGGGCTGTGTGTGCCAGATCAGGAGGCACAAGGCAGGGGGGTCCCTGTCCTTTGATGGGGGTGTGGGCTAGACAAAGCCTGTCTGCAGACATATGAGGCACAGGCCAAGAGGGGAGGGGTCCCTGGATGCAGACAAGATGGGGCGCCGGATGGGGCCATCAAATCTGTAGCTACGACAGGCGGAACAGAAGCCCCTAAAAGGAGCCGAGGAAATCCCTAACTCAACATGACAAGGGCAGGGAGTTTTCTCACAGCCCGGAGCTCTCTATTTTCTTTAATTTGGTGGTAGATTTGTTTATTTTATTTTTGTTTGTTTATTTATTTATTTATTTATTTATTTTTTAGAGAGAGGGTCTTGCTCTGTCGTCCAGGCTGGAGTGCAGTGACACAATCTCAGCTCACTGCAATCTCTGCCTCCCAGGCTCAAGCGATTCTCCTGCTGCAGCCCCCCGAGTAGCTGGGATTATGGGCATGTGCCACCATGTCTGGCTAATTTTTGTATTTTTAGTAGAGATGGGGTTTCACCATGTTGGCCAGGCTGGTCTCGAACTCCTGACCTCAAGTGATTCACCCACCTCAGCCTTCCAAAGTGCTGGGATTACAGGCATGAGCTACTGTACCCGTCCTTTATTTTTATTTTATTTTTTATTTTTATTTTTTGAGGCAGAGTCCTGCTCTGTCACCTGGGCTGGAGTACAACAGTGTGATCTCCGCTCACTGCAACCTCCGCCTCCTGGGTTCAAGCAATTCTCCTGCCTCAGCCTCCCTAGTAGCTGGGATTACAGGCACACACCACCACGCCAGGCTAATTTTGTATTTTTAGTAGAGACAGAGTTTCACCATGTTGGCCAGGCTGGTCTCGAACTCCTGACCTCAAGCGATCCACCTGCCTCAGCCTCCCAAAGTGCTGCGATTAAAAGGTGTGAGTCATCGTGCCCAGCCTGTTTTGTTTTTTTAGAGGCAGGGTCTTGCTCTATCACCCAGGCTGGAGTGCAGTGGTGCGATCACAGCTCACTGCAGCCTCAACCCCCTGGGAGCTCAAGGGATCCTTCTGCCTCAGCCTCTCCAGTAGCTGGAACTACAGTTAATGCCATAATAATTTTTTATTTTTTGCAGAGATGGAGGTCTCACTGTGCTGCCCAGGCTAGTCTCGAACTCTTGGGCTCAAGCGATCCTCCACCTCGGCCTCCAAAAGTGCTGGGATCATAGGCGTGAGCCACCACGCTGGCCCTGGAGGCCTCTAAAGGTCACCTTTGTCAGCCCCTTCTTTCATATTTTATTTTATTTTTGAGACGCAGTCTCATTCTGTCACCCAGGCTGGAGTGCAATGTCATGATCTCGGCTCACTGCAACCTCTGCCTCCTGGGTTCAAGTGATTCTCCTGCCTCAGCCTCCTGAGTAGCTGGGATTACAGGCACCCGCCACCACATCTGGGTAATTTTTGTACTATATGTACAGACAAGGTCGACCATGTTGGCTAGGCTGGGCTCAAACTCCTGACCTCAAGTGATCCATCTGCCTCAGCCTCCCAAAGTGCTGGGATTACAGGTATGAGCCATCAGACCTGGCCCACCCTCTTCTTTTATAGTCAGGGTCTCTGCAGCCCAGAGAGGGCAATGACATGCCCTAGGTCACACAGCACAGAGGTAGATACAAGAAGTGCCAGAAGAACCAGTATTGTCTCTATGTCTTATTCAAGCCCCCTATCCTTGCCAAGGATCACTCCCTCTCTAAGAGGCAGAGGTGGCACCTACCTATGCAGTTCCGTTCCTGGGCATCCAGGGTGAAGCCCCCGGAACAGGCGCAGTGGAAGCTGCCCATCGTGTTTCGGCAGGTACCATGTGTGCAGAGGCCAGGGAACGCCTTGCATTCATTCACATCTGAAGTATAGGACCATCAAATGTCACCAAACCACCCTGTCATCCCCAGGCTCGGGATCCATACACCAAGCCATCCCTGAGTGTTTAGTGCCTGGCCCTGCCCACGTCCCCTTTTCCCAGACACACCTCCCAACTCCAGGCTTCTGCCTGTGCCGTGCTCCTCCCCGTCCTTCCAGGGACCCGTCCCCTTTCCCAGCAGCACCTTTATAGAAAGGCCGGCCTGACAGGAAGTCCTGGCTGGCAAAGCCCAGCCCCCGTGGACACAGGCTGGCGAACTCCAGAGACTCGGGATCCGGGCAGGCCTCACAGTCGGCTCCCCATGCAGCCCCGACGGAGCAGCAGCAGACGTCCATCCGGTACTTGCCAGGCAGGGAGGCCCCACACTCATCCTCGTCCCATCGCAGGAAACATGGTTCCAATCTCACATCTGCACAGGGGAACACTCACCAGGTCCCCGCCCCTGCCACCCTGGGCCCGCTGCAAAACAGGTGTGCCACTCACTTGCTTTCAATTGGAAGCCTTCTCCCGATGTAATCAGGTTGAGGGGCAGAGTGAAAGGGGTGACTTCCTCTGGAGGTGGCAAGCACTGTTCTAAGCCCCTCTATCTATTTTTTAAAACGACTGATTGATTGATTTTTTTGAGACATAGTCTCGCTCTGTTGCCCAGGTTGGAGTGCAATGGTGAAATCTTGGCTCACTGCAGCCTCCACCTCCCAGGTTCAAGCAATTCTCCTGACTCAGCCTCCCAGGGAGCTGGGATTACAGGCGTGTGCCACCACACCTGGCTAACTTTTTTGTATTTTTAGTAGAGACAGGGTTTCACCATGTTGGCCAGGCTGATCTCAAACTCCTCAGCTCAAGTGATCCACCTGCTTCAGCTTCCCGCAGTGCTGGGATTACAGGCGTGAGCCACCGTGACTGTTTTTTGTTTTGTTTGTTTTGTTTTGTTTTTGACAGTTTCACTCTTGTCGCCCAGGCTGGAGTGCAGGCTCGAGTGCAATGGCACAGTCTCAGCTCACTGCAACTTCTGCCTCCTGGTTCAAGCGATTCTCCTGCCTCAGCCTCCTGAGTAACTGGGATTACAGGCACCTGCCATCATGCCTGGCTAATTTGTGTACTTTTGTAGAGATGGGGTTTCACCATGTTGGCCAGGCTGGTCTTGAACTCCTCAGGTGATCTGCTCTCCTTGGCCTCCCAAAGTTTTGGGATTCCAGGCATGTGCCACTGTGCCTGGCCACTAGGGATTTTTAGAGCAGTGAAACTACCCTGTATGACACCACGTGGTGAACATATGTCATTATACATTCGTCCAAACCCATAGAATGTCCAACACACCAAGGGTAAACCCTAAGGTGCTCTATGGACTTAAGAGATGATAACGATGTGTCTGTGCGGTTTCATTCATTGTAACAAATGCACCTTTCACTCCGGTGCAGATGCTGATAGTGGGGGAGTCTGTTTGCGTGTGGAGGGCGGTGCTGTGTGGAGCATCTCTGTACTTTCTGTTCATATTTGCTGTGAACCTAAAACCGCCCTCAAAGATAAAGTCTGGCTGTAATCCAAGCACACTGGGAGGCTGCGGTTGGGGGATCACCTGACGCCAGGAGTTTGAGACCAGCCTGGACAAGACAGTGAGACCCTGTCCCTACAAAAAAAAATTACCATTAAATAAATAAATTAGCTGGGTGCAGTGGTGCATACCTGTAGTCCCAGCTGCTCAGGAGATCAAGGTACAAAAATCACTTGAACCCCAGGAAGTGGAAGTTATAGTGAGATGAGAATGCACCCGTGCTCCAGCCTGGGTGACAGAGTGAGACCCTGTCTCAAGGAAAAAGAAAAAAAAAAAAAAACCTACCCAAATATCTTTCATGATGTGTTAGCCAGAGTCGGAGGATCTCAAAAGATGCCTTAAATCTCTCCTGTTCTTTGAGTCGCTGGGGGTGAAGGGAATGAAGGAAGGGTAGATGCCCCGTGTTCGGAGCTTGCCTGGACTCACCCATGCACAGCCGGCCCGAAGCGTCCAGCATCAGGCCTTCAGGACACTCGCAGCGGAAAGACCCAGCGGTGTTGACACAACGCCCATTGGGACAGACCCCTGGGAAGGACTCACACTCGTTCACATCTGGAAAGTGGAAGGCAAGGAGGAGGGGAAGCTGGAGGGTCCAGGGAGGGGCAGGGTGCTGGCCGGCCGTTCCCCTGGGGTCTCAAGTTGTCCTTCGGGAGGAAGGAATGGGACGGGGAGCCTGGGGACTCTCAAGAAGGCCTGGGGACCAGGGAGGGAGAACGTCTGTCCCCATCTCAAAAGACTCCAGGGCGGGGCTGGAGGTAGCACCCGTGATGCGCGCTTGCTTGTGTGAGGGTTCTGGAGTAGGGGGTGAGCTGGACACGGGCAGGGAGTTACCATCACAGGTAGCACCCGTCATCCGGGCAAAGCCCCGAGCACAGGTAGGGTCTGCAATTGAGAGAACAGGAGTGAAGAAAGGAGTCACTCTTTCATGCCAGCCCCAGGGGGGACCCGCTGCCCCGTTCAGGGCTTTACCCATGGGTGCCCGCGCAGGCACCGCGGCCACGCAGGGAGGCCTCGAGGAGAGTGTTACCAATCTCGCAGCGTTCGCAGGGGCTCCCCCAGGCTGCCCCAAGGGTGGCGCAGCACTCGGACCGCAGGGTGGCTCCCTGAAGGTTCACCTCACAGCGGCTCTCCTGGATCTTCAGCCAGCAGGTGCCCTTGGTGCTATCTGGGGAGAAAAGGCGGGTCACCTGTCTTACCAGCCGGGCCCACACCTGCACCCTGACTCACAGACGCCCAGCCTCTGGAATGCCGTTGGGCTCTGGGGCCACTCACCTAGGCAGACGGTACCAGAGGGGCCCTGCCGGCTGCCAGGGGCACATCTGCAGGTGTAGGAGCCAGCCACATTCTGACAGATGCCATTCCCGCAGGGGCTAGACAGGCACTCATCGATGTCTGCGGGGACAGCCCCCACCAGGTCCTGAGCAGCAGGAGGAGGAGCCTGACCTGGCCAGAACCCCTCCTCCCCAAGGGGCTGCTGCACCCGGTGGCACAGGGTGCACCCAGATGCACAAGTATGCAGAGGGCACTGGAATCAAATGTGCATGCAAGCACATGTGTGTGCTGCGCTGTGTGTGTACGCACTGTAAGAGACAGGAAATGCCAAATTGTTTTCTTTTCTTTTTTTTCTTAAGAGAGTCTTGCTCCCCAGGTTGGAGTGCAGTGGCACCCGGGTCACTGCAACCTCTGCCTCCCAGATTCAAGCGATTCTCATGCCTCAGCCTCCCAAGTGGCTGGGATTACAGGCATGTGCTATAATGACCAGCTAATATTTTTTGTATTTTTTTTTTTTGAGATGGAGTTTTGCTCTTGTTTGCCCAGGCTGGAGTTCAATGGCGCAATCTCGGCTTACCGCAGCCTCCGCCTCCTGGGTTCAAGTGATTCTCCTGCCTGAGCCTCCCGAGTAGCTGGGATTACAGGCATGCACCACCACACCTGGCTAATTTTTTGTATTTTTAGAGACAGGCTTTCTCCATCTTGGTGAGGCTGGTCTTGAACTCCCAACCTCAGGTGATCCGCCCGTCTCAGCCTCCCAAAGTGCTGGGATTACAGGCATGAGCCACCACACCGGCCTTTTGTGTGTGTGTGTGTGTGTGTGTGTGTGTGTGCACGCGTGTGTGTGTTTATTAGAGACAAGGTTTCACAATGTTGGCCAGGCTGATCTCAAATTTCCAACTTCAGGTGATCCTCCTCAGCCTCCCAAAGTGCTGGGATTATAGGCGTGAGCCACTGCACCCGGCCCAAACCATTTTCTTACTCTCACCTTTAGCATAACACGGAACACATCAGTGATCAGATATGGGTTTTTTTTTTTCCAAGCTTCCCAATTCTCTGACATCAGCAGGGTATCCTATAATTCAATTCTGGTGCTATCTGCCTGGAGTTAAAATCTGATCCTATGGGTTGAAGGCTCAGTTCCACAAGATTGTCATACACTTCAGATGCCAATTGCAAATCCAGGCCCCCAGAATTTCTGCCTTCTCCTCAGTTTGATCATCCGATAGAGTGGCTCACAGGACTCGGGGAAATACTTAACTTTCGTTTACTAGTTTATTATAAAGAATATTACAGGCTGGGCGTCGTGGCTTACGCCTGTAATCCCAGCACTTTGGGAGGCTGAAGCAGGTGGATCACTTGAGGTCAAGAGTTCGAGACCAGCCTAGCCAACATGATGAAACCCCGTGTCTACTAAAAATACAAAACTTAACCAGGTGTGGTGGTGCACATCTGTAGTCCCAGCTACTCAGGAGGCTGAGGCAGGAGAATCACTTGAGGCAGAGGTTGCAGCAAGCCAGGATTATGCCACTACACTCCAGCCTGGGTGACAGATCAAGACTCTGTCTCAAAAAAAAAAATGAGTGTGTATGTAAATATGAGTGTATGTGTATCTTTGAGTGTGTGTGTCAATGTGTGTGAATATAGGTACATACACAAGTGTCTGAATATGCATATCTGTGTGCACATGCACACAGCATGTCTGAATGCATGTGTCTGTGTGTACACAGCATGTCAGCGTGTCTGGGTGTATGTATGCATGACACATGCAGCATGCATGACTGAATGTGGATGTGTGCATGGTGTTTCTGAGTGTGTGCCTGTGTGTCTTCTGTACACGTCACATGCAGCATGGGTGTGCGTGTGTGTTCGCACTGCATGCAGCATGCATGTCTGAGTGTGTGTGCATGGCTGTGTGTCCACACCTCATGCAGCATGTGTATCTGAGCGTGTGCATTTATGTGTGTGTGCACACTACAGAAAGCATGTGTGTATGTGAATAGAGGTAACATGTAAGCATCTTTGAGCATGTACATGCCTGTGTGTCTGCGTGCACACGCCACATACAGAGTGTGTCAGGGTGTGTGTGTTTGCAGACCCATGTGAGTTGGGACCCTGTACCTTCACAGGTCTCAGTGTCCTGCCAGAAGCTGAAGCCCTGGGGGCAGGAGCAGCTGTAGCTGCCAGGGCTGTTCTGGCACCACCCGTTGTCACACAGGAGGCTGTTGAGGGCACACTCATCCAGGTCTGCAAGGTGGGGGTGGGAGAGAGGGTGAGGGGTCTGCAGTGGGAGAAGCTGCCCACACATCCCCCCAGGTGCCATGCTCACCTATGCAGTCCTTGCCTGAGGCACCTGCCTCATAACCCAGGTTGCAGATGCAGCGGTAGCTGCCCTGAAGGTTCTCACACATGCCATTGGCACAAACCTCAGGGTCCAGAGCACACTCGTTGATATCTGCGGCAGGAGGGGGTATGTCAGCTGTGGCAGCAGGAGGGCGTGTCCCGGCGCACCAGGGATCTCTAGAAGTCAGATTCCGCAAGGCCAGAGCTCCAGCCCAGACCCAGCCTCATTTCCTCTAAACCAGGGTTTCTCAGCCTGGTCACTGCTGACCTTTGCAGCCGGATCATTTTTTGCTGCAAGGGGCCATCCTGTGTATTTTAGGATATCAAGCAGCTCCCGTGGCCTCCACCCATGAGACATCAGTAGCACCCCCCACCATCAGTATTGCTCTGGACATTGTCAAACGGCCTCGGTGGGGCAGGGGGCAAAATTAGTCCCAGTTTGGAAATAGTGGTGCAAACATCCATACAGTGGTGCCGTAATAAAAATAAAAGCAATTCTAGGCTGGATATGGTGGCTATCACCTGTAATCCCAGCACTTTGGGAGGCTGAGGTGGGAGGACAGCTTGAGTCCAGGAGTTTGAGATCAGCGTGGGCAATGTAGTGAGACCCCATCTCTAAAAAAACTAAATTTTTTTTTTTTTGAGACAGGGTCTCACTCTGTCACTCAGACTGGAGTGCAGTAGTGCAATCTTGGCTCACTGCAACCTCCACCTCCCTGGTTCAAGTGATTCTCGTGACTCAGCCTCCCAAGTAGCTGGGAATACAGGTATCTGCCACCGTGCCAGCTAATTTTTGTATTTTTGGTAGAGATGGGGTTTCACCATATTGGCCAAGCTGGTCTGGAACTCCTGGCCTCAAGTGATCCACAACCCTTGGCCTCCCAAAGTGTTGGATTACAGACGTGAGCCACAGCGCCTGGCCGAAAATTAAACTTTTAAAAAATTGGCTGGGCATGGCGGCTCATATCTGTAATCCCAGCACTTTGGGAGGCCAGGGTGGGTGGATCACTTGAGGCTCGGACTTTGAGACCAGCCTGGACAACATGGCAAAACTCCATCTCTACTAAAATAATTAAAAAAAAAAAATTAGCTGGGTGTGGTGGCGCATGCCTGTAATCCCAGCTATTTGGGAGGCTGAGCCAGGAGAATTGCTTGAACCCAGGAGGCAGAGGTTGAAATGAGTTGAGATCACGCCCCTGCTCTCCAGCCTGGATAACAGAGCAAGACTCTGTCTGAAAAAAAAAAAAAGAAGAGAAGAGAAAAGAAAAGAAAAACAAATTAGCAGGTCATGGTAGTGAGTGCCCATAGTCCCAGCTACTCAGGAGGTATCGCTTGAGCCCACAAGGTCGAGGCTGCAGTGAGCCATGATTGCACCACATCACTCCAGCCTGGGCAATAAGCAAGATCCCATCTCTAAAAAAGGGTGGGGGGAAATTGGACACAGACATGCATACAGGGAGAATGCCATGTGAAGATGGAGGCAGAGATGGGGTGACATTTCTACAAGCCAAGAAATGCCAAAGATTGCTGGCCACCACCAGAAGCTGGGGAGATGTCCGGGACAGATTCTCCCTCAAAGCCTCCAAGGGAACCAGCCCTGCCCGCACCTTGGTCTCGGACCTTGGCCTCTAGGACTGTGAGAGAATCAACTTCTGTTGTTGAAGCCGTCCTGTCTGGGGCATTTTGTTAAGGGAACCCTGGGCAAACTCCCACAGCCCCCAATCACAGCTCTCCCCATATCTGGTAGGGCAGGCTGGTTGCTGCTTGGAGGGGCTGGGCTCACTTACCTCGACCATCCGTGGTAATGCCAAGCCCACTGCTGCATAGCACCTGGAACTCCGCTAAGGGGATAGAGGAGCAGAGCAAGATGGGTCAGGGAGCTTAGTCAGGGCTTGGATTCAGCCATGGGCAAGGATGAGGCCCCCTGGTCTTGGGCAAGAGTGTGGGACTAAGACGCAACTCCACATCCCTGTGGGGGGAGAGCAACACCCTTCAGCCTCTTTTTGAAAAGAGCCTCCACTCCACGGGAGCCACGACCCCCCCACCACCACACTCAAGGACCAATGGAAGCACTCAAAGCTGTGGAGGCAGTGGGGACCGGGCAGCCGGATGCTCACCAGAGTTCTTGGCAGGACAAAGCTTGCAGGGCTCCCCAAAACCGTGGTCCGGGTTGGCACAGCAGCATTCGGACTTGGTGATGGTGCTGGGGAAGGGGCGGGAGCAGGAGCCTATCTCGATGGCCCCGTAGCAGGTGCTGCGCACATGGGTGTCCACACACATTCGGCCGTCTTCGCCCACCGCCAGCCCCCCCAGGCACTGGCAGTGGAAGGAGCCCTCGGTGTTGGTGCAGTGGCCGTTCACACAGATGCCGGGCAGCTGGCACTCGTCAATGTCTGCAGAGGCCATGGCCGCACGGGGATAGGTCCCATCCTGCTTCTCTCCTCTTTCCCCTCCCCATCTCCCACCCTTTCCATCTTCCCAGACATTCTGTTTCTTTCCTTTCCAGTTTTCAGTTGTCTGTGTCTCTGTCCTCTCCTCCTCTTGTCTCCCTCCTCATCTCCTCCTCCATTTCTCCCCAACTTTCTTTCTCTCCACCTTTAAACAATTTTTTTTTAAAGGCAGGGTCTGCCTCTGGGACTGGAGTGCAGTGGCGCGATCATAGCTCACTTCAGCCTCCAACTTCTAGGCTCAAGTGATCCTGCTGCCTCAGCCTCCCGAGCAGCAGGGACTACAGAAGTGAATATCCATGTTTGGCTAATTTAAATTTTTTTTTTTTTTTTTTTTGTAGAGATGAAGTCCTGCCATTTGCCTAGGCTGGTCTCAAACTCCTGAGCTCAAGTGGTCCTTCTGCCTCAGCCTTCCAAAGTGCTGGGATTACAGGTGCATGCTACCATACCCAGATAATTTTTTTTTTTCAGGTAGAGATGGGGTCTGGCTATGTTGCCCAGGCTGGTCTCAAACTCCTGGCCTCAAGTGATCCTCCCACCTCAGGAGTGCTGGGATCACAGATGCACCTGGCCCCTCCCAACCTTATAATCCATCTCCTTTTTTTTTGAGGCAGAGTCTCACTCTTGTCACCAAGGCTGGAGTGCAATGGCACGATCTCGGCTCATTGTAACCTCCAGCTCCCAGGATCAAGCGATTCTCCTGCCTCGGCCTCCCGAGTAGCTGGGATTAAAGGCGAGCACAACACTGGCTAATTTTGGTATTTTTAGTGGAAATGGGGTTTCACTGTGTTGGCCAGCCAGTCTTGAACTCCTAACCTCAAGTGATCCACCCACCTCAGCCTCCCAAAGTGCTGGGATTACAGGCGTGAACCACGGCACCTGCCTCTTCTTTTCTTCTTTTTCTTGTTCTTTGCTTCTTCTCTTTTTCCCCCTCCTCCTCTTTCTCTCCCGATCCCTTCTCTTCTCCTTCTCTCATGCCCATCCCATCCCTGTCCAGTCCCTCTGCACTTCCTCCCCCTCCCTCTGCTTCCCCATCTCCCTTCTCCCCTCTGCTGGCCAGTCTGGCTCAAGCCTCACCCATGCAGTAGCGGCCATCAGGCGCCAGCAGGAAGCCAGGTTTGCAGAGGCAGGAGAAGCTGCCATCCTCGTTGAGACACACACCATTGATGCACATGGTGCTAGTGGCACACTCGTTGCGGTCTGGGGACAGCAGGAGAGACTGGGTCCGGACAGGGGGCCAGGTGCCCACCGCACACTGGGACCCTCTCGCTCCCTTCTCCAGGCTGCAGGGCTGAGCTCCCCAGGATCCCTCCCTGGGGTGTGGGAGGCAAACAAGCCGTGGTTGTCTGTGACTTTGTTTGATTGTATATTAGTCTGTCTGCTGGGATGTGAGTTCCCCAGGACATAGCCCCTGTCTTGCTTGGACTGCATACAGTAGGTGCTACATAAATATTTGCTCAAAGCTGAATAAAAGTGGTGGTTGTGGCACAACATTGGAAATTTATTAAATATCAGTGAGTTGTTCATTTTTAAATGTTTAAATATTTTTTAATACAATTTTTTTTTAGACCAAGTCTCACTCTTGCCACCCAGGCTAGAGCACAGTGGTGTGATCTCAGCTCACTGCAACCTCTGCCTCCAGGGTTCAAGCAATTCTCCTGCTTCAGCCTCCCGAGTAGGGATTACAGGCATGCACCACCATGCCTGGTTAATTGTTTTTGTATTTTTAGTAGAGACGAGGTTTCACCATGTTGGCCAGGCTGGTCTTGAACTCCTGACCTCGTGATCCGCCTGCCTCAGCCTCCCAAAGTGCTGGGATTACAGGTGTGAGTCCCCAAGCCTGGCATAAAAATTTTTTTTTGTTTTGAGACTGAGTCTTGCTCTGTCGCCCACACTAGAGTGCAGTGGTGTGATCTCGGCTCATTGCAGCCTCCATCTCCACGGTTCAAGCAATTCTCCTGCCTCAGCCTCCCAAGTAGCTGAGATTGCAGGCATGCGCCACCACATCTGGCTAATTTTTGTATTTTTAGTAGTGACAGAGTTTCACACATGCTAGCCAGGCTGGTCTCGAACACCTGACCTCAAGTGATCCTCCCGCTTCAGCCTCCCAAAGTGTTGGGATTATAAGCATGAGCTACCATGCCTGGCATAAAAATGTATTTAATTTTTTTAAAAACGAAGCACCAATACATGCTGCAATATGATAGACCTTGAAAACATCATATTCAGCAAAAGAAAGCAGTCACAAAAAGCCACGATTCCCTTTTGTCCAAAATGGGAGAATTCATTGAGTCAGCAAAACAATTTGCCTAGTGCCTAGGGCTGCAGGCGAGGACAGAGAATTTGCAGAGTGACTACTAATAAATATCAGGTTTGTTTCTGAGGTGAAAAGGGTGTTTTCAAGTTGGACTGTAGTGATGTTTGTTCACCTCTGTGCATACACTAAAAACCATTGACTAATAAACTTCAAATGGCTAATTTTATGGTATATGAATTACATATCAAAAAAATGCCAAAAATGTCTTTTTAAATGAAGGAATGCAGAAAGGATAAGATCCTTCCACCCGAGGGAAGAATTGAAGGCAGATCTCCTGAGATAAGGTGACAGAGTCAAGGGGTACCTTTGGGTTATGGGTTGTGGGAGCCAAGTCCCCACTGGCCCCCACAAGCCATAACCCACCTGTACCCCAGAGGAAGCTGATGGGGTGCTCTCCAAGGTCCTGATCTCAACCCTCTGTTTCTCTCTCTCTCTCTCTCTCTCTCTCTCTCTCTCTCTCTCTCTCTCACACGCGTGCGCGCGGAACATCGGCCAGGCTGTTTCAAGCCATCCTAGGACAGGGAGGGACCCTACTTCAGGCCAGGGCCAGGCGTTGCCAGTGTGGTCTTGCCCAAAAGACCCTTTCTTTTTCTTTTTTTCTTTTTCTTTTCTTTTTTTTTGTTGAGACTGTTTCACTCTTGTTGCCCAGGCTGGAGTGCAGTGGCATGATCTCGGCTCACTGCAACCTCTGCTTCCTGGGTTCAAGTGATTCTCCTGCCTCAGCCTCACTAGTAGCTGGGATTACAGGTGTTTGCCACCATACCTGGCTAATTTTTTGTATTTAGTAGAGACGGGGTTTCACCATGTTGATCAGGCTGGTCTCAAACTCATGACCTCAGGTGATCCACCTGTCTCGGCCTCCCAAAGTGCTGGGATTACAGGCGTGAGCCACCACACTCAGCCTTCTTCTTTTTCTTTTTTTTTTTTTGTCGGGGGGAGATGGAGTCTTGCTCTAAACAGCCAGGCTGGAGTGCAGGGGCATGATCACAGCTCGCTGCAGCCTCGACCTTTTTGGCTCAAGAGATTCTCCTGCCTCAGCCTTGCAAAGCGTTGGGATTACAGGCATGACCCACCAAGGCTGGCCCCAAAAGGTTCTTCCTTGCGATTCACAGAATAAATTCAGGAAGAAATGAAAAGGAGAGTCAGGGTGGTCAGGAGATAAGAAGGGTCTAAGGTGGGCTGCTGAGTCCAGAAGTGAGCAGAGGAGACGTCGTGAAAAGGGAGTTGAGTTTTGGGGCAGAGTGAAGATATTTTGTTTGTTTTTCTGAGACAGTTTTACTCTGTCTACCAGGCTGGAGTGCAGTGATGCGATCTTGGCTCACTGCAATCTCCACCTCCTCCCAGGTTCAAGTAATTCTCCTGCCTCAGCCTCCCAAGTAGCTGGGATTATAGGTGCGTACCACCATGCCCAGCTAATTTTTGTATTTTTAGTAGAGATAGGGTTTCATCATGTTGACCAGGCTGGTCTTGAACTCCTGACCTCTGATGATCCACCCACCTTGGCCTCCCAAAGTGCTGGGATTACAGGCTTGAGCCACTGCACCTGGTCAGGGCAGAGTGAAGATTTGAGGTGGCTGAAAAAGGCAGCCCTGGGGCCCAGAAGCCCCTGCCTACCCTCCTACCCTCAACTCACCCACACAGTTCTTGCCATCAGGGCTGAGCTCAAAGCCTGCATTGCAGACACACTGGAAGCTGCCCTCCGTGTTGACACAGCGGCCCAGGTAACAAAGGCCACCACTGACAATGCATTCGTCCACATCTGCGGGGAAGGGAGGTGGGCCATCAGGAGGTGCTCCCCACCTTCCAAGCCTGGGTCAGACCCCCCACCATCATCCCCACTCTCGGACGGATGGCCGTACCCATGCATGCCTGCCTGGTGAGTGTGGCCTGGAAGCCCGGGTGGCACCGGCAGTGGTAGGTGCCAGGGATGTTGACGCAATCACCATGGTGGCAGGGGCTGCTAGTGCATTCATCTACATCTGAGAGGAGAGGACCCTGAGCCCCAGCCCCAGCAGGGCAGTGAGAACCCACCCCCACCACCCAGCCGCGGCTCACCGATGCACTCGCCACGCACGTCCTGGGTGTAACCCACGTTACACTCGCAGCGGTAGCTGGAAGGCGTGGGCAGGCAGCGGCCATTCAGACACAGATTGGTGAAGTGTCGGCAGATGTCAATGGTCTGGTTCAGGGTAGCAGTACCTGCTGGTGGGGCCCGTAGAGGCATCTGAGCAGCGGCTGGTCCCACCCCAGTCTGGAGCCCAGATACCCACTCTGAGCCTAGGACCCTGCCCCGGCTCAGATCCTGCCCCCTATACCCTTGAGAGTCCTGCATTAGATTCAAAACTCCAACTTGGGCCTGGATTCCTCCAACCTGGGGTCTGGATCCCTCCAACCTGGGTCCTAGATCCCTCCAACCTGGGGCCTGGATCCCTCCAACCTGCGGCCTGGATCTCTCCAACCTGCGGCCTGGATCTCTCCAACCTGGGGTTTGGATCCCTCCAACCTGCAGCCTGGATCCCTCCAACCTGGGGCCTGGATCCCTCTAATCTGGGGCCTAGATCCCTCCAACCTGGGCCCAGAGATGCCTGTGGACTCCCACTCTGTGCCCAAATTCTCACTGTGAGGCAAGACCCCACCCCAGGCCTAAATCCTCCATCTCAGACCCCCACACCAGGCCCAAACTCCCCACCCAAAGCCCAAACCCTGACTTATTTTTATTTTTAGAAACAAGATCACTCTGTCACCCAGGTTGGAGAGCAGTAGCACAATCACAGCTCACTGCAGCCTCCAACTCCTGGGCTCCAGCAATCCTCCTGCCTCGTCCTCCTGAGTAGCGGGGACTACTGGTGCACATTACCACACTAGCTAATTTTAAATTTGCTGTAGAGACAGGGTCTCTTGCTATGTTGCCCAAGCTGGTCTCAAACTCCTGGCCTCAAGCAATCCTTCCACCTCGGCCTTCCAAAGTACTGGGATTACAGGCATGAGCTGCTGTATCTGGCCCAAACCCTAACTCTGAGGACCAGATTCTCCAGTTACCTCCATCCTCATCCACTATGGGCACTTTCATTCCTACTAGCCAGGCCAGGAGCCCCCCTCTAAAGCCCTGACCCTCTCTCTGAGGCCTGGACACCCTCCCCTGTTCGGAGCTCCCTCCCCTGTTCAGAGCTCCCTCCTGGAGCTCCTTCCCCTGTTCAGAGCTGTCTCCCCCATTCGGAGCTGTCTCCCCTGTTCGGAGCTCCCTCCCCTGTTCGGAGCTGTCTCCCCGGTTCGGAGCTGTCTCCCCTGTTCAGAGCTGTCTCCCCAGATCCAAGTTCACCCTTCAAGTTTTGGAACTTCCCTCACAAGCCCCAGGCCTCACCAATATTAGAGTTGCCAGGGCCCAGGCTGGGGACCCCACGCCCATTGGAGCCCTGAGGGTTGAGTCGCGCTGGCCCAAGGACGGGACCCATGCCATTGGATCTGAAACCCAGGAGGCCAGGGAAGAGGCCAGGGTGGCCAGGTAGCAGCGGCAGCGCCGGGGTGCATAGTTGCTGGAACTCACCTGCAAGAAACCAGGGTTAAGGCCAAGCCCTTGGTCCTGCCCTGTCCCCTCCTCCCCGCACCCAGCCCTGCAGGCTGCAGCTCTTACTGGAACCCCAAGGAGGACACAGCTCAGGGGCTGGGCCAGCCACCCAGCACCTGCCCTTGTCGCAGCAACACTGCCTGTGAGTGTAGTAGCCGGTGAGGTCTCCGGCACAGCGGCCCCTGAAAAGCACTGAGAAGCAGGTGCCGACCCGGTGGTCTGCAAAAGATCAGAGAGTGAGCCATGAGCACAGGACATTGGTGACCAGACCTGGATCCAAATCCCAGCTGTAGCAGCACCATCTGTAGGACGGGGAGGGCGGGGGGGGGGGCGGCGGTGTCTGTCTGTGCCTCAGTTTCCCCTCCATAAAATGGGGATTCTTAGAGCATCCGCCTCACCTGGGAAAAGTATTACCTGGATGAAAAGTCTGACATAGTCCAGATGCAGTGGCTCACGCCTGTAAACCCAGCACTTTGGGAAGCCGAGGCAGGTGGATCACTTGAGGTCAGGAGTTCGAGACCAGCCTGGCTAACATGGCAAAATGCCATCTCTACTAAAAACACAAAACTTAGCAGGCGCAGTGGCTGGCACCTGTAATTCAAGCTACTTGGGAGGCTGAGGCAGGAGAATTGCTTCAGCATGGGAGGTGGAGGTTGCAGTGAGCCGAGATCTCGCCACTGCACTCCAGCCTGGGAGACAGAACAAGACTTTGTCTCAATAAATAAATAAATAAATAAATAAAGTTTGACATGTGGCCAATGCCCGCTCAGTGCCATCTCTTATTACCAAGATTTCCAAATTATCACACAGAGGTAGTGAGCTCCCCGTTGCTGTAGGCATCCAACTGCACTGAGGAAGACCCACTGGCAGGGAAGGACTGCCCCGGTGGGAGACCAGGCAGGGACACCAAGATCTACAGCTGTGTGTCTTTGCTTGCTGACTTCAGGCATTACAGGGAAGCCCACGAGACTGTGAATTTCAGAAAGGGGCCCCAAGGAGTAGAGGGGTGGATTGATGGCCACTGCCCCTGGGGAGACTGAGGCAGAGAGGCTCCCCAAATATGTGAACCACCAACACTCTTCCACTTCCCACTGACCCCTCAAGGTCAATGGCTTTAGGTAGTGATCGGATTTCTCAGGCTCTAGCTTAAAGAGAATATTTTTAGGCTTGAAAACACACAAAGCTTGGCAGGTGTCCCACAGTTTAAAAAACTCCTCCCAGCAGCTGGGAGGGCCGCTGACAGCCTCCCGAAGCTGGGAAAACACACAAATGTTTCCGCCTCCCTGGTCCCCACCCCGTGCACCTGGGGGTCCCCAGGTACCTGTGTGGGAGCCAAGGTTTTTCATTCTCAGCCTCATCATGGCCCCTCAAAGGGGGCTGGGCCTGCCCAGACGAGGAGAGGTCAACAGACTCCTCCAAAGTTACACAGCTGCAAAAGCAGGAGGAGGACGGGAAACCCAATTTCCCAATCTCAGGGGATCCGACAGGCAACACCCCCTCAGGCAAGAAAGATAGAATATAAGAATTTTAACAAAAATGGTTGGGTGCAGTGGCTCATGCCTATAATCCCAACACTCTGGGAGGCCGAGGCCTGAGGTCAGGAGTTCAAGACCAGCCTGGTCAACACAGTGAAACCCCATCTTTACTAAAAATACAAAAATTAGCCAGGTGTGATGGCAGTGGGCACCTGTAATCCCAGCTACTCAGGAGGCTGAGGCAGGAGAATCACTTGAACCAGGGAGATAGTGGTTACAATGAGCCAAGATCGCGCCACTGTACTCCAGCCTGGGCGGCAGAGGGAGACTCCGTCTCAAAACAAGAAAATAAAAGAACCGTAACAGAAATGATCCTGTGATTACTGTAAGTATACACTGTGGGTTAAGTGGTCACAGCCTCAACCTCACCTGGTGTCCGTGAATGGGTACTAAGTATCCTCTTAATACTTAATGCAAATTACTTAATGCAATTACTTAATACTTCATGCAAATTAAAGTAATGCAAATTACTCCCCAAATTATATCTTACTCAATCTTGGATGAGCTAGGTACTGCTATTAGCTACCATTTTACAGATGGGAAAATTGAGGCACAGAGAGGTTAAGTCACTTGCCCAAGGTCACAGGGTCTGAGAGCAGCTCTGGGTGGGAACCCCAGACTGATTCCAAAGACTGTGTTCAGAGGCTGGATTTTCTTTCTTTTTTATTTATTTATTTATTTATCTATTTATTTATTTTTGAGACAGCGACTTGCTCTGTGGCCAGGCTGAAGCGCAGTGCACTGGTGCCAGCTCGGCTCACTTCACCTCTGCCTCAGCCTTCTGAGTAGCTGGGACTACAGGCACACGCCACCACGCCCACCTAATTTTTGTATTTTTAGTAGAGACGGGGTTTCACCATGTTGGCCAGGATGGTCTCAATCTTTTGACCTTGTGATCCACCCACCTCAGCCTCCCAAAGTGCTGGGATTACAGGCGTGAGCCACTGCGCCCGCCCAAGAGGCTGGTTTTTCAAATCCATGGTCTGTTCTTTAGCAGCGGAGAGAGGCCCCCACAGTCCAGGGGACGTGTCCGGAGGTACCCCTAATGCCAACTATGACAGCCCCCCATGGCAGACACTTAGAAAGCCTGGAGTTGGCCACAGCATACTGGCTGAACTCCAAACACAATATTCTCAGCCCTGCCTGGTAGTGGCCTAGCCTGAGGGGCCCAGGGTGACGCTGGAGAACCTCCAAGCCTCCTCCTGTCTCCCCAAACCAGGATGCTGCCCATCCTCCACCACCATCGTTCAGGTTCCTGGCCAGCCCTGTTGACTACAGGCAGCTTCTAGGGCCTGACGCCCAGCTCATCAAGACAGCAAAAGAAATCCAGGCGAGGTGGCTCATGCCTGGAATCCCAGCACTTTGGGAGGCTGAGGTGGGCGGATCATGAGGTCAGGAGATTAATTTTTTGTATTTTAGTAGAGACGGGGTATAATAGAGACGGGTTAGCCATCCTGGCTAACATGGTAAAACCCAGTCTCTACTAAAATACAAAAAATTAGCCTGGTGTGGTGGTACATGCCTATTGTCCCAGCTACTCGGGAGGCTGAGGCAGGAGAATCACTTGAACCTGGGAGGTGGATGTTGCCGTGAGCCGAGATCGCACCACTGCGCTCCAGCCTGGGGGACAGAGCAAGACTCTGTCTCAAAAAAAAAAAAAAGCAAAAGAAGGAGTGAGAGCTCTAAGGGTGGATTCCCTGTTGGCCAGGCCAAATGTCGAGTTGTTGCTGAAGGGTGGGCCTCCAGGGGGAGGGACAGCCCAAGGAACTGCCACCCTGGCAGGGAATCTGTGGAGTTGAGTTTGTTCCGGATTTGTTGACTGGACTCAAGCAAACCTCCCCTTTCTGGGCTTCAGTTTCCCCATCTTAAAAATGAGGGTGGGGCCGGGCGAGGTGGCTCACGCCTATAATCTCAGCACTTTGGGAGGCCGAGGAGGATGGACCACTTGCAGTCAAGAGTTCAAGACCAGCCTGGCCAACATGGAGAAACCCAGTCTCTACTACAAACACAAAAATTAGCCAAACATGGTGGGTGGTGCATGCCTGTAATCCCAGCTACTCGGGAGGCTGAGGCAGGAGGATCTCTTGAACCCGGGAGGCAGAGGTTGCAGTGAGCTGAGATCGCACCACTGTACTCCAGCCTGGGCAACAGGGCAAGACTCTGTCTCAAAAAGTAAACAAATAAATAAAGAGAGCAAGCGAGAGAGGGAGAGAGACAGAACTGAACAAGGGGTCTCTCTCCTACCTGCCCTCTCCCCCTGCAGCCCCTCAGGCCCAGGTTCACCCAGGCAGTGGGTGCCATCCAGGCTGCTGGCAAAACCTCGGGGACAGGTACACACGTAGCTCCTGACAGTGTTGGTGCAGTCACCCCCGGAGCAGAGGCCGGGCAAGCTGAGACACTCGTTCACATCTACATAGACAGGGACAAGGTCACCAGCCTGACCCCTCTGCCTTCCTGCAGGGGAGCCTGAGCTGCCCAGGACATGAATCACAGGTGAGGCCCCAGGTTGTCCCCCTGCGGTCACCCACCTTCACATGCAGTGCTGCTGTCACTGAGCCGGCGTCCAGCTGGACAGCGGCAATGGAAGGAGCCCACCGTGTTCACGCAGCTGCCTCCCTGGCACAGGCCTGGCATGGCCTGGCACTCATCCACATCTGCAAGGACAAAGCCCAGCAAGGGAGTGAGAGGCCCATCAGAGGGAAGAACCAAGGTGGCCAAGGGCTCCCACTGAGCCCTGACCCCACTACTCACCTTGGCAGGCCCCCGTGTGGATATTGGGGATGAAGCCTCGGCGGCAGGGGTGTGGCTGTGCAGGGCAAAGCTCACATGGAAGGCCCCAGGCGCGGCCCACAGTGGCACAGCAGAGTGCCTTGGTGCACACGAGACACAACAGCTGATGCTGGCACCCCTCGGGGCCCACTTGGCCAAAGCAGGGTCCTGTCCGATAATCTGCAGGGCAGACAGATGTGGGCACCTGGCTGAGGGCTGCCCTATCTAGAGATCTCTGTGTCTCTAACACCTTCTCAGCCTCTCTGCACCCACACACCAGGCTTTACTTACGCTGTTCCCCTTCCTGAATAGAATGCCTTCCTCCCCTTTCCCTAACGAACTCCTATTCACCCTTCGAAATCCTTTTTCTTCCAAGCATTTCCTGACCAACTTCCGAGACAGACCAGGACCTCCAAGCCCATACAGCTCAGGGTCTGTCTGAACACCCTGTCTGAACTGATGGGACACCTTCCCCAGGCCCATCCTCCCTGCAGGCCTAGGCAGAGACACACGGATGCCCAGCTACAAAGTATGTCTAGTCCTTGCACACATGCATGGCCCTGCCATATCGCCCAGATTTGAGGAGGGATCTATTATCTGCCCAAATTCTCTGGACCCCCAACATCACATCCCCAATCCCCATCAGGCCCAGCCCAAGGTGACTGCATTGGTTCCCCCAACCCCAGTACATGAGCCCAGATGTGACTTCTCGTCTCTCTTCTCCAGATGTTTCCAATAAAGGAGTTAGCTCTCAAACAAGGGCAGCCCCTCCCAAGAGAAGAAACCAGAGTCACTCCCAACCCAGGCCCCATAAGGAGGAGGGGCTTCACAGAGACCCCCCACCCCTAGGCTGTCCTGATGCCCCAAGCCAAAACCCAATGCCTGGAACCTCCCCCACTCCCCCCTCCCCGTCACTCTCCCTCTGCCACCCAGAGCTTGGCCCGCCTCCAACAGCCCATATTCCAATTCCGCAGTTTCCAAAAGCCCACCCTCGAACCCAGGTCACTTCCCCAGCCCCTCCAGCTTCCATTCTCCGGGTCCTGCCCATCCTCGCCTTCCTGGGCCAAAACACCACGGCAGGCACTCGGATGCCTCCTACAACTGAAACTCTCACAAGCCTGGACGTCTCTGATGCTGCCCACTCCTCTTTCTCTTTCTCAGCCTCCCGTGGGCTCTGTTTTTTCTGTTTGTGTTTAAATGCCCAGGTGGCCATCTCTGCTGGCCCTTCATTCTCTCCTGGGGATCCTCAGCTGTGCCCTGGGCTTCAGTCCCCACGGAAAGAGAAGCCCCCACCGCTGTCTCTGCCCCAGGCCTGAGTGTCCAGATGTGGACCCTAGACCAACACTGAGCTGAGAGTCTTCCTCCTCGCTGCCAGGGTGTGCCACTACCTTCCCCCCCCAGTTTTCAAATCAAGCCTGGGGTTCATCGTGACCCCTTCCTTCTCTCCCCACCCCTGCCACACCTCGCTGCTCACAAAAGACGTCACTGTGTCCACTCTCCATTCTCTTTTTTCCTTTTTTTTTTTTTTTTTTTTTGAGACAGGGTCTTGTTCTGCCTTCCAGGCTGGAGTACAGTGGCGCAATCTTGGCTCACTGCAACCTCTGCCTCCTGGGTTCAAACAATTTTTGTGCTTCAGCCTTCCAAGTACCTGGGACCATAGGACTACAGGCACGCGCTACCACGCCCAGCTAAATTTGTTTTTGTGGGCTTTTTTTTTTTTCCCAAGATGGAGTCTAGCTCTGTCGCCCAAGCTGGAGTGCAGTGGCACAATCTCAGCTCACTGGAATCTCCGCCTCCCAGGTTCAACCGATTCTCCTGCCTCAGCCTCTCAAGCAGCTGGGACTACAGGCGCGTGATAGTATTTTTAGCAGAGATGGGGTTTTACCATGTTAGCCAGTATGGTCTCAATCTCCTGACCTCGTGATTCACCTGCCTCCACTTCCCAAAGTGCTGGGATTACAGGCGTGAGCCACCGCACCCAGCCTGTTTTTTGGATTTTTAGTAGAGATGGCTTTTGCCATGTTGGTCAAGGCTAGTCTCAAACTCCTGGCCTCAAGTGATCTGCCCACCTTGGCCTCCCAAAATGGTGGGATTACAGGCATGAGCCACCATGCCTGGCCTCTTTTCTTTCTTCTTCTTCTTTTTTCTTTTTAAGAGAGATAGGGTCTGGTTCTGTCGCCCAGGCTGAAATGCAGTGGCTCTACCATGGCTCACTGCAGCCTTGAACTTCTGGGCTCATGCAATCCTCCCACTTCAGCCTGAGACTACAGGTGTGCACCACCATGCCTGGCTAATTTTTTACTTTTTGTAGAGATGGGGTCTCACTATGTTGCCCAGGCTGGTCTCAAACTCCTGATACATCCACCCTCTTAATTTTGGTAACAACCTCTCAGCAGGCAATCCCACCCATCTTAGCCCTCTTAAAATGGGATCACCTTTAAGAGTTAGGCTGACCAGGTGCAGGGGCTCACGCCTGTAATCCCAGCATTTTGGGAGGTCAAGGTGGACGGATCACTTGAGGCCAGGAGTTCGAGACCAGCCTGGCCAACATGTCTTTACTAAAAATACAAAAATTAGCTGGGCTTGGCGAGGCATGCCTGTAATCCCAGCTACTTGGGACACTAAGGCAGGAGAATCTCTTGAACCTGGGAAGTGGAGGTTGCGGTGAGCCGTGATCACACCCCTACTCTCCAGCCTGGGCGACAGAGCAAAATTCCAACTCAAAAAAAAAAAAAATTCAGTGTGCAATAAAGAGGGGGTGTGCCCATCTCATGAAGTCCAATCCACCCTATCATATACAGCTGAGGGGTCTCCTCCTCCAGGAAGCCCTCCCTGACTCCCTTCCATGGAGCAGATGGTTTCTCTGTCCTTCACATGCTCCAGGGCTGCCCCAACCCTTGTCTTAGCCTTGATTGCCCCAGATAATCTTCTGCTTGCAGTTTCTTCTCCCTGCCCCTCAGACCTGCGCGTCCTCTCTCTTTCCTACCAGACTCCAACACAGGCCCACGATCAGAGCCAGTGAATAACATATGTTTTGGAGAAAGATGAGCAAATGAAAGAAATGTCCTCACACTGCCCCAGCTGCAAGAAGGAGGCCAGCTGGGCCCTCTCAAGGCCTGGCCATGTCTCAGGGGCTTCCAGGAAACCTCATTCCCTCCGTAGAGTCCCCTGTCTGCCCCCCACCCCCGTGTGCTTGGTACCTCTTTCACACTGAGGTCCCATGAAACCGTACACACAGGCGCAGTGGTTGGGGCCAATGCAGCGACCCCTGTTGTGGCATCCGCGGTCACAGATGGCTGTGGAGGGAGAGAGGGAGGTGCCAGAGTTACCCCCTCCCCACCCCCAGCAGCAGAGAGAGCTGGAGTTCACAGCAATCCCATCTTTACCCAGGAATCCCCAGGACCTGGCCCAGATGGAATGATAAGACTGAGGCCGGGCATGGTGGCTCATGCCTGTAATCCCAGCACTTTGGGAGGCTGAGGCAGGAGGATCACCTGAGGTCAGGAGTTCGAGACCAGCCTGACCAACATGATGAAACCCCATCTCTACTAAAAATACAAAAATTAGCCGGGCGTAGTGGTGTGCGCCTGTAATCCTAGCTACTCGGGAGGCTGACCCGGGAGAATTGCTCAAACTCGGGAGGCAGAGGTTGCAGCTACCTGAGATCGTGCCACTGCACTACAGCCTGGGCAGCAGACGGAGACCACATCTCAAAAAAAAAAAAAGGCAGGTGCTCACGCCTGTAATCCCAGCACTTTGGGAGGCCGAGGTGGCTGGATCACAAAGTCAGGAGTTCAAGACTAGCCTGGCCAACATGGTGAAAGCTCGTCTCTACTAAAAATAGAAAATATTAGCCGGGTGTGGTGGCAGACACCTGTAATCTCAGCTACTTGGGAGGCTGAGGCAGGAGAATTGCTTGGATCCGGGAGGCAGAGGTTGCAGTGAGCTGAGATTGCACCACTGCACTCCAGCCTGGGTGACAATGCAAGACTCCATCTCAGAAAGAAAAGAAAAGAAAAGAAAGACCCATGAAGACTGTGACAATAAGCATGTCCCCTGCGATCTGCAGTTCAGGAAGAAGGACCCCTGGGCAGTGGGCAGGTAGTAGCAGAGACCAGAGCTCTGGGATCACAGTCCTGGGTGTGCAAAGGGGCAGGGGGTCCCACGGGGATACTCACGCTGACCACACACGGTGCCCGTGTAGCCCCTCTGACACAGACAGGATGCCCCATGGCAGGTGCCGCCATTCATACAGCTCACACTGCACCCTGACCCTTGGAACAGGAAGGTGGAACACACAGTAAGCTGGAGACAGGCCCCACGATGCCCTCCTGAGAAGGCTGCAGGACTAGCTGTGCTCAGCCCCGCTCCTGTCTTTCAACAAAAGCAGCTCAGAGCCCTGTGATCTTCTTCTCCCTCCCCCAAGAGGCCACTCCTCACTCACCTAGGCTCACCCCGCAGCTGGGAGCCAGCGTCCCATCTGCACAGGTGCACAGGTTGGGCTGGGAGCAGAATCCCTCGCCGCAGGTGTGCCTGCAGATGGCTGGATGGGCGCAGCGGGTGGCAGTCAAGACCAGGACCGAGCCTGGGCCGTCCCTGTTTGATCGGTGTCCGGGCTGGCCAGAACACCTGGGTGGACTCTGCCGGTCATCTGCATCCCCAGCTGCTCATAGCATACCCCACCCCTGTTTTCATGGGATGTCCCCCTACTCCCAGGCTGGGCTGGGCAGGTGGTGTGACCCAGGCTGTGGGTTGGGGCTTCCACTAGAGCCATCGGGACAGAACGCTCTTTGGGCCAGAACTGCTGAGCTGTGAGGACAGAGCTGGAGATGCTGGGGTCCTGGATACTGTGATGGGGTGTCTCCTGGGAAGTGGAGTCAGATTCCGGAGACAGAGACAGAGACAGAGGGTGAGGCCAGAGACACAGAGAGAAAGAGACTCAGAGAGAGAGAGAGAATCAGTTAGATAGAGAGACAGTAACCAACAGAGAGAGGCCAGGTGCAGTGGCTCACAACTGGAATCCTAGCACTTTGGAAGGCTGAGATGGGAGGATCACTTGAGGCCAGAGTTCGAGACCAGCCTGAACAACACAGATACCCCCATTGTGGGGATCGCTCCAGCGTAGAGGCCCTTGACCGTGCCTCTGCCATAATGTGAGCTTGAGCCCAGACGCATCTCCCCCTCCTGGAGGCAGTCGAGCTATGGGGAAGTAGGAACTGAAAATGGATGATTTTGTAGAAGTTAATTTTGTCCTCTCTCCTATTTGGATAATGGCTGGTGGCGGCTATGTGGTTTTACAAGACATTGTGTTTCTTCTCGGTTCCTGCTTCTGGACCAGTTCTATGACTCTGTTTACCAAGCACAGCAACCATTCATGTGTCTCTGGAAATTGTTGCCTGTAAG